>CM076080.1:34390000-34410000 GCA_038088235.1 Zacco platypus | reverse complement strand
AATAATTAATATGATTAATTATTAATTTGATTAATTATAAATGATTATTTATTAATTATACATTTTTATTAATTATTAATTATAAAATTTGATTAATTAAGTTTTATTAATTTTTATTAATTATTAATTTTTTATTAATTATTAATGTTAATTAATTACTAATTGTTTTTTATTAATTATAAATTTTTGATTTTACTAATGTTTTTATTAATTTTTGATTTTACTAATTATTATTAATAATTGATTTTACTAATTATTAATTGTAGTAATTATTAATGATTATTTATTAATTATACATTTGTATTAATTGTTAATTATAAATGTTTATTAATTATTAATTATAATTTTTTATTAATGATTATTTTTTATTAATTTTATCAAGTATTAATTTTTATACATTTTTTAATTTATCAATTCAATCAATCAATTAATCAATTAATTATTGATTTTACTAATTATTATTAATAATTGTACTAATTATTAATTGTAGTAATTATTAATGAGTATTTATTAATTATACATATTTATTAATTGCTAATTATCAATTTTTATTAATTATTAATTATTATTTTTTATTAATTATTAATTTTTATTAATTTTATCAAGTATTAATTTTTATTAATTATTAATGTTAATTAATTATTAATTATTATTTTTTATTAATTATTAATTATTGATTTGACTAATTATTATTAATAATTGTACTAATTATTAATTGTAGTAATTATTAATGAGTATTTATTAATTATAAATTTTTATTAATGTTAATTAATTATTAATTATTATTTTTTATTAATTATTAATGTTTGATTTTACAATTTTTTTTATTCATTTTTGATTCTAGACTAAAAACGCATCTATTTAACCTGGCATACACATGACACATTATCAATTTTTGTCTTCATATCCGTTAAAGGATTGTTAGGCTGCATAGATCAGATCAGCCGGAACCGGGAACACTTCCTATAACACCGGATGTACTCGTTACATCAGAAGAAGAATGGCGTCTATGCTAATTTTTGTCTCTGGATCCGGGCTGTGTCAAGTATTATCAAGTGTTATCAAATATTAATTTTTATTAATTTTTATTAAGTATTAATTTTTATTTATTATTAATGTTAATTAATTATTAATTATTATTTTTTATTAATTATTAATTATTGATTTTACTAATTATTATTAATAATTGTACTAATTATTAATTTTATTAATTATTAATGAGTATTTATTAATTATACATTTTTATTAATGTTAATTAATTATTAATTATTATTTTTTATTAATTATTAATGTTTGATTTTACAATTTTTTTTATTAATTTTTGATTTTACTAATTTTTTTATTATTTTTTTATTTTACTAATTATTATTAATAATTGATTTTACTAATTATTAATTTTATTAATTATTAATTTTATTAATTATTCATTATAAATTATAAATTATTAATGATTAATCATTAATTATAAATCATTAATCATAAATCATAAATCATTAATGATTAATGATTTATCATAAATTAGTAATTAATTAATTGTTAATTATTATTATTAATTACTAATTTTATTAATTATAATTTATTAATTTGAAATTATTATTTTTAAATTAAAATAATATTAAAATAATTAATAAATAAATAAATAATAATTAATAAAGAAATAAATAATAAAATTTCAAATAAAATTTCAAATTAAATAAAATTTCAAATTAATTTTTAATTAATTTTCAATTTTTAAATTTCAATTTTCAATTTGAAATATTATTTACTTATTTATTAATTATTATTTATTTATTTATTTATTTACTATATATCTATTTATTTTAATTTGATTAATTATTAATTTTACATTTTATTAAT
The DNA here is from genome assembly GCA_038088235.1 of Zacco platypus. Taxonomy (NCBI): domain Eukaryota; kingdom Metazoa; phylum Chordata; class Actinopteri; order Cypriniformes; family Xenocyprididae; genus Zacco; species Zacco platypus. The sequence goes on along the minus strand of CM076080.1, from coordinate 34,408,143 downwards.
TTTAAACTATTTTTTATCATCATTATTATCATTATTATTATTATTATTATTATTATACAAATAAGAATACAAAAGGGAGTAATAAGGGAAAAAAAGAAAAAAAAAGGAGTTCATGAATACAAAAACGCATAAAAGGGAATACTAAAAAAAGATGCAAAAGAGCATAAAGAAACCATTTGAGAAGAAAAATACAAATAAAATTGATTAAACAAATGGGACAGATGCATATAACATACATGCAAAACCTAAAATCAATGTGACAAAATAAAAAGGGAATAAGCCATAAGTTAAAAGGGACAAATACAAAAGGTGCTTTATCCTAAAACAATTAAAGTTACATTTATAGCACTTTATACCATTCAAACCAGATTTAACATACAGATACCAATGAGGTATAAAAGGCAGAAGTCGTTATCATACTCTAGATCTAATATTGTCACATGGAATTGATATTGATGCCGTTGAAATTCTGCAGCAGAGCGATGACGTCTCAGATCATTATCTAGTCTCATGCGTGCTACATTTAACCAAGGATGCAAAACGGTCTCTCTGCCACAAATATGTTAGAACCATCACTTCTACAACTAAAAATTGCTTTATAAATGATCTTCCTGATCAGTTTCATCATCTTAGCAAACCAGACAGCTTATTTAGTGCTCTATTAGTGTTACGAAACCTACCAATTCTCAAAATTAACGAATGCGTAGCTGATATAAAAAACTGGATGACTAGTAATTTCCTACTACTAAATTCAGAAAAAACAGAGATTCTAATTATTGGACCAAAAACTTCAGCACATAATAACCTAGAATACTGTCTAACACTTGATGGCTGCTCTGTTAAGTCGTCTTCGTCAGTTAGGAACCTGGGTGTGCTCTTTGATACCAATCTTTCATTTGAAAGCCACATTTCTAGCATATGTAAAACTGCATTCTTCCATCTTAACAATATTTCTAAATTACGACATATGCTCTCAATGACAAATGCGGAACAGCTAGTTCATGCGTTTATGACCTCGAGACTAGATTACTGTAATGCTCTACTGGGTGGTTGCCCTGCTCGCGTGATAAACAAATTACAGCTGGTCCAAAACTGCACTGGCTCCCTATTAAACATCGTATAGATTTTAAAATCTTGCTAATTACTTACAAAGCACTAAATGGCTTAGCTCCCCAGTACCTGAGTGAGCTCTTAATGCATTATAGTCCTTCGCGTCTATTACGATCTCAGAATTCTGGCCAGTTGTTAATACCTAGAATATCAAAATCAACCGCAGGCGGTAGATCCTTTTCCTATTTGGCACCTAAACTCTGGAACGATCTTCCTAGCATTGCTCGGGAAGCAGACACACTCTGTCAGTTTAAATCTAGACTAAAAACGCATCTATTTAACCTGGCATACACATGACACATTATCAATTTTTGTCTTCATATCCGTTAAAGGATTGTTAGGCTGCATAGATCAGGTCAGCCGGAACCGGGAACACTTCCTATAACACCGGATGTACTCGTTACATCAGAAGAAGAATGGCGTCTATGCTAATTTTTGTCTCTGGATCCGGGCTGTGTCCGGGTCGGACGGGGAACCTGCGCCTGTGTGCGGCAGCACCGTGGCCCTGGGGTGTCGGCGGAGACTGTGTGAACTAACTCATCCTTTGTGAAGACCTTACCGACTCATCACCCAGTGGCACAGATCCCCAACAAACCGTCCCATACAGGCGTGAGCAAAAAGATCTTAAACTAGATGGAACTGGATTAAATATTTTGACTGTTGCGACTCCAATCAGACTCATGGCCTGTAACTCTGCCTGAGTATCGGACAAGTGTTCACTGTTGGCCAGAGGAGAACTGGCCCCCGAACTTGGTTTCTCCCAAGGTTGTTTTCTCCATTTGTTGGCGTTTTGGTTCCTTGTCACTGTTGCCTTTGGCTTGCTTAAGTTGGGGACACTTGCTTGATATTCAGCAGTGTTTTTGATATGCCTGCATTGGTGTCGTTGTATGTGAACTGATCTGAGCCGGACGATTACGTCACTGTTTTCTGCAGTGCTGCTATACATAAATTAACTAGACTAATAACAATTGATCTTTGCAACGGAATGAATCAATAATATATAGAATGAGCTGGACAATGACACCATTTTTTTTGGGAGCTGCTGTGCAGCCAAAATTATTTGCCAATTATTACTGTAAAGCTGCTTTGCCACAATTTGTGTTGTAAAAAGTGCTATATAAATAAAGGTGACTTGACTTGAGAAGTACAATAAAGGGACAATTATAAACAGCTTAAACAAAAGCATAAGTGCATAAAGAAAAGGGACTAATGAAAAGGTTATCATCTCTAAATGAAACTTAAATTACAAAGAAAATAAACACTAGACATTGACAGTAGGCAGAAGCAAATGGGAATACAAAAGGGCATAATAAGAAATCAAGAAAAGGCCATGGAGGGGGAGAAAAAAGTTAATGAATACAAAAATGCATAGAGGCATAATTTTATAAAAGGCACAAAAATACAAAGACTGATAAAAGGCACAAGAGCATCCATGCCTATGGAACAAGAACAAACAAGCAAAATGTTGAAATGGAAAGGGGCATAAAAAAAGACAATTATAGGCCTAAAAAAGATGCATACCAAAGGGTTTAATACAAAAAGATGCAAAGGAGCATAAAGGCCAAAATAAAGTGGCATGAAGCCACTTTATTGATGATATATATATTAGGAGTATAAAGAAAAGGAATAAGTGGAAGGAAGGGTTATAAGGTTGAATAAATCCAAACAGTGCAGATGAACACAAAAGACTGCAAACTAGAGCTGCAATAAATTTGTTGCAAATTAAGTGTAAATCTTCATTACCCAGTAAAAGAATTGTTCATAAGAGTAGGGATTAATATGTACTGTAACTTTTACACTTTCCTATTACAAATCACTACAGACAGCACCAGATTACTACAGTCAGAGGATATCAGAGGTTCACTCTTCCTACAGAACATTCTCTGCCATACTACAGAACAGATTTCTCTTTTAGCATTTAGACAATGTATTTTTCCCTTTATATAAGACTCAATGGATTTAAACCTTGAAGCTACTGAGAACTTACCTCTAATGACAAAAGGAAACTGTTCCATAACAAGACAAACTTTCAAACAAACATCTCAGTCATAAAAAACACCAGCCTTCAATCGCTCCATGACTCTTCACCTTCCATCACAAGACTGAGAACACTGGGAAAGTTCAGGTACTGGGCATTTATACTCATGGGCACAAACATTGACAGACATGTGAGCAAATGACCAGAAATTAAGTTCACCAAATAAACAAACCTCGGTATAATAAGTTTTTAGTAAGTGCCCTAATTAAAAAAAATTTCAACAACATATTTCACTATTGCAAGGTATTTCAATACTAAAAAAAATAAAATAAATATAAAAAAAAAAAAATCCCCTTTATCCCTCAGTTTGGCTTCTCCCACCTCCCATGATGCACCACAGCAAAGATATAAAAGTGCATTTCAGAAACAGCTCTGGATTTTTATCCTAAAATACAAGAGTTTGTCAGTATTAAAAATTATAGCGAAAATACCAGGCAAGAGGAAATTATAATGACAAGACTGAGAGTGGATCCCACAGGACTGAATGACACCTTGTTTTTAATGGAAAAGGAATAGTGAAAGTTGTGGGGTTAAAGAAAATCCTGAACATGTCATATTGCACAGTATTTTATATGAGGTGGAAAGACGAGTGTTTCAAGATCGGGTTCAGGCGGCAGAGCAGAGATGGAATCTGATAGGGATACTGGCACAGAAGGAGAGGGAGAGGGGATGACAGTTATCAGGAAGGCACTATTTCAATTTCTTAAAGACACAGGGTTGATGAGGAAAATATGAGAACACCTGAACATATTCCCTTTAGATATAAAATAACCATAAAGAAGGGGGGTATTTTATAACATAGAACAGGTCATGCCTCTTTCAAAATGTCAACATCAACATAATTTTAAAACATTTCATTTTGATTAAAACAAATTACATTGGAAAATCAAACAAAAATCAGTCTCTTTGAGAACCAACATGGCAGTTTTCTGGAGCCAGTTGAAAATCCAGAGCTTGTTCTTCTCTCTCTTGGTTATTGGCGGATTGCAAACAACTTCCCTACCGTACCGCCACCTACTGTTCAGGAGTGCGTAATATCATGTTTAATATTATGTTTTTGAAATTAGAAGTTAGAAAAAACAGTCAATTTGTGGAAACAGTTCATGGTTAATTAATTTTGTCATTAATATTGTAAAGGCAATATGATAGAATTATGATTAAAATGCTGAAATTCATCTGCTGTTTTGGGCAATGATTGATCCTGTTGGGAATACGTCATAACCCAAGAGTTTACCTGAGCCTCCAGATCATCACCTGCTGCTTGTCCTTCCTTCTGTTTTTCTGTCGGGATTCGGATGAAAGGTAGATTGGAACTTTCTTTGAACTAATACACTTGTTAAAGGGCGTTTAGCTTTCTTAAAACATGTATAAATATGTCAGCTCTGGTTGTTTTATGCAGCACATATTTTTGCATAATGTGTAGTTAATGTAAGCCAAACTTATCCATTTTGAAATGTTCCTATTAGTATCTTTGTAAACTGTGCTAAGCTAAGTTCACAGTGATGTAACGGAAATAGCACGGAAAACATGAAATTAATTTTATTTAGAGAATTTCTTATTAATCACTCACACTTACTGTTTTTCGTCATTTAATGAATTCATCATTGTTAGTAGTTCTTTTTATTTGTGTTTGTAGTTCTGAACCTCCTCAGTGCAAGTGGTTGTAAGAGTCTTTATAATCAGTTTATATTGATATCACTGCAATTCAACCGGTAACTGACTGTTTATTGATTGATTGGTACATTAGCAGGTGTGGCTAATTGTGCTATTGAACTAAACCTAAATAATTATTGACCATAATAACAAAATATTTATTTTACTACTTTTAGTTTAAATAATGCAGCTTTCTTTCTTCATGTGCAAAGATCTTAAAGACTTTTGTAAGGAGGACTTATTTTGCAACACATGGAAAATCATTCTCATAAAAATCTTACAATTGCAAATAAATGTGAGATTACAATATTTTGTATTATTTTATCATCATGAGGCAAGAAAAATACATACTGTTGTCATTCTGCATTGCCTCGTTTCTCATTTCTCATTAAACTACAGAGTTAATAGAATACAGCAGTAAAGTATTTCACTGTATTCTGAGCTGAAGGTTCAGGAACACTTTCATCACTCGTGAGTCTCTTCTCAGTCGTTCATATTTCAGATGTGTGTCAGTGGATTAATTCTATTCTACGGAAAACATTCATCTTCCGAGATGGCATCTTTTAGTTTTGGTGGCATAAGACACTGTCTGTAAATGATTGTTTTTTGTTTCATGTACACTAGGATTTGCAGCAGAAGAGCTGAAAGTGTCCTGGAGCAGCTCATCATGGCAGTGTTTGTTATTCACGAGGGGAAGAACATCAAGAACCGCCGGCGGACACTGGCACTGTTATTGAAGCAGTGAAGGTTCGAGTGAACTGACCTCTCTCGCCTCTGCTTTCATTGATATACTCAACCTGGCTTATCCAAAACATGTCTTGACATGAAGAATGAAGAATGGTGAGCTCACTGTGTTTGTGTAAGTCGTGTTAAGTTCTGCCACACACAGTCGTGATTTTCACTCAAACTGGATCAGTGTTTTTCAGTGTGTGGTTTGTCGTCCGTCCTGTAAAGAATCACCTGGTATTTCAGCAAACAGTGTTCACCCCGTCTTCCACATCTGTCCAAAACCTTCCCAGGCTTTTATTTATAGAATAGTATTCAATTTCTAGAATTAAATCAAGAAAACAACCATACATTTTTAATATTTGAATGTTGAGTAAATGCATACAAGAACTACAGACGCTTGCAGAGGTGAACTTCGATGTTTGTTTAAATGCTGTTTTCTCATATTTCATCAAATGAAAATGTACACACATTGGGCCTTACAAAACATGAGCAAAACAAATCTCCATATAAAATATTATAATCCATTCAGATATGAACTATCCAATTGAAATGAATGCAACAATTTAGAAGTCAATTAGAAATTCGTTTTGCTCTTTAATGAATAAAGCCCCTTTTTTACTGTGAAGCTCACGTATGTGTAGATGCAGTGTAGGAAATTAAAAACATTTCAGTTATCTTTTTTTTTTATTTCAAACTATGTGCATATGTTAAATTGTTGTTGAACAAAATATCCTAAGAATCTACTGAATTGTAGTGTCTTTTATAATTTGTCTGTTCAACCAGTGAATCTTCATTTTGTGCAAAAAAAGAAAGTTAAATAAACCTTTTTAAAAACAGTTTGTAAGAAAGACAAAAGCATGATCAGTTGATCATAGATTAACGCATCCTTAAATTTCAGAAACACTCCTTTATGTATAATTAAAGCCTTGAACATAAATCATTCCGATCCCAAGAATGTACAAAAGGCACATTAAATCCCTGTGCTTCTATACTGTAGAGTTCAAGAGTAACCGAGTCTCATACTCTGAAAGTGTTCCACAAGCATGTATGCATAACTATTACTTTAAGCTTTGAGTAACCTATTAACACTTGAGATGTTGTGTTTGCTTGTATTGATACTTTAAAACCAATTTCTGCAGCCGGCATCTGAATTAAGGAAAAAGCTGTGGAATTCCTCCCGTCTTTCACTCATCTGTGCCACCATACATGTCAGCTAGTTTCATGAAGCGGGGACCCCAGTCTCTGAGGTAATCGTAATCCTGGTCTCCGTCACTGCTGGAGGAGTTGATGGAGCTGAGAGATCCCGCAGTAGAGCTGTTCCCCTCGTAGTCGAACACTAACAGCGAGTCGTACGGTGGAGCAGTAGGATCATTATCAGCCGCCCTCAGACCCTGCAGAGACAGTGTACAAAGTACCAGTTAACTTTACCATCCTGGACGCTGCCCCTTATATGCTGGGAATGCTACAGGATTCCATCCAAAGGAAGAAACTTCCTGATTCTTTATATGAAGCAAATAATTGTGTAGATTTGAAAAAAAGGAAAACCTGAGTCACCAGGAGACGGACTGAGCGCTCGTGTGTGAATGTGGAGACTGAGAAAGTGACTGTTTATGGAAAACTTTCTTTTGATTCTGTTGAACTTAATAAAAACGCACAGATCTCAGTAAGCCGACCCGGTTTTCTTTTTTCTCAGCTTTCAAATTCTGTCCATTTTTTTTAAAAATTCAAAAAATAAATAGCATTTTGGCGCTCTTTAATGTGTCATGAGAGATTGCTGTATGCCTCAGATGAAGCGATCATCCCATCCTCTTCACTGTTACAGATCAAAATAAACATGAACATCAGAAAATATGTTGAAAGATACAGTCCAACTTACGGAAATCCGTATCATGTTGTAATCGCAGTGTTTCAACCGTGGAAGGATAAAACCGATTGAGAACAATGACACATAATGTTGTACCTCCGAAAATGGGGCAGTTGTTGTCTAATGGTTAGAGAGTCTCAGTACCGGCAGGAAATGTAGGTGGAGGGAGTGAATGAACAGCATGAGGTGTTAGGGTTAGTGTGTGTGTGTTCAGCACTCACTGTGTGTGTGTGTGTGTGTGTGTGTGTGTGTGTGTCCACTGCTCTGGGTGTGTGTTCAGCACTCACTGTGTGTGTATGTGTGTGTGTGTGTGTGTGTGTGTTCAGCACTCACTGTGTGTGTATGTGTGCATATGGGTGAGATGTAGAGCACAATTTCAGAGTACGGGACAGCATGCTTGGCTCCACATCATGCCACTTTTCACTTTTCTTTTCTTTTTTAAAGCCATTGGTTGACCATAAACTTCTTAGTCAGCAAGAAACAGAACTCTAGAGAGGGGCATTTTGCTAAATATATGCACCATATTACAAAATCACTCTTTTACTGTTCTTCAATATTTAATGTATGTTTTTAATGTATAAAGTTTTATGACAGCCACCATTTTTAAAAAAAGAATTGGATAAGGAACTTAAGTATATACTATAACATGAAATTAAACTAGTAGCTCGCCTGTGTGTAATGAAATGATAGAGGTCGGCTTGTACAGACTTCTCGTGGCAGTTTGGAGCGCACTGGACACCAACTGGACCGGGGTTACAGTTACAAGTTACAATAGATCACCCTCAGTGTAATCAGTCAAAATGTCGGAATGACCTTCAGATTTTTGCTAAAAAATTAGTCAATGATGGAAAATTTTCGGTTAAAGTGCCGCCAACCCCCCTCACTGCCCACCAGATAAACAATCATCAGAAAACTGCCCTGAACTGATCAAAATACGTCAGTAATAGCAACAACAGCTGCAACATTTGTGAGCACACCAGCAGTAATATTTTCATTTCTGTAGTTTTCAAATGTGTTTTCTTCTCTCTACTATTTTTAACAGTGTTTTGTTGATGTGAAGCTTGTTGGCTACTCCACCTCACTGATGAAATCTCCGATATCTCCAGGATGATGAGCGGTGGATCTGACAGGGTAATGGGGCTCGGGATGCAGAGGTCTCTCGTCCAACCTGCGGATGCCGAAGGGCTTGATGCCATCGGTCTCTGTGTCGGGCTGCTGCAGCTGGCTCAGGTCATAATCCTGTTTGCAAACAAACACAAAAGTGCAGAAACATCATTATTAGCATTTATAGAACTGCACTGGTGTGTGTGTCAATCTGAGCTCACACAGCCACAGCGCTGGAGGAGTTGACAACAGGAGCGACGCGTAAGCAGAAGACGTTTACATTTGTGTGTGGAGAACTTTTGTTCTGTGCCACATTTTAGGTTGATATCTCAAAAAACAAAAATCCTTTCATTGGATGATATCTGCGCTCCACTGGCTGATTGAGTTCCACATATGGTTTGAGCCATCTGAACCATATATTTCCATAATTTTTATAATATTTGTGAAGTAGACATCCTATTCTGAAGTAGTTTGGGCTATAATGTTAATATTGGTTTTGAATTATAAATCCACATAAACAAAACACGGAAAGAATCAGATCGTGTGGTTTGGCACCACATCACAAATGAAGAATCTGTCACTGTTTCTCTATTGCTCTGTCATTTCTTTTGGAAATTGGTCACCAAATATGAAAACTAGAGTCTGAAAGCTTTCAAATGATATATAGTTTGTCAAGATTACTTCAGGTTTAAACTAAGATATTACAGTTAAAAATGTGTAAAATGTCAAATGTCCCACAGGAGGGTGGAGGGGCAGTCTTAAAAATAGCAGTTAAAAACATTTTTATAAATCATAAATTCAGAAATGTATTCTTTGTAATGTGTGAAAAGTTTTCATATTAAAAGTAAATTATTTGTTCCTGCTTGTATGCTTTTTTCATAGTGTGATTTTTGGGGAATTGTAGGGTCAATTTGACCCGCTCCATAAAGAGTGAACGCAGAAATCGAACAGAGCTCAAGGGTTATGTTATAACTATTAATGATTGACTTATGTTTATTAAATGTTATGTTGTCAAATTATATTCAGTATAAATTTATCTTAAGTCGTGTTGTGAAAAAAGGCTGACGACATTTAAAATATGCCTTCATAATATTAATTTTAAATGGTCGCCCAATGTTTTTCATTGATGTAAAACCAAGAAAAGTTTCTAATTCAAATATAAAAGTGCTGAAAGTAAAGCAGTAAAGGTTAGTGGACAGTACCTGGTCTTCCTCCCCTCCTCCCTCTTCATCATATTTCAGGATGTTGTCTCTGATGTCCTCCTCCGGGTCGATCAGCAGTTGTTTGGCCAGTCGTTCTTTATCTCTCCTTTTCATCCACACAATGAACAACAACACAAGGACTACAGAGAGAGAGAGAGTTATTAATCCGAATTTAAGAAACATTTCTTTTCCTCATCAGCATTGACACATCTTTACACAAAGACTACTGAAAGGGTGAATCTCAAGAAAGGTATTTTCCTTTGCGACATTTAAGACAATTATGCATATTTACCCTGCAAATGATCATTACTGTAATGGGTCCGAATGTTTTGTTTTTTATGCTAGTGGCATTAAGTTTGATTTAATATAGCATGTTTCATATCAACATGTCAAAGCATTTTTGGCATCTTGGCAATAAATTTGTTCAAATGAGAACATTACTTGCTCTCATTGTTAAGTTAACGTTGGCCGCCAGCCCAAAAGTTCTCAGCTACCTTCGGGACATGGTGTCAATGACACATACCATAGATTTTATGGGTATTATCAAACGTAAATGCAAGTTTTACTTGTTCAGACTTTCCTGATCTGTGTCCCAAATGTCATAACTGCCCCACGTATGGTTCAATTGGCTGCCATTTACTACAGTAGCAGAAAAAGAACATTCATACAGTAGATGCCTTTGTAGCTTTGGTGCTGGCCTTCTAAAGGCTGAATAAATACATTGTAAGTTAAATATTACCATATATATATATATATATATATATATATATATATTTTTTTTTTTTTTTTTAAAGGAAACATTATTTTAGTTATTTTTATTGGGAGGAATTGACAAAAAATCTTGACAGATTTCATCAGATTCACCTGTAAATGTGGCATATGTGACTCACTGAGGAGGGTGATGATACAGAGCAGGACGGTAATAATTACTCCTGTGCCGAGGCCAGCGGTCGCGATGCGCTCCTGATCTACGCAGTCTCCATTGAGATCACACTCACAGACCTTCACTTGCAGATAGGAGGTGTTGGACAACGGCATGTTACCAGAGTCTGTGATTAGAATGGGAATCTTGTAGATCCCATTCTCCAAAAAGTCAATTTTAAGAGCCAGTTGTGCATAATCACCTAAAAAATGGATTTAAACAGCATTAAAGCAATACTTTTAATTGTTCAAATGTATTGAACTGCAGGTGAGTTATTTGTATTCTTGAGTGTCTACACTGGAAGTGTCAGTTTTTACTGTGTGGCATTTTCACTGAGGAGCAAAATTTATATTTTTTGCTTTAGTGTGCCAGTCAGAAATATCAGTTTGCATTTCCAAACATTCCTTTTTCCCATTAATTTCAATAATCTATCAATAATATTTTTGTATAGTCCTCAAGATACCTGACATCACCATTACTGAGTCTGTCTGGAATTACATGAGACTGAAAAACTGAGTCAGAATAAATCCATAAGAACCGCCTGAGACAAAAACAGTTTTAAAGGCAAAGGATGGTCATACCAAATTTTGATTTGGTAGAAGAAATTCATAATCTTGAAAATTCAGTTCTTTGATAAATAAAATATATTTATGACATTAATGACATCCTCAAAGCATCCTCTGTACAGCATTATTGTTTCAAAAGTGTATGAAAGTTTTCACGCTGGCACGTTCAGTCAGATTTTTTTCACATAGCAGTGAAATCAACTTGAACTACTCCATCACTCCATGACATTCACAGCTGTTCACTCCATGTTGTCGACAACGAATCAGTTTTTCTTGCCACTACAAACAAACATTTTAGAAGGAAAAGTCTAAATATAAATGGAATCAGTTCATAAAATGCCTAATATTAAAGATGAGTGAGTGATGATGATCTACAGCAAAAGGGCAAATGTCAGTCCATTTGGGCTCACAAAACCATTCAGGCTCTGAGTCAGCAAGGTGAGTATACCAGTGTACATGGAGACATTTCATAAATTATAGGATGCTTACCCTCAGAGCGACAGGTCTCCGGTGCTCCTCACCTGTAAAGACCAGCGCCCGTATCTGCTGCGAGCAGCCTGATCTGAGGAGCACCTCGATGACACCAGGTCTCTGGTGCCTCTGAGCTGCAGGACTGGGCAAACTTGCTTTCAGCCCAATAAAAGCAGGAAATATGTACGAACAGATCTCTGCGCCTCAGGCACTTGGAACGTCTGTGGTTCAGGATCAATCTAAGCAAAAGATCACTGTCCCCCAGCCAACAAATCTCATTTCGACTCAGCAAATGCAGGCCTGGATTTTGCTGGAATGCTTCGGAGGCCGCTCAAAGGCTGCCAGTTATGAAGCAGAGACTCTCATTGGACAGGACGAAATCAAGTTTGTTATTATTTTATTATATTTTTTAAACTATTTTCCTCTGAACTTTTCCACAGACCTCCTAAAACCCCCTTTGCAGTCCCAGAACCCAATTAAACCCGAGAACGCCTCCTCTCAACGGTCTCAAAGATTTGGAACATCACAATCTGGCTTTGATGAAACATTCAAATAGATTTAAATATAAAATGCAAAGCAATCAAATCAGATGGACATGAAAAATTAATGAACTGTGCATCAACAAAAGAATGTGGGGTCAACTGAATTTGTGTTGTGAAGCATCATGTGACTCCAGTGTAGACGACTAATGACAATCTAATTGCTCTTGTATGGTGAGGACAGTTCAGGAGGATGATGGGATGTAGTTTTCTGCATATTGCTGTGTGTGTGTTTATTTTCTCACCACTGAGACGCGTGATTGTCCAGTTCTTCCTAACATCAATGGGCTGTAAGGGAAGCTCAAAAGAGAAGGGTCCAGTGTTGGGCTCAAGGTCTGCATCCAGTGCTGTGATGTTAATGCCGTTGTTCTCAGGTTTTTCACACATCACCGTCTCTGGTGGGAAAACCTCAGGAGCATTATCATTGACATCCAGAAGAAGGATTTGCAGAGTACCGGTGCTGCTGGCCGGAGGAATTCCTGGAGACCAAACAGACTCATTATTGTTACGCTCACTTCCTGAGACACTATTTCAGAGTGCCACCGGAGACTCCCTTTCCTGAATATTAAACACACCTGTTTCTATTCTGCTCATCAATCGGAGAATGTTTAAGCACTGCAGTACAACCCTGACCCTTGCATTCTCCTGTATGATCTTGCTTGCCTTGTTTACTGGATTCTTTGCTTCACTTTAGAACATGATCACAGCACGGCTGCAAACCGCATCGGTCTGTCTTGTTTATGGTTTCTTTTAGGGTTTTTTTATGAGCAGGGAAAATGTTTTCCTGCACAGCTAAAGGTGTAAAATATGTGGATTATTGTTTTTTTTTAGTTGTCATGGGGAGTGTTGCTGCAAACACAGCATGTGGTGAGGCTGATGTGGACTGGCGCATTGGGGACATTTGTTCTGCTATCGTGTACAGCAGGAAGCTTTGCCTGAAGTAGGACACTTGGTATCTCAGTGTTTTTCAAACAGAGTGTGGCTTATGTTTGACACTGGGTCTCTTCGATCACGTTCCCCGAGAGCTGAGGAGGATCAGGTTGACGAGAGGTGGAGTCCAGAGGCGTCAGCCAGCATGGTACACAAAGCAACCGCTTCCATCCACAATCCTCACAAATTTGAGGTCAATAAAGAATCCAGGCTTCAAACAAGGTACTGTTGAGACGTTTGAGAAGCATCACTGTATGTTTGAGAGAAACCTGGATACATTCTTCAGTACCGGCCTGAGTAAACAGCGGCTTTACTATGGTATGAGTGGACAGAGATCTGAACTCTAGTAAAAGCAAAGGTGGAGGGATTTGTGTCTGTATGATCTGCGCTTTCTTCAGTATAAAGTGAAAGTGAAAAGCTTTATTATAGCAGACAAAGACCACTTATAAATATTACTAAAGCTTTTTAGATGTTTATAAAAAGACTTTGTTTTTGTCACTATAAGCAGTAAAATTCCACTCATAAGATGTATGACACTATGCAGATCTTCAGTAAACCATGTCAAAATATGAGACTTGGGAAATTAAAATATTAAACTATGGGATACATATTACTCTATAACTTAAGTTGATCAATTATGTTCATTTTTTGTTATGAATCATATTCTTAATAGTTACAACTACAAATAGCTATTATTACTGCTGTTACGATTATTCATGAGATGATACAATACATTATAGTTATTTTAATAAGGCATTATGTGTGCATTATAAGAATACCATTATGATGCATTATGAATGCAAGCTTCATCTGGTGTTATAATGCATCATACTCTTAAAAGTTATAAATAACTAAGTATTATAATGTATTGTAACTACTGTTATGATCATTTATCAGTTGATACAACATATGTAATGTTGTTTATTATGATGTTGATCATACCGCTGTCAGTGACGAGGAACATCGCCGTGTAGATGTTGTTTTGAACTAAAGGAGACTCTCTGTCTAAAACACCAACGGTTGTGATCTCTCCATTCATGGGATCAATTCTCAGCCAGTTTGCAGGATCAGACAGCGTGCTGTACCTGAGGAGAGAGAAAAAATGTTAAGATATACTAAAGTGAGTTTAGATCAAATATATATTTATTCAGTTCATGTTTTGGTCACTGAATCTGATTGGTCGAACAGCTTTTGGAACAGCACAGCTATAACATACCCAAGTGTCTCTTGAAGGAAGTCCTTTGATTGTCTCTCCAGTATCTTTGATTTTAATTTTACTCTGTGGCCCGTCCTCAAATACATGTGTAACTTGTGCTCTATGAACATGTAGCTGTCAGATGTGTGCGCACCTGAGGCTCTGCTCCAGGAAGCGGTCTGGATCCCGAGCAGTGAAGATAGCGATCGCAGACTCCGCCGGCAGACCCTCCTGCAGTTCCAGCAGTTTAGGGTTGGGCTGGAAATAAGGGCTCTCGTTGACATCTGTGACACGGATGGAGGCGGTGGCCGTGGACTGACGGGGCAGACGGATGCCTTTGTCCAGAGGAATCTCATTGACTGCCACCACTGTCAGCACGAACGACCTGCTGATCTCATAGTCAATGGGCTGAAACAAAGATGGAAAATAAAGATAACGTTAGGCAGTTCTGAGTTTCCGTGTTTACGTCCGAACGCTTGGCCGGCTCCTGCGTCAGCGTCACACGCGTGCCTCGTGCTGATCATGTGAACATGCGTCGACCAATCATGAGCCGCTGTTTGGACGGAGAACCTGGAAGCACTGCAACGAAAATAGCGTAGCAGAATGACAGAGGAGAGACGAATTTGGTGAATAAAGTGGTTATTTTTGTTTTGTTTTTGCGCACAAAATGTATTCTGGTCTCTTCATCACATTAACATGTCTTTAGTTCCTTTCTGGACCTTGAAAGTGTTGATTATATTGATCTATGGACGAGTCATAAACCTCATCAAAAATATCTTCATTTGTGTTCTGAAGATGAACGAAGGTGTGGAACCACATGAGGGAGAATTCATGACAGAAAGTTCATTTTTAGGTGAACTAACACTTTAAAGATAAAGACCTGCGAGTCATGCAGAGGTGTGTTATAAAACATTCAGTAAATAAATATCATTAAGAATAACGCACTGAGATTCACCACTGAAGACACACGAGCCAGAGAAAAAGAACAAAAAGGGACGTGTTTTACTACAGAGAAGATTCATTAGTTTAGGGTTAGTTGGGAAGTCCATGATATTCTAGGGTAGTCTATCCATGGAAACTTTGCATGACTGCTGTTTATTTTCCATATACTTTATTCTTAAGAAAATACCCAAGATGGGTTGAAGAACACAGATAAATCATGGTTCAAGTTTCATCAGTCAAAGCATCTCTATCTGGACTTAGCTTCAGCGATATCTGGATAAAGGGTTTTATAAAGTTTATGACTAAATAAAAACATGATGATGAAGTCAATATGACACTAAGAAAAGTAAAGTCATTTGCACACTATATGAGTTGAAAATTCATTAAAGCTCAACAAGTGTGAAATATAAATGAAACTCAATGTTAGGATGAAGCATTAAAGCGTTTCACATATTTACTGATGCTCTCAATCCACACAAGCAGAAGAAAATAAAGCAGCTGTAATGTAAAACTTCAATCAAGTGTTGATGTTACATGTTTTTGCAGTAAATATTTTATTAATCTGATATTCTACATGTTAGTGCAAAAAAAACAAAAAATCCATGTATGCTACAACTACACATAAATATTATGAATGCTATGAATATTAACAAGATCCCTTTAGCTTATCATTTTATCAGACTGATTTGGAGGATTCGTGTCATAATGGTTTATATGTCACAAGTGTTCTTTCAAGGGTTTGTAAAAGTGATTTTCCTACCTTGACGACAGTCACCAGGCCTTTGTTAGAAAGCGGATCTGTGGGCACAGAGAAGTGAGCGGCAGGATCGCCCGCCGTTATCCTGTAGACGGTGTTCCACGCGGCTGAGCCGGGCTGGTCTTTGTCCGTCACCGTCAGGTTAGCCGCAATAATGTTGACCCGGTTCTCTGGTACCTCTCCAAAGAACTGCATCACATTAACAGAACACATGAACGTGACAGTAAAACAGAGCATGTACTGTTATGATTCAAATGTCACATTCTAATACCATTTGTCTTCCTTTTCAGTCAGCCGATATTTCTAAATGTGTGAAAATGTCTTTGATTTGGCTTTAGTTTCACTATGATGTGATTATTCTTTAATAGTTTGTTATGAGTGTGCATATTTACATTGCTTTAACCCCTCTCAGTAATTCTCACCTTCTCACACACCAACTGGTTGATTTTAAAATGCTTACAGCAACTATTGGTCAAACTGCCTCTCTCAACCATTAATGAGTGAAGGTGACATGTGAAGGCCAAGCATCCTAACCCTTGCTCTGAATTTGGCCTGTCCAGTCAGCGCACACACGAGGAGCAGAGACTGAACAGACAGTTTTTTCTGTGGCGCCCAGGAGAGAGATTGGGGGTCAGGTGTCTTGCTCAACCGCAGTCATTTCCTGCCGGTAATGAGAATCGAACCCGCAACATTCGGGTTACCGGTATGACTCTCTAACCATTAGGCCTAATCGCTGTGTACGACATCATACAGTTATTTGTCAAGAGCAGCAAAAGACAGCTATCCTGAGTCAAAACAATCTCCAAACAACAGTACAAATATACAGAGGATTGCTCAGAAATGTTCCATTCTTTTGTTCTGGTTAGGATCTGTGGGAATCTAAAGGTTTGACATGTGAAGCTGGTACTGTCCATGAGAATAAAGGTGCGAGTGTTTTAGAAGCCCACATTAGCACTGCGAAGCAGAAGGTGAGAGTTCAGCAAGAGGACTGAAAATCATGTGTGTGTGATTGAGTGTGTGTGTGTATGTGTGTGTGATTGAGTGTGAGTGTGTATGTGTGTGTGATTGAGTGTGAGTGATTGAGTGTGTGTGTGTGATTGAGTGTGTGTGTGTGTGTGTGATTGAGTGTGTGTGTGTGTGTGATTGAGTGTGTGTGTGTGTGTGTGATTGAGTGTGTGTGTGTGTGTGAGTGATTGAGTGTGTGTGTGTGATTGAGTGTGTGAGTGTGTGATTGAGTGTGTGTGATTGAGTGTGTGTGTGTGATTGAGTGTGTGTGTGTGAGTGTGTGTGTGATTGAGTGTGTGTGTGATTGAGTGTGTGTGTGAGTGTGTGATTGAGTGTGTGTGTGAGTGTGTGATTGAGTGTGTGTTTGTGTGTACTCGTTTTGGCTATACTTGTGGGGACCAAATGTCCTCACTTATACTGTGAAATACTTTCTCAACCCACTAGTGAGGTCATGTGACTGGTCCTCACTAGATAAAAAGGCTTATAAATCAACCAAAAGAAGTTTTTATTTAAATGTAATGTTTGGCACATGTTTGTGTGATGGTTTAGGAGTAGAGGTTGAGTTAGGAGAGAGAAAATATCATTGACCTGATATTAAATCAATGGAAGTCTATGGAATGACCTCACTGAGATAGAAATACAGACATGAGTGTGTGAGTATGAGTGTGAGTGTGAGTGAGTGTGTGTGTGTGTGATTGAGTGTGTGAGTATGAGTGTGAGTGTGAGTGAGTGTGTGTGTGTGTGTGTGTGTGTGTGTGTGTGTGATTGAGTGTGTGAGTGTGAGTGTGTGTGTGTGTGTGTGTGTGTGAGTGTGTAGGAGCTCACAGTGTCCGACGTGAACTCTGGAGGGTTGTCGTTGATGTCTGTGACGGTGATGACAGCAGTGCCTGTATTAGAAAGGCCGTACATGGGATTTCCTTCCATGTCCGTGGCTTGAATAATCAGTGTGTACTGCGGCACTTTCTGCAAAGACAGACCACACTGTTCACATTTACACTTTCTTGCATTGTTTTCACATCTTATGAAAATTTCATTCACAGCAAATGTGGGTGGAGTTATGAGGTTTGGGTTAGGTAAAGGTTTGACTGACAGTTTGAGGATCCAGTGGCGTTTCAA
>CM076080.1:34347500-34385000 GCA_038088235.1 Zacco platypus | reverse complement strand
GTGAACTGTCAGCTCCTCGAGTCATGCTGATCACAGGTTCACGGTTTAGATCTGAACGAAGGGCCAAAAATCAAATTTGACTGACGGCCGTGGGCAGAAACTACAATTTGCATTACACCGATACCAAAAATAATATTATATCAGAATTACAGATGCCATGGTTCCCCTCATTTATGATTTCATTATATTTACAGTTTTTCTCAATCGATTTGAAACATTTCTCCAAACTCAGGTCAACACAGCGATCTGAACAGATTGCAAGTTTTCATCACACCAAACTCAAAAATGTATGTACCATTTTCCAACTACAAGAGTAATACAAGCAACACAGGAAATGCAAAATTAATAATTGTTTACACGTTTATCTCAATTACAACAATGATAAAAAAAAGCAGAAAAGACAAATGGACAAAGAATAAGAACAAGAATGAGAAGGGGAACAGGAAGAGGTGTAATGAGAGAGAAGAACAGAGGAAGAGATGAGGAGAGGGGGAGAGGATGAAGGAGGAGTGCAAAGAGCAAGAGAAGATAAAGACATGAAGAAGGAGGGAGGAGAGGGAGACGGTTTGACAGACTTCAGCCAAACATAATCCGACCCTCCACACATTTCAGAAGGAAAACGGTGAGTAAATACCACTCTGATTCTAGTCTAGAGTCTTGTCTATTTCTAGTTCTAGTTCTCAACTATAAATGTTCCCATTTGTCCAAAATGCTTTCATCCAGATGGATGAACAAGAACCTCGCCAACAGTTACAGGGTCAAGTTTACTATCAATGCCATTACTGTAAAAACTCACATATTGTACCTTCCGTTCTTTTTACTCTAGAGGATTTTGGAGTTGGACAGCAGAGCAACTCATAATGAGAAGCTGTAAGTTGATGAAGCTGGCTTTAATCTCAACAAATAAAGGAGACGAGGAAGGAACGAGGAGGAAACGGTTTCAGCTCTGGTGTTGTGCCACAACAGTCCCCGGCCTGTTCAACGCTGACAGTCTCCGACATTTTTTAAACTGCCTCAACAAATGCTCTTTCTGCAGGTCGACCAGGAAATAGAGAGACGTTTTGTGGCTATTTGGGATAATGTCCAATTCTACCATTCAGCACTGGTGTGAGAGAGGTTTGAACATCACACACATGTCCTTCCTCTATACTCTCCTTTCCTGGATCCAGCTGAGGAGTTCTTCTCCTGTTGGAGATGGAAAGTATATGATCGCAACCTTTACGACCAAGTTAGGTTTCTTCAGACAGTGGAAGAGGTCTGAGGAGATGTTGAGGCAGAAGCTTGTCAACGATGGATTCAACATTCACGTTTTTTCCCACAATTCATGGCTCGTGAGAATCTATGATGTTTGATGTTGTGATGTAGATGAAACAGTCCTGCCGTTGATTCAGTGACTGCAGTAGTGTAGAAACACACAAGCCCGCTCAAGTTATTCAGCTGAATGAACACATGTGCAGTGGTACAGGACACGGCCTCTGTGCTTCTCTGAAAGGAAGACAATTCCTAAAACTGTACAATCAACGAATACACAACTAAATAAAAATATCAACAAAATAAACATACAAACAGAAACCTGAACTGAAATCTTAGACTTGGAAGTAACAGCCTCTGCTATTTCTAGTAAACCATGAAATCTTGCGTCAAACATCCACATGTGCAATACAATATAAAACCATCAAACAGATGGACTGATGGTGTCAGCTGTCCTCAGTGTGAAAAGATGGATTTCAGAAACATTCAGTCACTGCTGGAAAGGGTTCAAATATGCAGAAGAAGCTGGAAAATCAAAGAATCTGCAGGAAGATCAGAGCTCAGTTTAACTGCTCAGGACAAACAAGAGACTCGTGAACATCATCACAAAACTATCAGTTGTGGATCATCAGGAAACACACAGTACGTCAACTTTTGAGCTCAACTGTTTTCTAAATAAAAAGTCCCTAAATGTCCTCAACATTACCCAAAACATCACATGTAAATGAGTAGTCACACAATAAGAATATGAGAATAACTCAATTTTGACAAAAATGTCAGATCATTTCAAGGGGACGATATGTTTAAATATGCTCCAGACTCTAATTTAGAGGTTATTACTAAGCAAATCTAGTCCAGAAGAGAGCTGCACATTATATGGAAGTATCTATGAAACTCAAAACTTTGTTAATATCTCCATAATCACTTTTGCAGCTATGACAGATGATGCAGATGCCGTACCGCTGACGGATGAGCTCCTGCAGGAAGCAGTCGGACCTGCGTCTGCCACTGCTGAAGGGTGGCGTCGTCCTGGGCTCTGATGAGCAGAGGGGACGTCCAGGAGCGAGACGGCCGCAGCAGGCGCAGGGCGTACACGACTCCATCCACTGATATCCGAAAGTCTTCAGGCTGACTGCATTCAAACCTCACACGAGCTCGTCTGCCACAGTCCACATACTTCACTACCAGAGAAGAGAAACATCAGAAATTAGATCTCTTGACAGAAATCAGGTTACATGAACTCTGCTATTTCTCAAAGTTGTCTCCTGAGAAATATACTCCAATACCATCTCGTTTGTCTCCTAAGTTTTAGAAGAGATCTCACCATCACAAACTGTGCTCGGACTTTCTCTGAAGCTAGAGAATCAGGTACACTCACGTTCGTCTCCTGTTTCAGAAGATATCTCAACAACTTTGCAAACTCTGCACCAAGTTAAATGTCTCAATATGAACTCAAACATTGTATAATGATATCATATAATAAGTATTAATAACCAAATTATTCAAGGATTGAGTCTTAAGTGTGACATATAATCCTTACATAACAGTTTTAGTGCTCCATTTGGTCATTTGGTATGGGATGTGTGCAGAAAGTTCTCGTTCAGACGTGGAAGTCTGTGTTTTATGACATTAAGCCATCATCATCATTGTGCCTTTCAGAAAGTTCAGATAATGACTTCTGGATAAAAGCCTCTAGTACATGACTACTTCCCAGAAGAAATGATCTGCCCTACACACATAAACTGTACAGCTGCGCTCTCGTACTGTATGTCAGTTCAGTCACTGTTCATTTCATTGTCACATGGAATCGATGTTGATGCTGTTGAAACTGTGCAGCAGAGCGAAGACGTCTCAGATCATTATTTCTTGTATTCACTTCATGTCTCCTCATCTTCAGTTAGGAACCGCTGTGCTATTTGATGGCAGTCTTTCGTTTGAAAACCACATTTGTAGCATTTATAAAACCACATTTTTCCATCTTAAAATGTCCCATCTGACCAGCAGAGACCCTGAGCAATGCTGTCACTTTTGTACTGGACATTCACTTTTAGATAGCATGTTGCAAAAACTGCACACATTCAACACTCAACCAAAACTGTAGAACGGTTTACAGTAAAAGTAAACTGAAACTTTTGTATATTGTGTGTTGTATGCAGGTAGAACTGAAACCCAACCCATCATGTTTTAGTATTTCGACAGTCATTTTTCGGACTTTTCTTGACTATATGACTACATACTAGTGTTTACTAAGTGTGCAATGAATGTGGGTGTGGAGACATTTCTCCTGAAGACGGCCAGGGTTGGATTAGACATTCCAGAAGGCACTTTCACCGCCAGAGAAGACATCAGGGACAGATTTACTAAACGGGGCAGATTATCGGGAGAGTGAAATGCACCGATGGGAGTGGCAAGTTTTGCACATGATCCACTGCTGACGCACAAACTAAAGAACACAGACACAGTCAAAACATTTACACAATGACCAACGCAATCGACCAAGAGCTAGTCAGTGTTGGGCCGCAAATAAGCAGAGCTGAAGCTCTTCAGGTGCGGGTCGACACAGCTGTAACTTCACATGTAATCTGACAAACACGTACACGTATATAATTCTGTTTGCCAAGCCATGTTGGCCTATATAAATTTTACATTTATATATATTTGCCAAGCCAACAGAAATTGTATATGTGTACGGGAAACGATATGCTCGGATAACGTCTTCCTCTGGTATCCCAAAGAAATTAATCCGAGAGGGAAATATTTTCTGCCTTCCACCGCTCTCTGTTCTCTGCGGCGTCTCTTTCTAGCAGCAACAATTGCCATGTCACAAAATGGGTGAAGACACGCTTTTTTGGGGCATTAAATAATGGCGTAAATACCAGTAAATTGACAAGCACAAATCTTGGTAAATCGTGTTGCGTGATTCATTTAAACACTCACATAAACTTTATATCTGAAATGGAAACTCCTACTCCTACTTTCAAGATTTTTATTCACCTCTTTATTTTTCACAAATAAAGCACTAAATGCAAAGTAAACAAACTGCAGCATTTCTTTCTTGTTACATAGGCTTTAGTACAGACAATAAAGCAAAAAAGCGTTATGCTT
The DNA here is from genome assembly GCA_038088235.1 of Zacco platypus. Lineage (NCBI taxonomy): Eukaryota > Metazoa > Chordata > Actinopteri > Cypriniformes > Xenocyprididae > Zacco > Zacco platypus. The sequence continues at coordinate 34,380,644 of CM076080.1, read as the reverse complement.
ATTCTATAATGAAATACTGATTTATGTGAAAAATCATTCAAACTTCAAGGATAAAAGTTCATCATCATGTAATGTAAGTGTTTTAGGTCAGTGTGCTGTGAATGACAACAAAGCTCTAAATGGTTTATCTCCTCAGTACCTGAGTGAGCTCTTAATGCATTATAGAGCTTCGCGTCTGTTACGATCTCAGAATTCTGGCATCTTGGCACAGATCCCTGGCCAGAGATGAACGTGTCGTGCCCGGAAGCAGCTGGGACCAAAAGTTTCAAGAAGGATGTCATCGTGCTCAAGGCCACAGGTCATCCCGCCGTGATCTACTGGTTAACCCGCAGCTCTACAGACGACAACCCGTCCTTCCCTCCATATACCAGCGTTAGGGGATATAACCCTAACCAATCTCCAACCAGATGGATCTGGAATAAATATTTTGAAATTCCGATCCCAGTCTGACTTCTGACCAGTAACGCTACCTGAATCATAATCAGGCACTGTTGTCCAGAGGACTGACCCCTGAATGAGTCTGGTTTCTCCCAAGGTTTTTCTCCATTGAGTCACCTGATTGAGTTTGGCTTCTTGGCACCGTCTCCTCTGGCTTGCTTAGACCGGGACACAGTGGATAATAATATTGGATAAGAATCGAGCTGAATAATTGCACTGCTGTCTTCTGCTTTATAGCTGAATCCTTTATTTATTTATTTTTTAAAATTGATGGTTTCCAACATTGACAACATTATTGAACTAAACTGAATCAACATCGAACAGACTGAAAAATGACTCTAACTTCAGTAGAACTGATTATATCTGAACTGAACTTGTTTCAGAATGAAAGAACTTTACACAGAATGAACACTGAACTAACTTCAGCTGAATAATGACACTTTTTTCTTAATTTCAGATTTTAATTTGTCTCATAACGATGTTTTATTAGCAAAGTTTGAAAGGAACACATTCAAAGGATCTATCCAATCAGCATGAGAGGAGGGATATACTGTATATAAATACATATCTAGCCGACTCAACGACGTTCCTCCACAGTTTTCTGGATCCCTCCGCACACGTCTCCTCACTCACTCTCGGCTGGTTCCTATCCCGTCCAGGACACACTCGGAGTCCCCCCCCCCCTCGGACAGCAAACACACATAACCTTTACTCTATCTGTGAGTGTGAACTCGTGAATCTGATGTAGTTGGCATCTTTACTTTCCTGTTCGTACTGTAAAGCTGCTTTAAACTATTTCTATTCTATATATTGCTATAAAAAATAATGGTGATTTGACTTGGATGTCTCTGTGACGTGTGCAGAGATCATCATCCAAATCTTCAAACACTGCTCAAGTAACCATGGTTTTTGGAAAGAGCTTGTAATTCTAAAATGATTTGTATCTACAAAGTAAATTCAGCTCTGAAAATTCACTAATGTATTATGTGTTTTTGTGTTATCATCTAAATATATAACACAGTGTGCATGACTACATATGCCTAAAATATACACGGAGATAACCGGAGGAGCCCGAGCGAGTGGATGACGCTATCGATCACACTGCTGTACTGCGTCCTCCCATCTTTGGCAAGTCTGAACTTCACATAACTTGTATTGAGAAACGCCCTCAGATTCAAGCAGATTTTTTGAACAGCAGCAAAAATTTCAAAAGTATGTAAAATAGTGGCTGGACTTAAATAGCTTTTGCCGCATAGACTTTTATGTCCTATAGATGCGTCATATTTATATCTTTATGATAATCCACCCAGCTTTCAGTGGACAGGACTGCTGGCATTATTAATACAGAAACACGAAAGAATGAGAAAGTAAAGAGCAGTACGTGCTTGAATATACAATAGAAAACTCAAAGATGCGAAAGAGAACTTAATCTGCTACTGACAGCATGTTTCTGGACAAGCAGAGTCGCTTTTGTCTTTGGTTGCGTCCTAAACGGTCAGAATGACAACTTTGGTGAGTGTTCACAAAAACACAGTTCAACGTAACACTGTGTGTGTGTGTGTGTGTGTGTACTTGTATTCCTTACATTGTGGGGACCTTTTGTTGGTCCCCATGAGGAAACAAGCTTATAAATCATACAGAATTATCTTTTTTGAAAATCTAAACTAGAAGAACATTTTGTGTGATGGGTAGGTTTAGGGGTGGGGGGGGGCAGAATGTACAATTTGTACAGTAGAAAAACCATTGTGCCTATGGAATGACCCCATAAAACATGAAAACACAACAGTGTGTGTGTGTGTGTGTGTGTGTGTGTGTTGTTCTTCACTCACACTGAACTCTGTCTGAAGAGAACTGATGTTCCCCAGGTGGTAAATCAACCAGCTCAAAAATGATTGTGTAAATATGGTGTTTAAAGATCAGTACACTAATGTGTGTCAGCTAAAAGATTTCTCTGACAGGCTGAACTATTCAAAGATATTGGCTCGGTTCTCTCTTAAAGCAATACTGAATATTTCAACTGCAACATCAATAGTTGATTTACTCCAACATTAGCTAGCATGTGTCATCACAAACACACTGACAGCTGAACGACGGGACGGTGAATAATGTGTGTGGAATGCTTACAGGAGGGCTGATGCAGCAGCAGACAGGATGCAGTCAGCAGAGAGACGCCACACCACTGCCTGAAACTACACAACACATTACATCCACCTCAATACAGCCATTCAACACGCGCACACACACACACACACACACACACTCACACACAGACACACACACACACACACACACTCACACACACTCTCACTCACACACAGACACACACACACACACACACTCACACACAGACACACACACACTCACACACACTCTCACTCACACACACACACACGCACACGCACACACACACACACTCACACACACACTCACTCACACACACACACACACACTCACACTCACACACACACTCTCACTCACACGCACTCACACACACTCTCACTCACACGCACACGCACACACGCACACACTCACACACTGACACACACACTCACGCACACACTCACGCACACGTGCGCGCACACACTCGCACACGCACACACACTCACACACACACACACATACTCACACTCACACACTAACACACACACACTCACACTCACACACTCACACACACACTCACACTCACACACACACACACACACACACACACACACACACTCACTCACACACACACGCGCGCACACACACTCACACACACCTACACACACTCACACTCACACACACACACTCACACTCACACTCACACACTCACACTCACACTCACACTCACACACTAACACACACACACACACACACACTCAATCACACACTCAATCACACACACACACACACACGCAGACACTCACACACACACACACTCACACATACACAGACACTCAAACACTCACACACACACTCACACGCACACTCACACACACACACTCACACACACACACACACACACACACACACATACACAGACACTCAAACACTCACACACACACTCACACGCACACTCACACACACACACTCACACACACACACACACACACACGTTGTGGTTATGTGTTTTGTGGGGACTTTCCATAGGCACAATGGTTTTTATACTGTACAAACTGTACATTCTGCCCCCCCCCCCAAACTTAACCCTCACAGAACATGTTCTTCTAGTTTAGATTTTCAAAAAAGATAATTCTGTATGATTTATAAGCTTGTTTCCTCATGGGGACCAACAAAAGGTCCCTACAATGTCAAGATTTACTGGTTTTACTTACATTGTGGGGACATTTGGTCCCCACAATGTAAAGAAAACAAGTACACTCACTCACACACACACACTCACACACACACACACAGACTCACACACTCACACTCACACACACACACACACACAGACTCACAGACTCACACACACTCACACTCACACACACACACACACACACAGACTCACAGACTCACACACACACACACACACACACACACACAGCCTCACTACCTTAAATGTCTCTGGACAGAGGAAATGAAAGAGTTTGACTTCTATTAGTGAATTTAGTTTTTTAAATGATGTTGTTTTAACCCACCATTATTTTAGTGTTCTTTCCCATTCTTTCATTATGTCTTCCTTCATCTTAATTCCTGACCTCCTCAGAACAATCACTTCTCATATCTCTGCTTCCGTAGTGTGTATGATTTATTAAATGGAAGCGTATGGTTTCAAGTGACAATACATACGTCTGACCGAAAGATTTTAATGTCAAAATACTTTGTAAATTCAAAAGTTCAGAAAGTGATTTTATGAGTCATTCATGCAGAAAGTGTTTACAAACTTTTTTTTGTTAGTTTAGGACATGATCATACGTGTAGTTTTCATATTGACTAATGATTTGATGTGTTGAATATGGTTGAAGAACTGGTATAAATTGTAACAGGCGTTCTACAGGAGTGACGCACAAGATTAACGGATCACAAGTCTCACGGATGTGCCAAAGCTCAACTCTCTCCTGTGACCCTCCTCTCTCTCACTCCCTCTTCCTTCATTCCTTCTTTCTTGCTTTCTCAGACTTTTTGCCTTCAAATAAGCAAATTCTAGGGCTAAAACAAACAAACGAGTCCAACATCAGCCCAGTAAATCTCTCGTACACCTTCACCAACACAAACACTGATGTCACGTTAACAGAATGAACTCTGGGATTTGTGGCCTCCTGCAAAGAAAAATGTGGTCAGTTTCATTTCAGCCAATTGAACAGCAGCAGCTCAGCTGGGGTCAAATTCTTCCCGTAATCTGCTCTAACGGGCTGGATACTGCTATTCTTTCCCAAATCAGGAATTCTTCAGAGTTACAGTACGAGAAGCGATCAACACAACTGAACAAGTTTCACTGTCACAGTATTACAGTGACGCGCGTCTGAACGATTGTGTTTGAATTTCCTGATCACACGGCATTAATATTATATGCAGTTTTACTCAAATTTTGACTGTAGGTAAAAAGTATGAATTAGCATTTAATTTAGAATATCTATATAATACTCATTGAAAAAAATCCATGAACTTTTACAGTAAATTTAGTTTCAAATGTTTTTGGTATCCTTGTTACATGTTACATGTAGCTATTTACTATAATAAAATAGTAAAATATTCTGTAGCACTTTATTTTACAGCCCTGTTTCACATTATCATACTCTGTACTGATCGTAGTAATGATGCTAACTAACCCTAACCCTAACTAACCCTAACTAACCCTAACCCTTCCCTTATCTTACATTACTCAGTACTGTTGTGAAAGCACACATATTGTAAAATAAAGTGCAACCAATTATTAACACTAAACCTACAGTAAATATGTGCTGCTAAAATATTTTATATAGTTTTGTTTACATACATTGTAAAGGTCGGGTAAAATACTCGGCAGGATTTTACCTCGAGAGAACGTACAGAACAGAGTCACTGTCATGTTGAAACAGTGAACGAGAAGACTCTTCCTCTCCTGCAGCACAGATTTCTGGAGTCAGTACGGGTTCTAGCGGCACGTTTGAGCAGCAATGTGTGTATAACCCAGATTGTAACACCTTTTTAAAATACATTGTGTCATGGAAATGGTACATTTATGGATTTTTTCCTTTTATGGAGCGGAACACAGTCACTAAACGTACTGGATTTACACCTTCCATAGTGAGTGTATCATGTGACCTTCATTGGTTAATTAACAAAGGGCTGTCGTTGGAGTGTTTTAACTGTCTTGTGCTCGAAACGATACATTTCTGTATTTTTGGAGCCATTTTAAGTGATCTCAGAATCAGAGTCACTTTGGTCTGTCAGTGATGTGCTTTTGTTTTGTGTTTCCTGTGCTTTTATATCCCCGTCAGTGTCGTACACAGTTGAAGCAGTGAACATAGTTTCCATGTTTACGTCAGAATTGGCGGTGTGTCGTCATCACGCGTGTACAGAACTGGAGTGGTGTGCCCCGGGCTTTAAGTGACAATCTTTGCACAGTTCTCTCTGACAGTCTGATGAGTTTCAGCGTAATGTCTGCGCAGGTTACACCATAAATAGAAGAATGAAGCCTGTATTTAAGACCATAAATATTCAACCACAATTAAGCACATTTTGCTCATTTTATCTGTAATGCAAAAAATCTCAATTTTTTGATAACCACCAATATTTTGTAAAGTCCAAATGTTATCAAACATTATGTTAGTGTTTGTTGTATTTGTTGAAAAGGGTCAAATACTGTCTGCCTCCATCACGGTCAGCCTTTCTGTGATCTAAAACAACAGCGGTCAGTGACACCACAAGATTGGCCACAAAATTCACATTTGCTGCTCAGCTTGTGTCACGCAGCTTTCAGCAGGAACCTCTTTGACCCGTTACAACAGTCTCTGAACAAATATCCAAAAGTCTAAAACAGGATCTGTTGAACTGGGAGACAGGCAGTGCCGGCCATGAAACCTGACACCACGTTCAGAGAGCGCAGACCCGTGCCAAGAGGACCCAACCCTCGAGCGCATCCGCACGGAGAAAACAAAGAGAGATCTGATGGACATCAACAGCAGGCCTGCCAGAGAATGCATTTTTCTTCTCTCTGTCGTGCTGAACAAGGCATACGATGAATATGAGGCTGATCCTCAGTGCATTCGCCCTCTATAATGAGCAAAACAAGCCACAGAGAGAGCGAGGGAGGACCGGGGCTCAATGAAAGAGGTATTGACCGCTGCTCAGTGAACTGGCAGCTCACACTGCAAACAAGCGCCGCTTTGTAGTGAAAAAGACAGAGATCCACACCTCTTACCCCATGAAAACACAAGCAAAGAGAAGGAACAGAAACAATATGGTAGTAATGACAAGAGGCAGACTCAGAACTCAGATGACAGAACTGAACAGAAACGAAGAGATTGAGATTTAAGGTCAACATCAAACAGGGTCCACAAACCATCTTACTCCCCTAATGTGACGTTCTACAGCGATATTCAGCAGGAATATAGGGCAAGACTCCATTTGTGAAAAGTATATATTTGCAAACAGCAATTTACAACTAAAAATATGATTTGCAAATCCACAACCAAATTGACATTCACTAATGCAAAGCTCAATTCATAAATACAAAAGTGCTTTTTCATATATTAAACCAATCAGATGTGAGTTTTCAAACCAGCCAATCATGACACGCCTTTCTTAACGCTTTGATTCAGGAGGATAAATTTGCATGTGTGTTGCTCTTGATGATCAAAGGTGTCGAGATGTTTTCGTGGATCATTGTAACCAATGAAAAAGTCAGTTGAGCACAAAACCAGTCGGGTGTTTCCATTAGCCTGTTAGTACTGACGACCGGTCAGTCCTCATGAGTGACGGTTAACGTGTTTCATGTGTTTCTCACTTCTCTTCAAGGTGGCACATTAAAATAACTGCTGATAAAACAACATCTGACACTCAAGAAAACCTTTTCCACGTGTGTTCCCTGGAGCAGAAGAAATCCTTTCATTTCCTCCAGACGACAGGGTTTGATCGGCACAAGCTCACGGACTCTGAGGAAGAAGCCGTAGATCTGGAGATCCGCTCTCCAAACACCTGAACAAGCGAATCTGAATTACTAGAGCGTTTCAGACAGGCGAGTTTGAACTTTAAACTCTTCGCCTGCCGTAGATGTTCAGTGAACTCTCTGTTTTACGGGTCAAAATATTTACATATTATAAACTTGTTGGGATAAAACCATTAAAATGACACTGAATAATCATAAGTCAACAAAACAAAATGTTTTTGATTGATTTTAAATTTATTTAATGAAGAGAACACGTTTGTGAGAGAGAATTATATTCCTCTAGTCGCGGATAAACAGGAACGAAGGGCGAAAACTGAAATATTACTGAACGTGCTTATATCATTTTATAATAATACATCATTTTATGCAATATATTAAATAATGTATAATAACTAACACACATTACTATGATAAATTGTTTTGTTCAGAAAGAAATAAACTTGTCTACTGAACTTTAAATCTTGTACTTGCATCACCATGCCCAAAATAACCTGTGCTATAGATATATATTGGCATTTATAAATGAACACAACAGGACATGGCATCTTCACAAAACATTGACTCTGAAGTTTAATCAAAAGAATCCAACCACAGGTCAGTCGGGTCAACACTATCAACCTCTGACTATCTCAAGAAATAATGTTGCACAAGGTCTACATTTAACTTCTAGTCTAGAAGTCTAGTCTTTATTCTGTTTGATTCATTCTGGTGAAGTGTCGTATTTCACGTGCCTGTCGACTCACACCCACTTACTGAAAGTGCTCCATTATCAGCTCTGTGTCAGATTAATAACCACCTCTGTGTGATAAACAAATGAACGATTAGATAATCCGTTATTTATGAGACTGACCCGCGCCGTTACATTCTCCAGTGACACATGAACACACGCCTGCAACATATTTTTAGAGCAGCTTTGCAGTCGAACGGTCTCAATGAGCACATGAACCGTTCTGTGACTCCAACAAACTACAGCAGGAATTCATCACTTTATTAACGTCATTCGAGCAACAATCAAACAACAAACGAACGAGGACAGGACCTGTTTGTGCTGTTCTCCTCAGACGCTCCACTGCCATCATGAAGCTCAAAAGACGCTGAAAAAGCAAAGACAGCGCAGCAGACAAAGATGCCCGTCTAACACATTTATATAGAAAAACAAGCTTTTCATCAGTTTCAAATGTAATTTGACAGGGAAATGAAGGCCCTGAAGAGCCAGATGAGCTGCGGTATTATATATATATATAGTATAGTCATGTGACTGTGAAATTCTGCTGGAATGAGAGTGTGACACAGCCAGCGGACCGTCTCTCTCTGAGCACGACTCTGACACAAACATGACTCTGGACCATCTTCTGTTGTGATCATGGTTGGTGAATAAATGTGGTCCGTGTGACCTCTGTGCTACAATATAATGGAATTATTATTATAAAAAAATTTGAATTATTGAAGTTAATACTAATTTCACTTTTTTACAATTTGGCTTTTGAGAGAAGCTTCTTAAGAGTTTAGCATTTTCATAATGTAAAGCAGTTTAGTCAATTCAAAGATAAAAATGGTTAAAAGAAAAAAAAGACGATGGATATCGTTCTGACTGTCTATGAATTTTCATTTGCATCTGAATCTGTGGTTTGTCTTTACTACTAAATAAACCATGTATTACCAGAAATCATATTAATGATAGTGTTCAATGTACTCAATACAATATAAATCAATACAGCTGTCCATACAATATTTATATATATTCAAATAAGAGTAATCATGATTAATAACTATTATTATCAATTGTGTAGCCCAAAAAATATCCGAACGCTGTTGTATTATTACATATTTGAATAGAAGCCTGTAAATTTATAAGAAATACCACAATATCTTCTGCAAAAAAATGCATTGTAGGAGACAATGGACACCACTGGCATCTGCCCATATAACTACTGCATTTGGATATTTGTTATTAATTCTGCCTGTAAATCATTATAAAGCAACATGACCCATTTATCCCATCACAGAGTCTAAATCTTTTAAGAATCCCTCCATCCCCAGTGAGAGCTCGAGCTAAAATTAGTCACAGCAGGAGGAAGAAAGGTGTAATCATGTAGCCCATACTGTAAAAAAGAGGATCCAAATCCTTCAGTGTAGGAAAATGAAGTCAAAATATCCCAGAAACAGTCGTTGCTGATGACATCATTAGTGATCCTAAGGTGGAGCCATGGGATCAAGGTCCCGCCCACATCCCCGCTCCCGCAGACTCATTCGCTAGTACAGCTGTCGATCATGATTTTATTCCCTGTTTTTGTAACATCAAATAACTAACCCTAACCGAAAAAAAAAACATACTGGGAAAACGAACACTTGAACATACATCAGTGTGACAAGAACTACTAAAATGGCAGCTACCATAGAAACAATTTTTTGTGTAGTTGTATTGTTTAGTGTGTCCGGCGTCCCATCAAGAGCAGGTGTGCCCTGGACTCAGAGTGGTCAGCGCTGAGGTCAGTCGACTTCATCAATCCCACATAAACAATCACACAACTGCCCGTTTCAGCATGTCTGCATACAGGATTTCTGTCAGTGTGAGTGAAGTTTGTTTAGAACTGACTGATCATTGCCGTCACATCCATCAGTTACAGCAGAAGTATGCCAAAAATCTGAACGGAAACTACTACAGATCCAATGAACATAACGGAAACTCCGAGATAAATATAAACGTTCCCATATAACTGTTTCCTGGTACTGGCCAGAGAGCTTGAGTTTAGTTGATGAGACACGTTGGATGAAAACAGCATCATAATCACCACACATGAACAACAGATCCACAAACACACACGGGAATCTCAGTGAGATGCGCATAGATCCCCATATTCAACACACAAATTACATTACTGATGACAACCAAATAAACATTACAGCAAAGATTATGATCGTCACTGACAAACACAACAGCAGCAGCACAAGGCAACCAAGTAATAAAAAGCAGGAAAAAAAACACTAACACAGAAATTTGCATCATTGGTAGATCTCATGATATGTTCCCAAACTATTAAGATGAACTTCTGGTGGTCAAAAATAACAATAATAAATAATAAATAATTCTGGATAACCTGGTCTGCTTCACTGAATAATGCCGAGGATATAATACACATTTTATCTGTGATTTTAAATCTCATTCCAACTACCTTCTTCTCCAGATCAACAACTCTTCAACAACTTTAACTCTCTGATCATTTGTCAAAAAGTTATTACTTTTTCTAATGTTGGTACTATAGTCACAAGCAAGTGGTGAATTTTAAACACTCTCACTGACTTTTGTCTTTTTGGAAATTACAAACAAGTTCTATAGAATCTATAACTGTAGAAATATATAGATGAACCAAATGATTCAGTGATTAACCATCAGGATCATCTGGATTAAATGAGGTAGATGTGTTCGACCGCATGAGAGTTTGACTGTAACAGCTTTAACCCAATTACAGTCAATGAGACGTTCATTTAGATCGTACAGTTGTTACGTGAACACTTTGTGATTGTGTTTTCCTGACATGATTGAAAACATGAACTGTTTGAGGGCATTATTGCTGTGAGATTAGATCTAAAACTACTTGCTTGAGAAAATAAAACCACAGCACTTAAAAAAATCATTTGTATTTATTACTGTACCGTATATAAATATATTAGGTGTTGCGTTTCCATGTTATGATTCATTTTAGAATTCATTATTTTATTATATAGTTTTATTTATACATTATTGTATGTTTTCCACAATGCGGCCACTGATTTTCAGTGTTGTAACTTGTTTTCACAGTTGTGTCCCACCTTTCCTTGCTTTAAACGAGTGTGTGTGTGGCCTGTGTGAATCTGAGCAGGGTTTTGGCTGTCGTGTCTGAAGGTCTCATGTTTACCGGTGAAGACGGGCTGTCCCGGCAGCAGCACGGCTCCAGGAATCACTGTGGTGTATGAATCCTCAGAGAATCCCGGCCGGCACACGCCGCTGTCCTCTGCGTCCAGAAACTGCAGAACACAACAAACACTCATCAGCACACAAACAAACACCTCGCGCTGCGACATATTCAGATTAACCAGAAACTGCAGAATTATTCTGACTAAAATCTGTTTAAAGCACAAGACAGTTTAAGAAAATAACATGAGCGATGAAAACCATTAATAGGCAGAGAGCCAACTACAGTTTAGTTACTAATGACACACAAATATTCGGTTTCTTCAAGCCATTTCAGCAACCTTGCTGTTTTGATTGATTGATTGATTGAAAGAGGCACACAGTAAACATGTTCCCTTTTCTTGATTTTGATATTGGTATTACAGCATCTTTGTTCTCATTTAACTTGTAACAACAATTGTTCACTGGATTTATAGAGTTTCAAATCGAATTTCTTAATCAGTAATGAAAATTCAGTGCTTGAAAAAGTGTGATAAACTCGAAAAGTAATTGTAACTTTGGCAACTGATTTTACTTTTGAATTTCAGACAGCAATTAAACTAAAGTCAGGTTGTATTTTCTTACAGTGTGTAATCTCGTGTAACAGTGATAATCCTGATAATGTTGTCCGTGTTACCTTTAGAGGCCCAAAACTGAGTCTGTTTCACATCAAAGTATGTTTGAAACAACTGATTTTAAATCTGAAGGGAGATGAAAGCTTCACACTCCCCTGACTATAATATACATTTTTCATGACGACATAATAAAATGTACTTCCCCTGGCGCTTCCTCCATCACTGACGGGTTTGATCCGCATCAGTGCCGCGACTGAAGCGCCTCTCCGCACTGACCCGATACAGCTTTTCCACAGAAACACATTTACCTGCGGGGATGCCAGGAGGAGAGAGAGAAGCAAAGTCCGGCTCGGGATGAGCAGCATTGATGTGCCTGTTTATGCTCCTGAATCCGTGTCAAGTGCGAGTCGTTTTCGCTGGTCTTTATGAAGGGAATCTCTGTGTTGTGTTTTCATCGGCTCCTCCGCTGCTACTGAAGTTGAGACTCCCCTCACAAACACAGTCTCTCTCTCTCTCTCTCTCTCTCTCTCTCTCTCTCTCTCTCTCTCTCTCTCTCTCTCTCTCTCTCGGACACACACTGGCGTTCAAAGGTTTGTTTAATGTTTCTGAGAGTGAGTCTCTTCTGCTCACTAAAGCTGCGTTTATTTGATCAGAAATTCAGAAATACAGAAAAACAGTGAAATACTATTACCGCTTAAAATAGCTGTTTCTATCATGTAAAATGTAATTTACTCCTGTGATCAAAGCTGAATTTTCAGCATCATTACTCCAGTCTTCAGTGTCACATGATCCTTCAGAAATCACTCTGATATGATGATTTGATGCTCAAGAAATATGTATGATATCAATGTTGAAAACAGTTGTGTACATTTTTTAAAATGTTTGTCTGATGAATAGAAAGTTCAAAAGAACAGCATTCATTTGAAATAGAATCTTTTGTAACATAATAAATGTATTTACTGTCACCTTTGATCAATTTAATGCATTGTTGCTGAATAAAAGTATTACAGATCCCAAACATTTGAACAGTAATATATGCTTCCATTTCAGGCACTGTCAACTCAAGTAAAAAAAAAAAAAAAAAAAAAAAATTTGAACTCTAAGTTGATGCGAATACGATCAGTGAAAATATTTCATATCCAGTATCTATACAGCCACATCCAGATTTTCTCCTCATATTGAAAAGTAGGAAATTACTACATAATTGAGTTTTCAGTTGTCTATGAGGACTCAACTTTGTCTTGATCAACAGCATCACAACAACATCATAACATCAACACCATCACAACATCACAACAATATCATCACAACATCAACTCCATCACAACAACATCATAACATCAACACTATCACAACAATGTCAACACTATCACATCAACACTATCACATCAACACCATCACAACAATATCATCACAACATCAACACCATCACAACAACATCACAACAATATCATCACAACATGAACGCCATCACAACAACACCATCACAACAATGTCAACACTATCACATCAACACTATCCCATCAACAGCATCACAACAACATCATCACAACATCAACACCATCACAACAACAGCATCACAACAATGTCAACACTATCACAACAACATCACAACAATATCATCACAACATGAACGCCATCACAACAACACCATCACAACGTCAACACTATCACAACATCATCACCATCACAACAATATCATCACATCAACACCATCACAACATCAACTCCATCACAACAACATCAACACCATTACAACACAATCACAACAACACCATCAACACCATCACAACAACATCAACACCATCACAACACCATCAACACCATCACAACACAATCACAACAACACCATCAATTTCCACAATACTTGGAAAGAAATGGTACCTGTGAGGATTTCCAGTCGGGATTTAGACCGTACCATAGTACTGAGACTGCTCTCAATAGTTACACACGATTTGCTCTTATCATCAGATCGTGGTTGTATCTCTCTATTAGTGTTACTAGACCTCACTGCTGCTTTTGACACAACATTCTTTTGAATAGAGAATGGCATACACATGACACATTATCAATTTTTGTCTTCATATCCGTTAAAGGATTGTTAGGCTGCATAGATCAGGTCAGCTGGAACCGGGAACACTTCCTATAACACCGGATGTACTCGTTACATCAGAAGAAGAATGCCGTTTACGCTAATTTTTGTCTCTCTGCTTATCCCAAGGTTTACCATTTACCGTAATTAGGTGGATCCGGGCCGTGTCCAGGTCAGATGGAGAGCCTACGCCTGTGCATGACAACAACACAGCCCTGAAGTGTCAGCAGAGACTGTGTGAACTAGCTCATCCCTTGTGAAGGCCTTACCGCCACGACACCCAGTGGCACAGATCCCCAACAAACCGTCCCATACCGGCGTGATTAAAAAGATCTTAAACTAGATGGAACTGGATTAAATATTTTGACCTGTAACTCTGCCTGAGTATCGGACAAGTGTTCACTGTTGGCCAGAGGAGAACTGGCCCCCCTCCTCATGTCTCTCTTCCCGTCTCTTCCGGTGGGTTCCTTACCTGCTGTTTCTCTCCTTGTCCGAGTCTCCATTGTCTCCGATCTCCAGTACGGTGTGTTCTACCTGCAAGAAAGGAAAGTGTTTGTTTTCTGTTCATCAGTGACTGAGAATCGTGTGTGTGGCAACGTACCTGTCTATCTTCTAAACCTGTTCATCCATTGCAACGACCATTCTGATGTGTTCAACAAAGCATGACTGTTATGTTACTCACATCTCTCTGGTCTGTATATCCTGACAGCCACACTGTCACACTTAACTATCATGAACTATATATTGGCGATTGTCAAATATGTGGAAGTGAAAAAGTTTTGTCATTTAAAACCCTTTATAATGATCATGTTAGTCGATCTATAAAGCGTAGTTTGCACCACAATTCAAAGAATCGCAGCTGTTGGATTCATATAATGTAAATTCATCCATTTCTCACAAAATACGTAAAAGTAAGTGACCGTTGAAGTGGGAGAAGAATAGAGTAAAACTTCAGTTCCCTAAACAATGTGCATCTGATATGAACACTTCATCAAATTATAATCGAAAGAATTATTATTGCTACTTCATTAATGGCTCGTTTCCACCGAGCGAGACAGTACGGTACGATCCGGGACAGTTGAACCTGATCCAGCTGTCGTTTCCACTGCTAACAGAACCCTCCGTGCACAGGTGTGGAGTGTGCCGGAAAGTAGCGGTCGACGCCGTTCTCGCGAGAAGAAACAACAACAGGACATACAGCAGATCTTGTTCTTGCTTCTCGGCACATGGTTGTTTGTTTGCTGCTTGTTGAATGCAAATAGCGTAGGCGGCTGACAGGAGAACCTAATACGTTGAATAAAATCGTCATTTTAGTGTTGTTTTTGCGCACAGAAAGTATTGTGGTCTCTTGATCCACTGCATCACGTCGACTGTTTTAACCATGTCTTTACTTCCTTTCTGGAGCTTGAAAGTGTTGATTATATTGATCTATGAACGAGTCATAAACCTCATCAAAAACATCTTCATTTGTGTCTGAAGATGAACGAAGGAGTGGAACCACATGAGGGAGAATTCATGACAGAAAGTTCATTTTTGGGTGAACTAACACTAAGTTTGCTGGGAATAATAATAATTATGAGATAACGTGAAATCAAAAATCGAAATGGCAAGATGTAATAGAGGTTTGCTTTTGTTACAATTAAATTTGACATTGTTTTTTACAGTATTGTTGGACTTGACTAAGGTGGACTCGAATGATAAATAAAAAGGAAATAAAAACAAAGTGACCATGCAAAGATATCAAATACATTCTTGTCCATATTTTGAAAAACTAAAAGTACTTAAAATGTCAAATGGTTCAGCATCTACTAGATCAGAGCAGGAGCGTTTAGTTTCCAGCCTTTCATCAGAACGGCACAAACAATAAAAGACTTCTGTGACTTCTTTCATTTAAAAAAAGCAGCAAGAAAAACGAGCAAGCTAACAGACGGAGTCACGTGCTACTTGTTACTGTTCTCAGCGCTGAACAACCAATAGCGTTTGCGATCACTGGATCAGCTTGAATCTTTTCCCGCTCCTCTTCAACACTGAGGATGAGTTATTTAATTTATATAATCTATTTACTCTAATCTGTTTTAGAGACTTTGATGAGGCAGATACGACAGGTTTTTATGAACAAACGTTTGCACCGATTTGAGCGCAGATGATTGAAGGCTTATAGCGCCGCCTAGAGGTTGAGCTCCAAACAGAGAGGCGCAAGAGAAGCACGTCATTTTCCCGCGACGAGTCTGCGAAGATGGCTTCGTTACAGAAGGGGAAGAAAGTGGTAAATCAAGACGATTTACGGCGGTTAATGAGGGAGAAGAAGCGCTCGACGGAGCGGGAGAAGCGCGTGGAATCGCCGTACGCCAAATACAGCAGTGCGGGTCAGCTGAGCTGCGCGCTCTGCAACGCGCCGCTGAAATCCGCGCTGCTGTGGCAGACTCACGTGCTGGGAAAACAACACAAGGATCGAGTCAGCGAGCTGAAGAACAGAGACAGCACACCGACACCAGCTCCTTCATCCTCCTCCTCATCCTCAGTGCTGAAGAGAGGCGCGCCGGGGCCCGTGACATCATCAGGGAAACGAGCCAAGACTCACATCGCTGCAGGTGCGACAACATTACATCACGACAACATTACGACAACATTACAACAACACAACATCACGACAACATTACGACAACATTACAACAACACAACAACAACATTACAACAACATCATGACAACAACACGACAACATCGTATGTGTAGGTGAAGCGTGTATTAGTTTCATACTCCCCGCGGGTGTTTACAGCAGTACCGTGATCCGTTCAGCTCTGGATTCAGGTGTAAACGGTCCGAGACGCTGTTCAGCTGTTTGTCCAGCAGGTGAAAACGCAGCGTCTGATCACAGATCACGTTCACACTGCAGTTAAATTCAGTTGTCAGTTCACTTCACTTCAGTGTTTGATCCTGTTCTGTTCACACTCGATTCAGCCATACTCTACAACTGAATTAACCGCGTTTACAAACTACCGTCTGAACGAGGCCTTGAACTCCATAAACTGGAGCGCTTTATGAGTGATGGAGGTTCTGCCAGACGTTTTTGAGGTGATTGAACCGTGTGTGTGTGTGTGTGTGCGCAGGTGCAGCCGCGGGACAGCCGGAGCAGACGGCCATATCTTCCCGTCAGTCTGCGGGTCTCGGGCTCCTCGTTGGACACTATGACGATGACGATGATGAAGACGGCAGCAGTGCAGCTCCAGCTGAAGAACCGGTCCCGGCCGCCGGTCTCCCCGCGGATTTCTTCGACAGCAGCGTCCCTGCTGCGCCGCCGGCCGTCTCTCACTCCGGCTCCGTGTCTAAAGCCGAGGACGGGGACGAGACGGCGGAGAGGAAGGACAACACGACCGAAGCTTTACCCGAGGGCTTCTTTGACGATCCGGTGCGCGACGCCAAAGTGCGCAACGTGGACACGCCCCGAGATCACATGGACCGCGAGTGGGAGGAGTTCCAGAAGGAGATGCGGCAGGTGAACAGCGCGTCCGACGCCATCGTGGCTGAAGACGACGAGGAAGGACGGCTGGAGCGGCAGATCGATGAGATCGACGAGCAGATCCAGTGCTTTCGGCGCGTGGAGGTCTTACGAGCCAAACAGGAGGTGGTGAAGAACGCGCTGAGGAGAGAGAGACGGCAGCGAGACGAGCCGCGGTCCGCCGGCAGCGAGGAGGAGGATGAGGAAGAGCTGATGCACGTGCTGACGCAGGACTGGAGAGCCAAAGGAGCGCTCGCCTAGACAAAGACACCTTAACCTGCTGAAGACGTTCCCATGTTTCCTGAAACTCATTTCTGACCCGGTTTATTCCTCCTGAAGTGCTGTTGTGTGTTAATGATGTGTTAATTGTGTACAGAGACTAATTAAATCAAAACGCTGTGTGAATTTTCTATAAAGCAGAGCAGCTTCAGGCGAGTTTGTACATGGTTTGATTTTTCTCAGGTGTTTTCCTGCAGAAGTCTATAATGATCTTCTGATATCCTACAGTTAGTGTCAGTCAGTAAAGAATGTTTTCTACTCAATATTTTTAGAAGAAGCCCCTGGAGTCGAGGAAGATTTTGATCAGGCTGAAGGTTTGTGTCTGTTCAGTTTTGGATACAAAGATTCTGTATAGAACTAAATACATTAAATGATCTCGTGATGGAGCCGTCGGGCGTCTGATGATTACAGCGTTAACACGAGCTCTGACCGCTGATGAAAATTAACACGAGGCCTGTCAGGCAGTAATGAAGAGATGAGATTATTGGCTGATATGAGTTATTAATAACTTGGATTTAATGGGCCTGCAGAAAAATAACATTTGAAGCAGCAAGTTATATTTTTATTATATCAATAAATTAATTTACATTGTTTCCTCTTGTGACACAGAAGGTTCCAATGATGGAATATTTTTCACTCCAGAAATGATTGATCTAATGTTCACAGCCAGTTCATTTCTTCAAACAAAACAGTACAAACAAGTGTTTCAGATTTGTTTTCTGTTTCCATTTTCAACTAAAACATGAAAGCTATATGCAGTACATCTGAAAAACACGGGCTGATAGTCCAGATCTACACGAGCGTCTCGACGCTCACCAATGAAGAGACGAACACTTCAATAAAATCAGCTTTTATTCATGTTACGTTAAAGAGAACATGCAGTGCAAACTCACCATGTACAGACGCCATTTCATCATCACACCTTCCTACTGCTTAAAATTAGTTTGTTTTTTTTACATAGAAATGTCCAATTCTACAATATTTACAGCTTTTATAAAGCGACAGCAGTCTGAGAGACTTTATTTTCAAGCAACTGCAGAACAAAACTAGAGCAGCGTCTGGAGGCCTTCAGTCTGCAGACACACACACACACACACACACACACACACTCGTACACACACACCAATAATGTGCTGAACATACTTTAAATTAAAACCTACATCTGATCAAACAGTAGCTGAGTGCATTGGATTATATTATCATAAATATTTGATTACATCCACTAAAAGCAATCATATTATTGCTAGATCTGACAGATTAAACTCTTCATTTTCCCTCAGTTCATTCAGAGACAGAAACGTGTAAATATATAAGAGTGAATCTCACTAAATCACGTCCAGGTTCAGCAGAAGTCGAGGTGAATCATGTGACCGTGAGCTGAAAATCACTGAGCTCAGTAATGCATCAGATCTTCTGAGGGTCGCGGTTTGTTTTCATCAGTAATAATTTACTGCATTATACTGGAAAACAAACTTGAATCAGCAGTACAACGAAAACTACGGTGAAGAACACGTCCATGCTCTGAAAAACCGGATCTGATCCGGACAGGACCGAGAGATTCACTCTTATCTGAGATGAAAGTGTCAAACAGGTGAGCGTCAGGTGATCAATCCTGTCCGTCACACGAAGGATTTCAAGCTACTTCACAGGAACAAACACGGAGCGAGTCTGAGGTCAGTCCCGGTGGGCCGGCTCCTCCGGCGGGTCTGTCCGGTCCCGGTCCGACCCCAACACCTCCCGCAGACCCCGCGGCTGCTGCTCCACATCTGACGGCAAGAGCACAAGATTCAGCGCTAGTGTCGGGCTGAACGACGGCTCACGTCTAACCCAGAATCACCAGAGGACAGAACTGACAAACTGACTAACCCATCTACAGATTCTGAGGGGAACCATGAGCACAAATAACAAATAAATAAATGAATCTCAGGGTTGAGAAACACTTTCACCGGAGCGGTGTGTTGTGATTGGTGTTTGGGAAATGTCCCGCCCCTTACCATAACTGCCAGTTTCAACTCACTCAATCAGGCTCCGCCCCTTTATTCTGCATATGAATGATTTAAATGAGGAATATTGTGAAGAAAACTCAAGATGGAGGCGTTTCAGCAGTTCAGAGACACTGATATAGAGAAGAACTGGAACATTTCACACTAAAGACAGATGGAGACATGGGAAAAGCAGAAGAGTCCTCTTTAAAGCTGCGATTCTGCCAGACGTTCCCCACAGAGAACATAACGTCATGTGACCAACGCTCAGAACTGTAATTTGTTTGTAAATAACATTATCAGTTAAATATATATATATTGTATTATACAGATATTTGATAAACCAATTTCAATGTCCAAAACTTTCTGGGTTTATTTATTTTTCCAAAACTTTTCTCCATGTCTTTGTGTATGTATTCTAGGAGAGTTTAGTATATTTAGTCACTTCCAGTGTCGCTCCTTCAGTGGCGTCTGAAGTGTAAAGCAGCATGTGACGGCAGTTACTATGACAACATGAGCAGCTTATGCACCTGTCACGGACTCTTCCCCGGGAGTCACGGTCCCGCTGGAGGGCGCCGGTCCTCTTCTGAACCGTCTGCGGGACGGAGACCTGGGGCGGCGGGGCAGGGGGGAACCTGAAACACAGCGCTCGTGATCAGGCCGTGTGTCGGCGCTAACTGAAGCATGAAGCAGCTGATACACACCTGCGTCTGCGGCCGTCTGCGGAGGATGACCGGCCCGAGCTGTCCACTGCTGAGAGAGAGAGAGAGTGAGCTGAGGAGTGAGCGGCGTGTGTGTGTGTGTGTGTGTGTGTGTGTGAGAGTGATCTCACCGTGTCACCTGACTCGCTCCGCTCCAGCGCAGACACCCAGCGGCTCAGGTTGGACAGCAGGAAGTGGATGCTCTGGATCTGCTCACGGCACCAGGACTGATGGAGCAGCAGAGAGCCGTTCATCTCGCTCACACCGTCCTGAAGATACTGCACGTCCTGCCACATCAACATCACACACAACTGCATTATGGGTAATGCCAGCACAGGCCTGATGTGTCAGAGACGGTGTCGTACTCAGACTACAGCGACAAGCAGTTTCACGATTTGACACTTAATAATAATTAGAGTAAGAGAGTGTGTTTGGCTGCTGTCCGAACCCTGAGAATCCCCCGTATCCCCGCGGCACAGGAACCGGCCGAGAGCGAGGAGTCAGGGTGGAGGGATGCAGAAAACTGACCACACGTACACGCATCCCTGCTCTCGTGCTGTGACGTGTTCCTCCTGAACTTTGTTAATCAAACCTCATCTGTCTGTCGTGTGTCAGCTCTCCTCAGGATAACGTTCCCGTGTGTTTTTGTGTAAAGAGGTCAGCGGTGTCTTTGAAGCGTTGATCACTGTAGCCAATCACAGACGTGTGTGGAGACACGAACACGACGGCCGATCAGAGGCGTTTAAGTTGATCATGGCTCAGAATGAGCTCTTGTTTGGACTGAAGTGATTGACCGCTGCGGTCACTATGAGGGCAGCGCTCACGTTCTGTGTACGTCCTGTGAAGGAGGGCGGCCGTGTGTTCAGGCACAACAGTGGAGTCTGAATCACTCTGCGCTCTCTCACGACACGCCGCAGATCCATCATGTGTTCGGTGAGCATCGTGGGTGTTCACACTAAACACACGACGGGTCACATGATGTTCTGGAGCCCGTGAAAGACTTCAAACGTCTGTAACGAGTGACGGAGCAGGTGACTAACTCAACTCTATTCTGGGCAGAACCATCATGTGGCAGGAAGTGCATTCCTGATGAACACCAATGAACATCTGCTTGTGTTAGATGTAATAATTTAAGAAAAGCATCAAGTTTCGTGAGATCGTCACACCGCTGTGTTTATAAAGCCTTCTTCATTTCACTCTCCCTTGACCTTTTTAAAGCAATATTTACTAATATGAAGGTCACATGCTAATGTTTTAATGTAATATTTACTTATGAATATGATTAGTATCAACAATTAAATTATTACCGTGACCCTGCAGGAGACGAGGAGTTTGGAGAGAATTCATTTATGATTTAATGATCATGTTTTAGAGTAGTTTCTGCTCGAGCGCGGACGCTGGTCTGAACTGTATCGTTTTCTTATGGAGACGCAGTATTAGCTGAACATGTTGATGTCTGACTCATGGGTGATGTCATGAGACGCTCAGACGCTTCTCTTCTGTCAAAGTCACGCCACAGTTTTAAAATAGTTTAAAATGCGCGTCTCGTTCGGCCACAGCGACTGGTGTCCGTCACACATCAGGTGTGAGGCGTCTGTCTCCGGCCGTCACGTTTCCCCCAATGTAAAAAAGATTATGATAAGCAATTTCTGAAAAGGGTCTGTTCAATCTGTTCAACTCAACTAATCTCGTTCATGGAGGATTACACAACTCTGCTGAATATGAGTTCATATGCTGTGGAAAAGAGCTAGTTCTCACGTGTGTGTGAGTGTGTGTGTGTGTGTTTGTGTGTGAGTGTGAGAGAGAGAGAGTGTGTGTGTGTGTTTGTGTGTGTGTGAGAGTGTGTGTGTGTTTGTGTGTGAGTGTGAGAGAGAGAGAGTGTGTGTGTTTGTGTGTGTGAGAGAGAGAGAGAGTGTGTGTGTGTGAGTGTGTGTGTTTGTGTGTGTGAGAGAGAGAGAGTGTGTGTGTGTGAGTGTGTGTGTTTGTGTGTGAGTGTGAGAGAGAGAGAGTGTGTGTGTGAGAGTGTGTGTGTGTGTGAGAGTGTGTGTGTGTTTGTGTGTGAGTGTGAGAGAGAGAGAGTGTGTGTGTGAGTGTGTGTGTTTGTGTGTGTGTGAGAGAGAGAGAGTGTGTGTGTGAGAGTGTGTGTGTGTTTGTGTGTGAGTGTGAGAGAGAGAGAGTGTGTGTGTGAGAGTGTGTGTGTGTTTGTGTGTGAGTGTGAGAGAGAGAGAGTGTGTGTGTGAGAGTGTGTGTGTGTTTGTGTGTGAGTGTGAGAGAGAGAGAGTGTGTGTGTGAGTGTGTGTGTTTGTGTGTGTGAGAGAGAGAGAGTGTGTGTGTGTGAGTGTGTGTGTTTGTGTGTGTGAGAGAGAGAGAGTGTGTGTGTGTGAGTGTGTGTGTTTGTGTGTGTGAGAGAGAGAGAGTGTGTTACCTGTTTAAGTGCCGCCCAGCTGCTGTCGTTCACTGGTTTCCCTCCATTCTTTATGGTCAGAAAGCAAAGACAGGACATGTAAAACAAGGACACACACCATCAGAAGAGCAGCAGACACACTTCAAACATCACAGCAAAGAACATCAGAAAATATTGTGTTGATTTTGGCCAATATGTTTCCTAAAGACTGTCATACATTTGTTTGTGAGTGCGAGAGATGCTTTAAAGGATCATTCTGTCCTCATGTCACTCAAACCCTGACCTTCCTTCAGATGAGCACGACAGAAGACATATTTTGAAGAATGTTGGGAAACGACTTCCACTGTACTGAGAAAAAACTTCTGAAAATATCTTCTGTTTGTGTTCTGCTGAAGGCGGTCACTCAGGTTTGGAAGATGAGGGCGAGTGACTGATGACTGAAGGATCGTTTTAACAGCGTCTCTGATCTTAAACAGAGTCAGACAGTGAATTTTGATGAAAACTGTCCTAAGATGTTGACAGTGTGAGTGTGTGATGGCCGTACCGTGGTGTCCTTCAGCTGATCTGCTCCCGTTCTTCTGTCTTCCACGACAGTCTGTATCAAGGTGACGTCGTGCTGGAGGCTGGTGACGGTGCTGCCGATGGAGGCCACGCTCTACACACACACACACACACACACACACACACACACAGAGAGATCAGTGTGAGACAGGTCTCTTTGCATGCGCTGGAGATCTAGATGAACAGCAGCGAACCTTCTGCAGGTCCTCTACGCTCCTGGGAAGAGCGATGAGGTCTGATGCGGATTTGATGTTGGCCTTCAGATGAGTGACAGCTGAATCCAGAGCGCTGAGCTGCAGGACACACACACACACACACACACAGGTCACATGACACTGCTGTGCTGATGCTCTGAGATGCCTCGAGAAGTGCTTGAGATCTTTTAATGTGTCCCGCCACGATTATTAATGATCATCATCACTCCTTCTAATCATAATGATTTGAGTTAAACACAATAATTGTGAAGTTCCAATTTCAATAACATTTTACCATCCAATTAAGAGAAAATTTAAGTGCTTGTGTTTAATCAGGCTGCATTATACAATATTATAATTACATTAAAAATTATAAAAATATTATACGAATAAAAACATTAGGCTCACACTGTAAGTGACGTAGAAAACAAAATGAGTTAATCCCAGTTATTTGTGTGAGAGTTAACGATCTTCAGCGCTGACGCGTCACGCACCTTCTGATTGACCTCCGTCAGGTTGGACCAGAGTCGGGCCAGGCCGCGCTCTCCGCTCTCCATGTCGTCCAGCTTCATCTGTTTGGCCTTCAGCTCCTCACTGAGCTTCAGGATCTCATGTGACGACAGCTTCTGGCTGCTCTCCACTGTCACACACCAACAACAACATCACCGTCACTGACCAGGACCACATGACCACCGTTCACCTGATCACGTCTGAGGTGTGACACCCTTCACAGGCAAACAGAACATTCTCTCTAAATGTTAACACAAATGTGTGCTCTGCGGTCGGACGAGGACGTACTGGTGCGGATCTTCTCCTTCATGGAGTCCAGGTCCTCTTTGAGGGCGATCTGCATCCAGATGAGTCCGGCGCAGGCCATGACGCACGCGGCCAGCAGGATGAAGACACACAGCGGGTAACAGAGCGAGCAGCACTGCACTGAGCTCCTGCAGAACACACACACACACACACAAACTCAGTGTTCAGGATTGTATGTGGCAGCAGCTGTAAAGAGTGTCCTGATCGGCCTGCCGTAGTTTACTTCACTGTAACAGCGGCTGAATCTCATGAGCAGGAAGTTCGTCTTTGTGTCGCAGTGCGAGTCACTGACTCTGTTTACACTCATACTGAGATTCTGAACGTTGTGATTAAACTTTACCTCAAGTAAACAAACATTTCATTCAAATTAATATTAAGTTCATTACAGCAACCAAAACCACAGTAAGACGAGACTTCGCCGATTTAAAGGACAATCAAAGGCATCTCCTGAACTCTGATGATATTAATAATCAGTCGTGACATTATTGAGCTGGTGTTCAGTGTTGTGATGGATGAAATGCAGAATATTGATGACTGAAAACATTGAAACATTTTAGATATCCCTAAAATAATCCAATAGGTCAACAGAACTGTGTTTTGCATGTGACCAGTAACTCCGACTGCATGAGTTCACGCGCTTGTGGATAATGAGGTAAAAATAAATAAGCACACTTATGGAATAATCAGAATAATGACAATCACATGTAAGCAGTGAAGAGTGACCATCACCGTCCATCACATCATTAACAGTGATAGATCAGGTCACGTGACTGAGGAATGGTCACCTGTGCAGATCTGGAGGTGTGACCGCTTTAAATGAAATCAAGCAGCTGCAGAAGTGTTCTTCACATCACAGACATCGACATACAGATGATGACTGCTGAGGAGCTTCATCTTCTGAGGATCTGGAGCTTCTCTGAAGCCGTTCCGATCCACTGATGATCAGATATGAAACTCCTCGACAGCATCAGTCGTTACTGTCTCTTCTGGACTAGATGTCAGTATCTGTCACGTGAAAGAGCTTCTTCAGATGTTTAAAACCCTCTGCAGATTCTGCGCCACGAACCCGTCAGAACCGAGCTGAAACACTCACTTCCCGAACAGGCCGGTCCGGCCGCCGCTGAACTCCTGCTCCTCAGAGCCGGACTCGGACTCGCTCTCGGGCGGCTCGGTCCGCAGCAGCCGGTGTTTGCTCTTCCTCCTGCTGCTGTCGCTCAGGCCGATCAGCGCGTTCAGCTCCTTCCTCTTCTTCATCTTCTTCTGAGGGCTCATCGCGTCGCACACCGACCGCGCGAGCTTCAGCGACCCTGATGGTCAGCCGGTGTGTTTGGAGTCACATTCACCGGTCAGCCTTCACTGCAGCATCCGTTAGCATCGCAGAGAAACGGCGGAAGGATGAACTCTTTATTCCGGAACTCTTGAGGAGACCCGAGCATTAGCATTAGCATTAGCTCAGTGAAACAGGAGATCCGCTCCGAGTGAACGCGCTGTCCATGACATTAAACACGATTATTCACAGAACGGCCTCAAGTTCACTCATTTATCATGCTGTGGTCAAAATAATCGCCGAATATCGTTATAACGTTGATAATAGCGCGCGCGGAGACGCTAAGGAAGTCATTCAGTAAACTCTTCCTGTCGAGTCTAAATCGAACGTCATGACACAAATATAAAGATGTATTCACGTCACATATATATTATACAGTTTAAGAATCAGAGCAGATCTGTGTTTCTCTTCGGAACGAACATATGATTATCCATCCGATCCTGACAGGAAGTGCTTCTGATTGGAGGAACACGAGAGGGCGTGTCCATTAGGTGACTGACGTCACCAGACGGTAACAGTTTCGTCCTTCAGGGGGCGCTCTAGCCACATTTCTATTATGAGTGGCACTTCCGGTTTGGGGAAAATGTTTTAGTTTTTGGAACATTTCTAATGTTGGAAAATACGTCATCATCTTTACCTCAAAATGAGATAAAATATCCATCAATGTTGCAGCTAAAGTCGTCATGAAACTGAAGAGTGAAACGCTTCTGGCTGGATCTCGTGAGTGACAGGCGCCCCGCCCTCATCATCAGAGGAAGATGTTCTGATTCAAGACTACCAGAACATGACTGTAACACAATAATGATGTGCAGTAAATCACTTTAAAGCGCTAAACCTTAAAAAATAAATAAAAACCCTTGGATGGAAACCTTATGAAAGTTACTCAGTAACTTGTTTATTGAACTGTTGTATAAAATCGATGTCATATTTGTGATCATGCAGATGTTCAGAAACAGTCTAGTGTGATATAACGACAGGACAGAGCGCTCCAAACTAAAGCAGTGGAAATGAATAGAAATGATCATTCTCTGCACAGAAATGAAGTGTGGACATGAGAATTCATCAAGATGTTTGTAAATATCAGCTCTTTGGGGCAAAAAGCCATAATGACGCAGTTTAATGTAGTCATGTGATCACAGTGGAGCAGACGCGGTTCACACGTGTGAAATAATGATTAATAGCAGTTCAGCGTTTGATTATGACCTCGACGCTGCAGTCCGGCCGTGCCGATGACCGAACGTGAACATAATTATTATTGAGATATTCACACATTCAAGCTGAAGAAAGTAATGACTTGAGGGTGAATGAATTTATCAGAATACACTATAAATATAATAAAATCAATGCAGCAGATCAATTATTTGTTTTATTAATGATTGTCTGAAGGTCAGTGGCACATTTTTAGAAAAGAACAATGCCAAACTGTATAAACCTGCGCCGAAGAGAGACGGCAGAAGAGCTCAACGTCCAGTGTGTAGGAACAGTGCAAGTGCTGGTTCTGAGCAGCGGCTGGTCAGTGTCCAGTGTGGGTCAGTGTGTCCAGTGTGGGTCAGAAGCGGCAGGTCAGTGTGTCCAGTGTGGGTCAGAAGCGGCGGGTCAGTGTGTCCAGTGGGGGTCAGTGTGTCCAGTGTGGGTCAGAAGCGGCGGGTCAGTGTGTCCAGTGGGGGTCAGAGTGTCCAGTGTGGGTCAGAAGCGGCGGGTCAGTGTGTCCAGTGGGGGTCAGAAGCGGCGGGTCAGTGTGTCCAGTGGGGGTCAGAGTGTCCAGTGTGGGTCAGAAGCGGCGGGTCAGTAGCGGCGGGTCAGTGTGTCCAGTGGGGGTCAGAGTGTCCAGTGTGGGTCAGTGTGTCCAGTGGGGGTCAGAGTGTCCAGTGGGGGTCCAGTGGGGGTCAGTGTGTCCAGTGGGGGTCAGAGTGTCCAGTGTGGGTCAGTGTGTCCAGTGGGGGTCAGAGTGTCCAGTGGGGGTCCAGTGTGGGTCAGTGTGTCCAGTGGGGGTCAGAGTGTCCAGTGTGGGTCAGTGTGTCCAGTGGGGGTCAGTGTGTCCAGTGGGGGTCAGAGTGTCCAGTGGGGGTCCAGTGTGGGTCAGTGTGTCCAGTGGGGGTCAGAGTGTCCAGTGGGGGTCCAGTGTGGGTCAGTGTGTCCAGTGGGGGTCAGAGTGTCCAGTGGGGGTCAGAGTGTCCAGTGTGGGTCAGAGTATACGGGACGCTGCGCTGCGGCGGCTGATGCAGCTGTTCTGCAGTCTTCTGCCGTCTGCTCTGCGTCCAGCGTGTCGGCGCAGGTATGGTCTCACACAGACGCGAGCAGCTGGTGATTCCACAGAACAGAGTCTCGTCAGAATGCGAGGAGCCCTCGGAGCCGTCTGACATCCCGTCTCTGACCTCCTGAGGGCCGATGGTGCTCTGGGGAATCACACCAGTGACCGGCGGAGCGGCTCGAGTGTCTGGACTCCTGCTGAGCTTCAGCTTATGCCTCTTCTGCAAGAAAGACACATGAACAGTGATTATTTCTTCACCGATAAACGCTCTGCTTTCTGGGTTTTACTGCCCATAAAAACCAAAGTCTACAGCACCGCATCATGAAGTCAGAAACATCCATCGTACTTTTCTACTGACTGGACTCTGTTCCCACTGCTTAAGGCTGCTGGTTTCCTCTGAAGCTCCTGAAATAAAGAGCAACAGCAGCGTTTTACTGCAGAAAATGTCAAAGCCACTGATGTGAGGAATCACTGAATCCCTGAGATGCGGATCATGAACTGACCTTCAGGCGTCCGGAGGGACGAGAGCGAGGGCGGATCAGAGGCTCTGCGTCTCAGGATCGCGGGCTCTTCATCAGACAGCGGCTCTCTGGAAACAGGCATGAGCTGGGTTAACACGACAACATCACAGACGCTCACGTGCACTCGGAGATGTTCGTGTGTTGGAGTCCGAGTTTAAGATGTGGGTCACTACAGCAGCTCTTCTCAATGTGACGCTTTGTATCGATTGAGGCGTCGTTACCGACTCCGTACGGACGTTCTGTTTGACCGGTTCAAATCTCTGTGTTATTGTCACTGATGAACTCAAGGGGAAAACAAAGTATTATAAATGTGCAGTTTATTCCAGGTCTTCTGACCGTATATTAGTTGACAGAAACTCTTCATCCGTCACGTCATCCTCCATTCAGCATGTGTGTGTTCGGTCTGAAGGGTGAAACTCACTTCAATGTGTCCATTATTATGTATAATCTGAACAAACGTCTCTGTGCTGTGATTCTGACCGCTGTGGTCAGGAGTAGAGGACTGAAACTCCTCATTCACACGTACAGACAGTAAAACCCTGATGTTAACGTCTGAACAGACGCAGTACTCTCGCTGTTGAGCACACGCTCTCTGCTCTTCCTGCTGTAATCTTCTTGCTTTGGAGCGCATCGTCGTTTGATGGGATGAACAGAAGTGCTTTTGTGTCTCTGAACTGCAGCCTTTCTTACTGTTCTTCAGAGATAAGATAATGTTTGTCCTACACACCTGTCCGATCATATCTGTAGTTTTATTAAGTACTCTGAGCCATAGATTCCAAAGAAACGCAGTTTATAGTGTGTGTATACAGTATTTATAGTAATAACTATCACACATGTATTGTTCATTACACTTTAAGAGGGTTGACACGCTCAGGTTTCTCTCCGTTAGCCCATTTCCCATCATCTCAGAGAGGCTGACGGGCAGCACAACACAGGACAGGCTGTCATGCTCATATGTCACATGACCCGTGTCTCCTCACCTGTCAGGGCAGCAGGATCCGTGCGTGTGGAGCGCAGGACTCTCACACATCTGACGGTAGTTGACACAGATCAGCAGCGCGAGCAGCACACAGAGGACCAGACACAGCAGGATGTAGCTCTGCCTGTCAGACACCTGCAGAACATCATCATCATCATCATCATCATCATCATCATCACGAGCTCAGAGCCGGCAGGCGTCTAGCTCACAGCTCTGTTCATGAAGTGGAGTAATTCCTGCACAGTATATCAGATATGATCAGCTGGTAACTGAAAATTCAGTAATTATTATCATTCTGACTAGAGAACCAGCACTAATATTTTCAGCAATAATTTCTTCTGCTATATTTCAGCTAGCAGAGAATCTCTGACGACTTCTCTCCTCATCTCAAACTTTTAGAAGTTTAAGTTTACTGCAAAGCATATTTAGTAAAAACATATTTTTTGAGTCTCAAATCAAAGCCACATGTCTTATCAAGTTGTGTTCCAAATTTGCAGTTGATATCACAAAATCCTGGTTCCTGCGAGCCATCGACTGAAGCGTCTCTGATGCGTTCTCCTGTCAAACATTTCTATCACAAGATCAGAATGTCACCAACACTGACCTTACCTGAGAACAATCCTCACAGAGCGTCACGGCACACGACACTCTAGCTTAATATCATTTAATAAAATACAGTCGCACTGCTTGAGTGAGCAGTCTGGACGTCATTCGCTGATATCGGTGGATCTCTGATCCTACAGGCTTGAAAGATGTGAAACAGTTTCGTCACGGTAAATGGATGGAGAACATGTGATGAAGGAGTACCTCCTGCTGTAGATGACTCACGCTGACAGACAGACCGAGGACGAGTCCCGTCACGTTCTCCAGCTGAGCCTGAAGGACCTGGATGGAGTCCGTCTGCCGCTGGTCCTGCAGTCAGCAACACAAACAAGAGAGCAGGAAGACACGGTCATATGCTGTGCGAGTCGGTCTGATGTGAATCTCTCAGGTCTAACGCATTAGATGTGGTCTCTGCTGACCTGCTCCTCGGCCGTTCTTGAGGTGTTCTGGAGCTTGATGATGGTTTTGTTGAAGGCTCTCTGCATCTCCTCCACCTGCTTCCTGTACCTGCACACACAAAACACAGCCAGAACAATCAGTCTCACCGAAGTCCACCATCACAACATAGATATTTGTGCTGAACATCACCAACATTTTAGATAGCAATGAAACTGAACAATTCTCCAGACTCATGTCCACAGCAAAACCTAAAACTTGTCTAATATACTAAAACCTTTGAAAGCATATCATAAAGACAAGTGAACAGTCGGCAGGAAATACAATAAGGACAAAATAAACTAATTACAAGCAACAGATCAAATAAATACAACAGAACAAAGATATATATCCTACAGAAAGTAAATAAAGTACCAAAATACAAGCAATACTGATTCTGAAGTGATTCAGAGGGATTTCCTCTCGTCTGTTGCAGTTTGTTGAACAGTGAAGTGTATTGTGCTGCTGTCTCAATCAACGGGACGCGCACCGCTGCGTGAACGAGTCAACGCCAACGCCGCGATCGCTCCAGCCAAACCAACAGAACTTGTGGACGCGAGCGTAAAGAGTTTTCTGTGAATATTCGCCAAGACGGGTCTGGTGACACAATGTTGTGTGTAGAGGAGCACCTTGGTGTCCAGTTCTTGTTATTTTATTGGGGTCATGACATGAGAAATCACATTTTCTTTGATATTTTCATATAAGAACTCGCTACCATAAATACTGTTTCCTCCTCACTGCAAAAAGAGCAACCAAGCTGCTGAAATGACTTTTCTACTTCCTGCAGGATGAGGTGGAAAATAAAAATGTTTTTTTCTGCACAAAAGCTCTCGTCTTGTTCATTGAAAGTTATGTGGATATATTTACATACTGTGATATAAATTAAACCATAAACTCATGCTGATCATCTCGCTCAGCTCTACTAAATGCTGTTGGGCATTAAAGACCCCGACATATTCAGAATCACACATCGAACTGGAGCGGAAACAGCTCATCAAACCAAACTCTCCAGAAAATCTCTGGAAAGACCACGAACAGCGGCCGGTGTCGCAGGACTCACCTCTGGCTCAGCTGCTCCAGGTAGCGTCCGCTGAGAGACATGTTCATCTCCAGGGCCTTGATGCGATTGTTCAGCCTCATGAAGACAGACTCTTTCTGACTGGAGCCGTGCGCGGGCGCCTCGCTGGAGTTGAGCACGTCGCCGAAGATCTCCGAGGAGGGCTGCTCCATGTTAGCGCTGCCTTCATCGTCCACTAGTTCCTTGCTTTTGGCCTCGGCGGACTGTACGGATCCACCTGAAGGGTGAGCGGCTTCGGCGGGAGTCAGCGTGACACTCGCCGCTTCATCCACAGGAGCGGACGCGGACGTCAGCTGAGAATCGTCTGCTGCACTAATGGAAACAGTAGGAGTTGAAATGTCACTTTCAAGGCCAGATGAGGCCGAGGTCAGCTCACGATCTACCTGATCTCCACTAGAGCGGGTCACGAGGTCCGAGAGCGTCACGTGATCAGGATTGGGAGCGGACTCAATCAGATGATCCGTGCTCTGCGGAGGGAGCGTCGCTGTAAGGCACTGGCTGACAGACTCGACGGACAGACGGTCAGTAGAAACCAGCAGATCTGAAGTCAGGCTCGGTGCGAGATCCCACACGACCGGCTGAAGCTCTGAATGGGCGTCTGGAGTGGGAATGACAGGACTCTCTGTGATTGAGCTCATAGAGGAGGTGATCACGGCCGAACTAGAGCGAGAGTCTGTCCTCCTCTTCTGAACACAGGAGCAGCGCTGCAGAAGGTACTCGTGAAGAGAGAAACCGCGTGATTCAGAGCGCACTGCGTTTGCATTCACATGACCGTTCTGTGGCTCTGTTTGGCCCAGTTCTGCCCCAGAGGACTGATCCGATTGGTCCTCCGCCTCAGGCAGCAGAGTGACGATCTGCTCTGGGTCCGGCTCGGTCTGGACGGGACCGTCTTCAGTGGTTGGACCGTCTGTGTGTGTCGCTGATGTAACGCTGGTGGTCTCTGTGATCCCAGTGACATCCAGCTGATCCGCCACAGGCCTGAACGGGAAAAGAATGGAAATTATGATGTGAAGAACAGTGAAGATAACGTTGCTAATCTGATCTGATGGCTGCTGGCCTGGATACAGGTCATTTCTCCTGGCCGCTTTCATGATTACACACACTACAGCTGCAGCATGACTGACTGACAGCGAGAGCGCGGTCACGTACCCAGAATGCATCGCTCCAGCAGGGAGAACCACGTCTGATGCGTTCAAACCGTCAGTGGAAGAGTTTCCTGAAGAGCACAAACACAATCTCAATCATACAGCTCTTCTGTCGCAGTGTTTCAAACTGTGAGGTGTTGAGCTGTCAGACGTCAGGAGGAAGTGATGTCAGAACAGACCTACGCTCTCTGGATGCCCCCCGAGCACATTAGCAGCGATGTTGTTCACCATGGTGAGAAGAGCGTCTGAAAACACAAGACATC
>CM076080.1:34300000-34342500 GCA_038088235.1 Zacco platypus | reverse complement strand
CCGAGGCGTAGTTGGTGACGGTCTGCTGCAGCTTCTTTCCGTCGGGAGCGTGAGGCGTCACCTGACCTGACGGACACAAACAGCCGTCAGCGAGAGCGTCTGCGCCTCAGCGGCTCCGGCAGAAAACTACTCACTCTTCTCCGTCTCCATCATGATCTTGGTCCATTCGTCGAAGGTGGGGATCTCCTGGTCTGGGCAGGGCACCGACGGGTCCGTGTCTGCGGATCCCTGTCAGAACCACAGCAGATCCAGACGATGAGACTCATTTCAGCTTCATCGGACTCACTAATGACTCGTTCGGAGCTCATCGACGCCCGTTCACCAAGATAACCATAAAGACACGCTGAATTCTGTTTTTAATCATAATGCCACAGAGTGTGACATCGTATTGTGAAGTTTTACAGGAAAATCTTCTGCTCGCTCAGAGTCTGTCCGTGTCTTTAAGGAAGCGTACCTGCTCCTTCAGGATGCGGGAAGCGTTGCTCCGTTTCCTAGTTTGGTCTTTGGTGGGTTTTCTTGTCTCACGGACACTGACGTTCTCTTGAACCGCTGGAAACCTTCCATGACAGACACACACAGATGAGGAACACATAAAACCACTTTAAAACACAGACGGAGAACTCATTTCTGATTATTTCAGATGAAAAGGTAAAGAGCAATAATGGTTGAGACGTTCACACGCAGCACCTGGGCAGCGTCGAGTCGAACGGCAGGATTTCTGCAGCGTCACACGCGTCCGAGACGAGACGGTCAGCAGAGCAGGAGTCTGAGGCGGCGCCATCCCTGAGAGAAACACCACACGTCAGTCTCCTACACTCTTTACATCCAGCTCTTCCGTGTTTATGTCAGAGCGCCTGTTTTCTGACGTGATCATTGACCGGCTCCTGCGTCAGCATCACATGCACGCGTCATGCTAATCACGTGATCGGCTTCAGCCAATAATGACTCGCGTTCTGACGGAGAACCTGGAAGCGCTGGACGTAAACAACGTTTGAGAATGACACAGAAGAGATTGTTCGATGAAGTTATTTTTGTGTTGTTTTTGCGCACAGAAAGTATTGTGGTCTCTCGATCACATTACGGTTGAACCACTGCAGTCAAATTTGTGTTCTGAAGATGAACGAAGGTGTGGATCGACATGAGAGTGAGGAATTAATGACAGGAATTACATTTTTGGGTGAACAAAACCTTAAAGACTTTTAAATCCAACATTCAATGGTTGTTTTGATCAACTTTTCTTTCATAGTCAGAAATGAACTTCTTTGAGTCTAAATATTTGAATCTTCATTCAGATTCACATTACTTTCTACATGTGTTTGTTATCTTAATTCAAACTCCATTGACTTCTGAAGGATCACGAGTGACTGTTGAAGACCTGAGCGTCACTGACCGGCCGGAGACGCACTCGGAGGATCCGGACACATGAGGACCGGCACTGACGGGAACGATGTCCGGGATCTGTGAGGAAGAGGAAGACTGTGACTCCACTTCACTGCTGCTGTCAATCACCAGCTGCAACAAAAACACACACACACACCTGTAAGGCACTGCGGACAGAAGCAGAATGAATGAACAGGTATGACTGTACATGACGAGGAGAAAACATCAGCTCTCATGACTGAGGAAACAGAAACGTGACACGTGACATCACACGTGACGCATCACAGCAGCTCTGGTGTTCAGACCTGTTGATCCGTGAGTTTCTCCTCATGTTGAGAGCTCGGTGTCGGCTCTGAACCACGGCCATGTGGAACAGCAGACCTGCGGGGAGAAACGAGTTCATCTGAGAACGCATCAAAATCATGTTTCCAGGAAAGCGGTTTCAAATCAGGAAATCAGGTTTGGAACACAAGTTGGTCAGACTCATGGCTTTGATTTTATAGCAATTTTACAGTTCAAATTATTTTTGTAAATATATAT
Organism: Zacco platypus; assembly: GCA_038088235.1. Taxonomy (NCBI): domain Eukaryota; kingdom Metazoa; phylum Chordata; class Actinopteri; order Cypriniformes; family Xenocyprididae; genus Zacco; species Zacco platypus. The sequence continues at coordinate 34,340,580 of CM076080.1, read as the reverse complement.
AAATATATTGTATAATGTATAAAAAGTTTAGTACAGTACAATAGCTTTACAGTAAATGTTTTGAAGCTTCAGCAGAAATCTGAGTGTCTTTATAAACAGACTGAGCTCAGGTCTCTTCCTGTCATTGTGACTCAGTCAGTATGAAGTGAATCACACATGAACTCATGAACACATGAACTCGTGAACACATGAACACATGAACTCGTGAACATATGAACTCATGAACACGTGAACTCGTGAACACATGAACTCGTGAACATATGAACTAATGAACATATGAACTAATGAACACATGAACTCGTGAACACATGAACTCGTGAACACATGAACACGTGAACACATGAACACGTGAACATATGACCTCGTGAACATATGAACTCATGAACTCGTGAACCACTGCCACATTCATCCGCCACAACACTTACATTGTGCTCCAAGATATTTCCAAATAATACCATGGTAAAAGTCCTCAAGAGCACATGGTATTACTGTGGTGTTTTTGTTGAGCGCAGTTTATATAACACAACACACACAGATGGATAATGATATTGTATATAAAATCAAGCCAATCAGAGTCACGTACCAGAAACAGAACCAGAGCAGCAGAAGCTGGATCTTCATCATCCACCGGCGGCCGAATCACACATTATTCCGTCTTCTGTGGATCTGCCCTTCTGAACGAACGATAAACAGTCGCGGTTTCACCGGTTTGTAGTTCAATGACGTCTGAGAAAACAATGAACTTTACACTTTCACCGCTTCAAAACACCGTCGAGCAGGAGGCGCCACGCGCCTTCAGTCTGAGGGGACACATTAATACTCTGAAAACACAATCATTTGAATGTATTATCCACGAGGATTTAGTACCTGACATACAAACGAGGATCTGCCTCAGCTACCTAATAAAGTTTAAAAAGAGGCTTGATCCATCAATCCATTCCAGCCAGCGCTGAGAAAATGAACATGTATCACGTGACCGAGCAGTTCACGCGCGGCTTCATCAGCAGTGTGGAAAATAACCTCCAGAAACAAAATGACAGTAAAAAACTAAAAATCACAGTCAGAACCGAAAGTAAACGCTAGAAATATTCTTTAGAATCCACAGCAACTGTTCCGCCTATTTTAGATGATCTTTCGCTCTTCCTGTTTTCCTTCTTCTGTGGTTAATGGCGGGCTGACGTCACATATCTCTATTTACTCTATTTTTATTTGTAACATTACGAGAACAATCACAACATAAACATTTTCCAATAAAGAAAAAGAGAATTCATAACTAGCCTATAGTAAAGTATTCTTTATAAATCAATTAAAGCATAGATGGGCTTTGTAGTAATTCACTTTTTTTTACTTTTTATTTTCCCTTTCCATTAATCTGTTATGGTAGTGACCTATTTCTATTTTAAAATGTGTAAAATTAGTTTTTTTTAGACGCCCATTAATTTATAGATAAATATGTAGTCTATATACCATATAATGTACCATATTTTATCACTACCATAAAAACATCTTTTTAAATTTCACTTCAACAACAAATTCCAAATCACAGCAAACTGTCTTGACGATGTAAGAGTTTCATATCAATGTCTTTCCACAGTTTTAATGAAATCACTGGTTTTCCGGCGATCAGTCTTAACGGATCTGATTATTATCTCGTTCCAGATCTTGAACTGACTGAATGTTCGACCACATTAGAGCGACTCCATGACTGAGGCAATGATCTCCTGTCCGTCTCTTCTCGTCAGGTCTGCAGTGGCAGCGCTCGCTCTGTTTTCCAGACATCTTTAAATGCTGGCCTGAGGTAAAGCCACACAGCCGGCCGTCATCTGCTAGAGTTAGCAAAAGTCTTCACAGACTACAAATCAAACTCATATTCCGGCTGTGGCCACACAACAAATGTTTGAGAAATCAGAGGTTTCAGATCAGCTCTTTGTGAACCTGAAACACGAGCGGCATGACTTCTTTGTGAGAGTCGAAAACCTTTTTACAGAAAGTTCATACCACAATCCACTTGAAACGGACAGTAATTTCACACTGCAGGTTCTCATTTTATTTAATTTTCCTTAATACATATTATTTCATACATATAGAGGTACAGTACATCAAGCCATAATGAACATACAGAGAGTGAGACGTTCATGTTAAACACTCTCAAATCTCGACTCGTCCCACTCGTGTTTTCACTCGTGTAAGACTCGTGTCTGTTTCTCTCCGAGTGCACGGCTGAAGCACACTTCCGTTTCAGTCTCACCGTATGAATGTTTTACAATAATGAGCTCAGATCTGGTCTTCGCACACAACTACAGTCTGATCACAGACACTTGAAACTGTTCACGGAAGATAGCGTGTGTAAAACTGATCTAAGATTGTATAACATGTTCGTTCTGAGACGGTGTTGCTCCGTCTGTCCCTGATCTCTGTGTTTATGTGAAGCTGATCCTTCCCCTGAGCGAGGGAGGGAGTTTACATGCGTGACACACCGTTACATCCATCTGAAACATGTACAAAGTTCAGTCTCTGATTCACAAACCTACAGATAATATATCCATATATTCATGTTAATAATTAAAAATAATACACCAGCTGTTTCCGTGAGTCCCTGCATGCGTGTCTTACATTCCTCAACTAGTCCTTTAGAGCGCTATAATTTTATTCTCAAATGAAGATTTTGTGTTGTTATTACTTAACATGAGTAGCAACTAAATCTCACTAAAGCAATGAACAGACTCACAGACACAACACAAACTACGGCTGGAGTTATTGCGAGGTTATGGGACGACTGTCCGGTTAACTGTCTTGCGTTGTAGTTATCTGAAACACACACAGTGCCGACCGCGGAACAGGTGCGTCGCTCCAGGGACTTTGGTTGACGATTTGGACTCTCTGTCATGAACTAGTATTGCAAGCAGGTGGCAGTATTCAAGAAGATGAATATGATACTTCATATTTTGGTGCTCATATAAGTGTTTGCAGCTCTAAAGTGAGCAAGACTGAAACAACAAAACCAGCAAAACACACAGGGTGTGTTCACACTTGCAGTTCTCTTGGATCTTTTGGTCCGGAAAAAAAGAAAACGATACATTTAGTGCCGTTTCGCTTAGCGTTCACACTGTGGTTTTGAACAGCGAGCCGCACCAGAGTCTGTTTTCATCAAGTGTGAACACACCGTACACTCAAACAAACCCTCTTCAATGACAAACAACATTAAAATAGAAAACAACAATAATTTAAATGTCAAACAGTGACTGCTATCAGAACACAAATATCACATAATCTTAAACTATTTTACACATTTATATTTTAATTCAGCCACAAACACACACACACACACACACACACACGCACGCGCTTCCCAGCTTATACTAAGATAGATCACTCACACACTGCGGTATAATATGACACAAGTATGTGGACACGCATTCAACAACCTAAATAAACACACATGCATGGCTAGAAGGGTCAGTGCTGCGTGAGGAATGGGAAGCACAGCTCTCCACAAATGATTTCACCATGGAAGAAAGAGCCTGCTGGGGTTTGGGAGAAGACTAGAGGAGGAAAGCATGATGAGACTCGAAGTCTGAACCAGACTCACAGGCACTGACAGACGACACACAACGAGCACTGCTATCAAAGACACCACCGTCACACTGGAGCAGGGACACGTGAGGGAGACGGGACGGGAGAGGACTAGCACATGCAGGAGCTTTGGTACAGGACAGACGTTGGTGTACTGTTCACATGAGAATGGGCCTGGAATATCGTACTCGATCCAGGAGGAAATAAAACGGCCCCTTGGCCTCTTAAGGGGGAACCTGTCTGGTTGGGGAAGGTGGAGGACGACGACTGTGTTAGAGGAAGAGGAAGAGGAAGAGGAAGAAGAAGAAGAAGGTGGTTCATGGCAGCAGAAGCGTTGAGGAAGAGTTGATGGAATGGATGGTGGGGAAGAGACAAAAAATACAGAATTAGTATCTGTAGCCGATGTAGAGCTTTAAGTAGAAAAGACAGACAATCTGTTAATACAGTCACAGATGGAGCAGTTACTCTAGCACAGAAACCGCACTTAGATTTAGAGAATCTCTTGAAAAACGGGACAAAGTGTACACTGTCAAAAAAAGCCCAAAATTATACCTTTTAAGGTACCAGTGGTCGTCACTGGGGTGGAACCCTTACCGGTACATTTTTGTACCTCTAGGTCGAGGAAAACAATGGTGTAATTGTACCTCTAGGACCAACTGTGTACCTTTAACGGTACAGATATGCATTCTATTCCCCAAGGAACAAAACTGTACCTCCACCGAACCTGTTTTTCAGAGAGGGTCGTGCAGTGAACGAGCGTGACCTTGCGTCTAACAAGGGTACAAAAATAGAGCCTATAGGGACGAGTATGTGAACACTAAACAAGCAGGTTTAAGGTTGTTCACAAGTTTTTATCTGGTTTAATGACATTTGCTAGAAACTCGCAGCCCCTTTAGTGTTTTCCACCACAGGGAAGCACATCGAGTACGTGCCAATGTACTGAATACTTGCAATGCATTGGCCGAGGATCCAAGCATGTGTTTGTGTACTTGCGATGAACATTTTAATAAGATTAGAAATAGAAAAGAATGTGATAAGTAAAGAGATTAGATGTGTGGGAGAAAAGCAGACATTTAAGGGCTCATTCAGACAGAAGGTGTGGGTGGATAAGATCTCACCTGGGGATGCTGGGCGGTGCCCTGTTGGGCCGACTGGGAATTTGTGGGCTGTCAGCGCTGTTATTCAAGGGCCCTAGAGGTCCTGGACGAGACGGAGGCAGAGGAGCACCCCTACCCGCCGGTCTCTGTCCTGCAGACATCCTGCGCGGAGCCGTGGGACTGGGCGGAGGAGACCTAAAAAACCAGGAGATGCTCACAGCAAAGAACGAGGAGAACTATCCACACTATTGCTGGAACTCCTCTTTCATTTTCAAATCTACACTCAACCCCACAGTAATAGAAAACTGCCAGTCCCACTCCCGCAATTACTCTCAAAACTTCCGAGGGAATTGTTTTCCAGTGTCTTTCTTTCACAGAAAAATCTGCCTTCATTCCATGGTGACCTTTGGTCCATCAATGAAACTGGTAAAGCTGACTAGAAATCCTGACCGGACCTGTTCGCTGCCTTCAACACAGTCATCAGATTCTGTCTAAGTGCTCTGTCCTTCAGTCCACTGTCTTCCCGTGTCCCATTGAGGTTATCAAGGATGATATTTGCAACTCATTTTTTTAAGTGACATCATGTGAAGGCCAAGTATGGTAACCCATGCTCAGAATTTGTCGTCTGCATTTAACCCATCCAAGTTAGTGCACACACATTAGGAGTACTGAGTAGTCAATACTGCAAATTGTGGACACACACACCCTGAGCAGTGGCCCGACATTTTTGCCGTTGTGCCTGGGGAGCGATTGGGGGTTATGTGCCTTGCTCAAGGACACCTCAGTCATTTCCTGCCAGTATTGATTATCAAACCAGCAACTTTCGGGTTACCAGTGTGACTCTCTAACCATTAGGCCATGACTGCCCCATTAAGGAGTACAAGGACACCTGGTCCAGCTGCATGGCTCTGACACCAGAACCACCCTGCAAAAACGGCTGCATTGATTGAACACTTATAAAAGGTTTGATTCATAATCAGCCTTGACTTAACCGCAGTTTCTAGTGTCCAATGGTTCAGTATGCATGCGGTATCGGTGGATTACCGACACAACATCATCAGAGCTGAGTGGACCATCACTGCATTGTACTTCCCTGCTGAAATATCCAGCAAAAACCAGAATGAAGTCCATGTTGGTCCATGCTGGTTTATGCTGGTTAGAGCTGGTATGGTGCTGATCCAGCTGGTAGACCAACATTGTCATCTGAGCTGATCCACCAGCATGGAAAATATACCTTGTTCTGGGGACCAGCAATGCTGGATGTTTCTGCAGGGTTTACAGAGAGTTTTCTGTTTTATGGTTGAGGCACAGACAAAGAAGACCAGCTCAAAGGGCTCAGAAACCGTTCTGACATTAAAGTGCCATTTTTCTCATCCATGATCTAGGCCCGAGAGTTACCTGCGGGAGCCGCCCTGGGCCTGCAGCCATGAGTTGTCCACAGGAGGCGGCAGCGGGGTGGAGATGGTGGAGGTGGAGATATCCCCGATGATAGCCAGCGCTTCCTTCAGGGCATGGTGTGTGCGCAGCACTTCGTCCCTCCGCTGCACCTGCTCCTGAGACTCATCCATCAGTGCGTTCTGGTCTCCGGCCGAATACAGCTGGGCCAGAAGCTCTGCGTTAATGAAGTCTTTCACCTTAGGAAGAGGAACATGATGCTTCTTAGGTCATATTCTCATGCAAATGCACTCGTGGGTCATGAGGTTATGCTCTCATTCCACGCAGACAAGCACGTGTATCAAGCGTATTTTCCAAGAGCTCTAGTCTTTGCGATTAACTGTACCGAAGCATCAGATGCTTCAATAAAATAAAAGTGATTTACAGAATTCTTGAGGCTTCTTGAGAATGAGCACTACACCTGAGAGGGATTTGATGTTTATGTACAATGGCCCCAAAAAGTATTAAAACTCATGCATAGTTTTGCATTATATAACAAGATAAGTGTAATTTATTTTCAAGACATATAACACAAAGACATTTTTTTAAATAGTGAAGTTTGTTGGGCTTCATATATGTGAAGTAATAATTGGACACTTTCTGTTTGCCAAACTTTGTTGAAAGTTACCAAATTTTTGGGCAATGCTTTTCAATCTGAACAGTCGGATCGAGTTACAGGTTCGTGTATAAAACACTGTACAAAGTACAGCAGCCTCGACTAAAGCTGTGAATTCAGAATGTTTACAATATTTCAGCTGGACCATCTACATGATTGTGTAAATACAGTAACAGGCTTGAGTATCTTAGGAAACATTCCCAGTTTTCGGTCCGCTCTCAGATACAGTGTCTTGTATTTAATGTTATCAACAGCGCTGGTTCAAATACTCAACATTCAAATCATCAGTTTCAAAACAATCAGAAAGAAAATCTCTCATGGTGCGTCCTCCTTACATTATTGATCATGAGATGCATAATGCTCTTGGGCATGAGGTCACGAATGCATTTGTTGACGATGGCCATGTAGGAGTCCACCAGGTTGCGGATGGTCTCCACCTTCCTCTCTAGCTGAGGATCCATAGAGAAGTTCTCCGATGGACCAGAACTATCGCTCTCCACCTGGTAGACGGAGTTCAGGGACAGAACGAGACCAACGACAATCAGACGGTTAAGATGAGCGATAAGGATCCGTGCTTTAAATTTTGAGGTGAATCTCATGTAAGTGGTATTAAATGTGTCCTGATGTCTCGAACACGAGCCGTTACTCACCACGGCCTTCTCTGGATAGACGCCGGCCCGCAGGAGCGACGCCCTCCAGCTCTCCACCTCCTCCAGAGTGTCACAGGCCAGCTCCAAGAAACGATTGTCCTTAAAGACGTTCCTGAGAAAACAAGCCATCATTCAAAAGATGCTCTTCCAACTTTTACCAAAGTCTAAAATGTCATCCCAAAAGAAGAAACGCAATAATTTTCAGATTGATTACATCAGAAATCATCACAGATAACAAAACACGGTAGGATGAATTCTGATTGGCTGTCAATATTTTTATCATTCATCAGCTGGAAAAAAATTGTGATTCCAATTGTGTCGTTCCTTGTGTATTGTGTTATAGTTGCTATTCTCAATGAACTGGAATGATTATTGAAACTTCAGAAATGAATCTTTATAGCTATAGTTATCGTTGTTGCTGTGAACGGGCCTCAAGAGCTTTGTTGAATGCTCACTGCTTCACAGTCTAAAGTCAAACAAGATCGTCTCCGGCTGATGAAGATCTGATGTGGTCTTTCAGAACGGATGGCATGAAATTACTTCAGTTCAAACAGCTAAACCAAAAAAAGAAAGAGAGAGAAATCTGTCTCAGTCTTACCGCTGCTCTGTGTTGAAGATGGCAAACATGTGCTTGCTGGACATGAAGCTCTTCTCCACATCTCTGACCTTCAGATTGTCCAAGGGCAGCATGTACTTCTTCTCTTTCTCCTGTGGGATCAGCAGGAGTGTTTGACAGGGCACTGCAAACTCATGCTGTCATCACATTCTTTTTATAAACTAAAAAACTCCTAATGCAACACCTTCTGGGACTGAAAGAACAGCTGTAAAATCGGACTATATTTGCCAAGTTGGGAGAGAAAATGCAGGTAAATGAGAAGAAAGAAAGTTCTGAGAAACCTGCAAACACACAGGACTGAACACTGCTGTGATGTTGTGAGGTGAGCACTGATGGCCTGCTGTGTAAAACACACGTGGTTTTATCTAATAAATGAGTTCAGTCTTCTCTAATATCTTCTTTTAATTTCGGGCTGAAATATGAGCTCATGTTCAAGAGAGTGTGTGAAACACTGTGAACTCCAGACAGATGTGAACGTAAGAGAGCTGCAGTTTTTCATGGATGTTTCCCCCACGCTGCAGAGGGGCCCGTTTCCTGTCTGCGTTTGCATCAGGAGAGAGAGATTAAACAGCAGGCTGGCATTCAATCTGCACATCTGGAAGTGCTTAACAGCTCAGAAAGAGAGACGCAAGAAACTTCACCGGCAAACCTCTGCAAAACAGCAAAGACAAAATAAATGCACAGCGGTGGACGAATCAGACTTCATGGCTCAGCAGTCGGGACGGATCTGGGTTACTGGGGAAAAGTGCGGAAACGGCTCCAGACGTCCTGCACCCAGAGGACCGTCAGAGTCCCTCCTCCGACCTTCACCGCCTCTCCGTCGCTCCTCTCTCACTTCTGTAGCAGCGTTTGTGTGAAAGCACGCCCAGATTCGACGGTGCCACGTCAAGGCTGGATCCGGCGCTCGGCCTGCGCAGCGGCACGGGACGATGAGGGACGGGAGCGGTGGGATTGAACCCGACGCCGGGACCGTTTGCTTCGGAGATGAAGAGGAGGCTTCGGTCCGTTTCGCGCTCCGTCTGCCCAGTGTTCAGACTACCTGTTCATGGTCAAGCTAGTGTACAGTAGTCTGCACATTGGTTAGACTGGGTGAGGAAAACTCAGCGCGAGTCCTTGTAAACTTGAGGATGTGATTCTTGGGTCGGTTTCAGGACAGTCTTTCTCAAGCATTGTGAATAACCTGCCTGCTTTTCCTCTCTCTACTCTTTCTTTTAAGACGCAGTTTATTCCAGTGCTGACAAACGACATGACGTGAAGCAACTGACCGTTCGCACAAACACTGAGCGAGGATATTTCATCTGAAATGTTTTTAGCTTCGCCGCACACGGACTCACACGAGCTCAGGAATGCTGCGGTTAACAAAAGCTTCATCCAGTTTTCATCCAACAAATGAGAATCTCATCATGCTCAAAGTCCCAAACACATCGACTGCTTGTTCTCTTACTCAAAAATATCAGCAGATTCATTTATACGGTTCAAAAATGCAATGGAGTGTTAAAGTCAACAATAACAGCAGATATACAGTAACATGAAGACGATTCTGATGTGGAAAAAAGGGGGTGAGAGTAAATGTTTTTTTAGAGAATGTGTGACAGTTTGTCAATCAAATCTTAGCAAAACCAGATCAGAACATGCGAACAAAGCGTTTGAATCATTTATTTGAGACTCTTTCTGTCTCTTACGCTGCTGGTGTTTATCATGAATCTGCACGTCTCGAGTGAGTGACGCGAGGGTTTCACGTGTTCATGTGTGGCATTGGCTAGAACACTACAGTAAAACAGCACAGAGGCACATGAAGAGTGTTTTCTCCTCAGACATATTGTTCCTGTGAGGTATTCGTCTCAGTAATGGCTCTGACAGCTGCTGCGGCTCGTGTCCAGCGCTCAGCTGCTCTATCAGCTCTGAGGAACGAACTGATCACAGGATCGATCAGGAGAGTTCAGTGCAGCAGCTCCTGTGAAGCAGACCTTCACACGTGTGTGTGTGTGTGTGTGTGTGTGTGTGTGTGTGTGTGAAGAGACACTGAATCCTGTGGCACTCTTGACTGAAATCATCAGTGCAGCACATCTCTTTCATCTGATGGCAAGTGTGCTTCACATCAAGCATTAGAACAAGTTTCTGAAGAAAATCTGATGCCTGCCTGTTCTGTTGCCATGGGGTTGCTAGGCTGCTCTGGATGGTTTCCAGGGTGTTGCTATGCAGTTGCTAGAGTGTTCTGTGTTAGATTGCAAGAGTGTTTAAGATGTTAAAACCGTTAAAATGACACTCATTGGTTGAGCTGTCTGGAAATGCGTCACTGACTCAACCAACGGTGTGAGTTTGGGGGCGGGTCTGTATGTTTGTCTGACCAATGGGAGACAGGGGGAAACCATTGATTATTTTAGCAGTTCTGTTTGGTGGAAATGACACACTCCAACTTTATGGAAAAGAGTTTAACGACCTTGTCTGATTGTTTCTATATGCAGTATGTGCATCATGAGACGAGACGGCTGCGGTCGGACGTCCAGTGGAGTGTGTGTGCGGTCTACTCTTGCTGTGAGAGGATCTGAGGCTGTACAGCAGACACACGCGCATTCGCTCCGAGGGACGCAGAATCAGACTCTTCAGCATCTGCCATCATCATCATCATCACAGCTCTCTACAGACTCGAGTCACGCTGAGGGAGCAGTGAAATGGACACTCTTACTTGCTTAATGTAAATGTTCATGTTGTTTCATGTTGAATATGATCCTGTGTATATTATTTTAATAAAAAAAGTTATCAATCCTCTATTTTTCTATTGACTCTCAGATCAGTTTGTAAGATCGTGTCGTTGAATGTCCCTGCGGACGGAAGCGTTCACCTCGTCGTCTTTGAACCAGGACAGGCTCTCGGCGGTCAGCACGAACCAGTACTCCTTCGCTCCACCCTTCATGATGCTGATGTTGTTGATGGTCAACCAGCCCTTACGAATGACCTGACGGAGAAAACGAGAAGCGTCACATCGCAAACTCTCACACATTCAACACAACAGTGATCAATACATACGACACTGATCGATGCAGAGATGAAGTCTGTGATCGATGAGAGAAATCAAGCAGGTGACGCATGTGTGAAATATTTTTGCCCTCAGGCGTCTGTGACGAGGAATGAAAAACTCCACAAGCTCTTAGTGTTGGAGAAATGACCCGTTGTGAACCTAGTGTCCTATATCAGAGTCCAGGGGTCGTTGTGAGGCGCAGACAGTCACGTGTTTCATTCCCGCTGAGTGAATGATTTAATGATACAGTCACTTGTCTCCACCTACTGGTGTATCTGTGTTACTGCAGAAAGCATTCATTTTCAACCAAAATATTGATCAGCTCTGGAATGAAAAAGCCAAAGCTGTCACTCTATGGTAGAATCAACTGGAACGCAGTGTCAGGATTACAGCTGTACATTATATCATTTTCATTACTGTTATTTATTTACTGTTGCAATGCATTAATTAAAATGGTAGTTATTTATAGCAGAGTCTGAGTAAAGTGATTGTAATGAGTTAAAGTATCAAGTATGCGTGAAGTTCATGAACGATCATGAGTGAGTGCTGTTCACCTCCAGTTCAGAAAGTATTCAGAGCCCTTCATTCGCTTCATATCTTTTTTTTCATCATTACGTTTCCCATCTACACTCAGTTCCATATAATGACCAAGCAAAAAACACATTTTGATAACTTTGTAAATCTATTAAAAAACAGAAATATCCCATTGCATAAGTCTGGAGTGTTGCAGTGTTGTCCACACATGATCTCTGGAGCTCACAGTGACCAGCTTCTTACCAAAACCCTTCTTCTGTTCGGCTGGAGACGTTTTCTTTGTTTTTTTTCTGAAACATTTCAGTTTGTTTCATTAACGTTTAATATTACTGCTTGTTTCAGAACGTGTTTGAAGAATGATAAAATGGAACGTGAAACATTCACATAACCAAGAAAAACATTTTTAAAACATTTTAAAAAATTGGACGTTTTGAAATAACGTTTTCATAACTTAATGGAAACATTAGCAAAACATTCTTAGAGCATATTTTTGTTATCTGGGTCTATAGAACCGTCTGTGTCAAACATTGAATTTGCCACAGATTTACTGTAGAAATGATCCAGAGCTCAACTTCAGTGTCACAGCGACGGCTCTGAACAGTGTTTCAGATTTTTGTTTTATCTTAAAGAGGATGGAGTGTAGATAAAATGAAAGTGTGTCAGAATAAAGCTTCATCATAAGAAAGTATGAAAAAATGAAACACTTTCTGAATACTTTGTGAATGCAGTGTGAGAGAGCTGACAGGATGAGAAGAGACTCTGACGCATGCAGTGCTCGACTGAACTACAGCTGTGCTCTTCTTCACCTGCAGTGCATTTATTATTATTACACACAAGAACCTGACGGCTTACAATGATGCCAGACGCCGGAGGAGACGAGGCCTGAAGAGAGAGAGACACAAACTCCTTAACCGAACAAACCCACTCAGCGCTCATGTGTACGACAGTCCAGACCGGACCGGCCCGTCCAGGGTTGGGCTTCCCTCTCACTGCACCAAATCAACAACTTTACTACACTGCACTACAGTAAAAAGAGTAACGCTTGCTCGTGTTTTACTAAGAGCTTCAGATCACAAATCAGCAGTGAATACGACAGACATGAGCTGCAGAAAACCGATACTGAACCGTCAGGCGATCAAACACTCAAATCTCCACGAACACGATTGAATTTCTGACAGGAAACAATAATGCCAAATTCTACGTGTGCTGGTGATCCTGAACAACTCACAAACTCATCAGAGTCCAGCGTTTCCCAGCACATGATGGTCTGTGGCAGTGAAAAGTGATTATTTTACCTGTTTTTATGTAACATAAAGCCAAAGCTGTGATTATTCAGTGTCTCCCGCAGGATTCTGGGAGTGCTGCTCCACCAGAGGAAAATGCTGGAAAGTTAACTTTAAATCTGGACATGATGAAGCGACTCGCTCCTCTGAGGCCGAAAACTCTTACGTGTCAGAGCCGCTGGAAATAACGTCAGATAATGAGCTAACGTACGCTAACTAGATATGATGTCACGTGAAGCTATTTCAGTCTCTCTAACTCAAAATTTCATGTTTAACTCAAATTCAATTACATGCCGTTTCTTTGTAATTGTTAGTGAAATTTACTGTCAATTTCTGAGTGAAAATTGTTTCAAAATAAATCCTACACCAATTTAATTTTGTCTTTATGTTATTTTGAGAATGTCTGGTTCAGAAAGAAACTGAGGCAGGACTAACTAATTAGGTCATTAATGGCAAATGTTGTTATCTTAGTGACCGCACTATACTTCTACAAATAAGTGAATAAAATAAAACGTGTTTTTATACAGCCTGAACTGACAAAACAGTCTGAAACTCTTTGCATTAAATATTCTGTGAAATACATCCTTGATTGTGAATCGTATTTGATGCTTCAGATGTTCCATTTCTCTGAGAGCAGAAATGCAATTAGATATTTTATTACTGATTAAAGATAATTAAGTTGCAGGATAAATGATTGTGTTGAAATCATCACGTCTGCGCTGCAGGAGGGCAGTATGTCACAGAGCACAGCGTCGAGTGAGAGACAGAGCCATGGAAATGACAACAACAACACAAAGGTGACATTTCACGCTACATAAAAGCAGTGAGGAAACAAGGACTTGAGTGAAATTAAACTTCTTGAATGCTCTGTTGTAATGATGCATCAACAACCCCAGAGGAGTTTCTATCTCTCATCAGAGTCACAATCTATTGAGACAGAGAGCAGAAATAACGTTCGCTCTTACCTGGAGCTCCTGAGGGAAAAAGACAACAGCTCGTCATGCGGGAGCCGCTCGTTCACACAGGAGGGTAGTGAAGAAAACATGACACGTGTGTTTCAGAACATAAACGTACAAACGTAAAATGTCCATAACATGATCAAAACCGAAGGACATTTATCCTGCAGTGGATAAATGAAGGTAATAGAAGCAGAGCAGAAAGAAAGTCAAAGCCACATCAAACAGCAACAAAAAGCTAAATAACATTAATATCTGGAGTGTCATAAACAAAGTTCTGTCATGACAACTCTCAGAGTGTTTGTCGGGGTAATGGATGTGACGATGTTGATATGTTTGTTCTTGCTACACTGCTGCTGCTGTTATTACTGCTGTTATTATTGCTGTTATTACTGATGTTATTGTTATTACTGCTGTTATTACTGATGTTATTACTGATGTTATTGTTATTACTGCTGCTGCTGTTATTACTGCTGTTATTATTGCTGTTATTACTGATGTTATTGTTATTACTGCTGTTATTACTGATGTTATTGTTATTACTGCTGTTATTATTGCTGTTATTACTGATGTTATTGTTATTACTGCTGTTATTACTGCTGTTATTACTGATGTTATTGTTATTACTGCTGTTATTACTGCTGCTGCTGTTATTACTGCTGTTATTACTGATGTTATTATTGCTGTTATTACTGATGTTATTGTTATTACTGCTGTTATTACTGCTGCTGCTGTTATTACTGCTGTTATTATTGCTGTTATTACTGATGTTATTGTTATTACTGCTGTTATTACTGCTGTTATTACTGATGTTATTGTTATTACTGCTGTTATTACTGTTATTACTGCTGCTGCTGTTATTACTGCTGTTATTACTGATGTTATTATTGCTGTTATTACTGATGTTATTATTGCTGTTATTACTGATGTTATTGTTATTACTGCTGTTATTACTGCTGCTGCTGTTATTACTGCTGTTATTATTGCTGTTATTACTGCTGTTATTACTGCTGTTATTATTGCTGTTATTACCGATGTTATTGTTATTACTGCTGTTATTACTGATGTTATTACTGTTATTACTGATGTTATTACTGATGTTATTATTGCTGTTATTACTGATGTTATTATTGCTGTTATTACTGATGTTATTATTGCTGTTATTACTGATGTTATTGTTATTACTGCTGTTATTACTGCTGTTATTACTGTTATTACTGCTGTTATTACTGCTGTTATTACTGTTATTACTGCTGTTATTACTGATGTTGGTGTTATTACTGATGTTATTATTGCTGTTATTACTGATGTTATTACTGTTATTACTGCTGTTATTAATGTTATTACTGCTGTTATTACTGTTATTACTGCTGTTATTACTGATGTTGGTGTTATTACTGCTGTTATTACTGCTGTTGGTGTTATTACTGATGTTATTATTGCTGTTATTACTGATGTTATTGTTATTACTGCTGTTATTACTGCTGTTATTACTGATGTTATTACTGTTATTACTGCTGTTATTACTGCTGTTATTACTGCTGTTATTAATGTTATTACTGCTGTTATTACTGATGTTGGTGTTATTACTGCTGTTATTACTGCTGTTGGTGTTATTACTGCTGTTATTATTGCTGTTATTACTGATGTTATTGTTATTACTGCTGTTATTACTGATGTTATTACTGATGTTATTGTTATTACTGCTGTTATTACTGTTATTACTGCTGCTGCTGTTATTACTGCTGTTATTACTGATGTTATTATTGCTGTTATTACTGATGTTATTGTTATTACTGCTGTTATTACTGCTGCTGCTGTTATTACTGCTGTTATTATTGCTGTTATTACTGCTGTTATTACTGCTGTTATTATTGCTGTTATTACCGATGTTATTGTTATTACTGATGTTATTACTGTTATTACTGATGTTATTACTGATGTTATTATTGCTGTTATTACTGATGTTATTATTGCTGTTATTACTGATGTTATTGTTATTACTGCTGTTATTACTGCTGTTATTACTGTTATTACTGCTGTTATTACTGTTATTACTGCTGTTATTACTGATGTTGGTGTTATTACTGATGTTATTATTGCTGTTATTACTGATGTTATTACTGTTATTACTGCTGTTATTAATGTTATTACTGCTGTTATTACTGTTATTACTGCTGTTATTACTGATGTTGGTGTTATTACTGCTGTTATTACTGCTGTTGGTGTTATTACTGATGTTATTATTGCTGTTATTACTGATGTTATTGTTATTACTGCTGTTATTACTGATGTTATTACTGTTATTACTGCTGTTATTACTGCTGTTATTAATGTTATTACTGCTGTTATTACTGCTGTTGGTGTTTTTACTGATGTTATTATTGCTGTTATTACTGATGTTATTGTTATTAGTGCTGTTATTATTGCTGTTATTACTGTTATTACTGCTGTTATTAATGTTATTACTGCTGTTATTACTGCTGTTGGTGTTATTACTGATGTTATTACTGCTGTTATTACTGATGTTGGTGTTATTACTGGTTATTACTGCTGTTATTACTGCTGTTGGTGTTATTACTGATGTTATTATTGCTGTTATTACTGATGTTATTACTGTTATTACTGCTGTTATTAATTTTATTACTGCTGTTATTACTGTTATTACTGCTGTTATTACTGATGTTGGTGTTATTACTGCTGTTATTACTGATGTTATTGTTATTACTGCTGTTATTACTGCTGTTGGTGTTATTACTGATGTTATTATTGCTGTTATTACTGATGTTATTGTTATTAGTGCTGTTATTACTGCTGTTATTACTGTTATTACTGCTGTTATTACTGCTGTTATTAATGTTATTACTGCTGTTATTACTGCTGTTGGTGTTATTACTGATGTTATTACTGCTGTTATTACTGATGTTGGTGTTATTACTGCTGTTATTACTGCTGTTATTACTGCTGTTGGTGTTATTACTGATGCTGCTGCTGTACAATATAACATACATGAAAAAAAAAAAGCGTTTTAAGTTTAGAAACATTTTGCCTCAGAGCTTTGGTCCACTGCCTGCTTTCCCCTTTAGAGGCCGTTCACGTCACATCTAAAAACACGCAGAAAACGCCGGCCACGTCAGTTTGCGGTTTCAGGCTGAAGTTGATCAGTTGGTTCTTATCACATTGAAAAGTTGAGATTTTTTCATCTCGCTGCGGTGTAGACGCACCTGGGAAAATGAGCGCGTCACACCGCATGAGAGTAATTCTGACGTGGAACCCGGAAGCGCTGCACTGGCTCTACAACGTAAACAACGTAGGAGAATGACAGCGAAGAGACGAAATTCGTTATTTTTGTTTGGTTTTGTTTTGTGCACAAAAAGTCACTTCTCGTCGCTTCATAACATTAAGGTTGAACCACTGCAGTCACATGGACTATTTAAAAATGTCTTTGCTACCTTTCTGGACCTTGAAAGATGCAATGACGTTGCTGCCTATGTGTGGTTCAGATATCTCTCGGATTTCATCACAAATATCTTCATTTGTGTTCTGAAGATGAACGAAGGGTGTGGAACGACATGAGGGTGAGGAATTAATGACTGAAAGTTCATTTTTGGGTGAACTAACACTTTAATAATTTAGTCATGACAAAAAAATTCAGCTTGCTTGGTAGCTTGTGGGATAGTAAGTCACCCACTACAACTAACACAGCGATAAGCCTGTGTGTGAACTAATATTAAGCTAATATTGTAGATCTACCGTTGTGCTGGGTTTTGCTCAATATGATGTTAAGTGGCAGATCAGTGGACTTGCTGCAGTTGAACATCTAAGTAAGAGACGTCCTCCGTCCCAGACGAAACCTAAAATACTATATGGAGGACGCAAGATTTAATTATTATAATATGACAAGCACAATTGTGGCTGTATTATTTGTGTCCCCTTCAAAAATTGATCTTTTATTGTCCACCCCAACTGTTGGATGAAATTTATGCCCATGCATGAACTACCAGTAGCAGATCTATACAGGCGGAGCTGGGGAAGGTGGAGAGTTTCTGAAAGTGCGCTGCAAACTGCTACAGCCAATGCTGACCAAGTATTTGAAAGTTGAGCAGCGAGCTCATTGGCTACTGATACAGCAGGAACCAATCAGCTGTGCCCTATAGAGGATGATGTGATTGCAAGCAGATTGAGTTAAGGACATATCAGATCTTTGCAACGGAATGAATCAATAATATATAGAATAAGCTGCACAATGACACCATTTTCTTATTAATGTAAAGCTGCTTTGCCACAATTTGCATTGTAAAAAGCGCTATATAAATAAAGATGACTTGACTTGACTTGACATATCAGCCTGCGCCATCTAGAGTTTCATGACAGAACTTTGAATATGGCCTTCACAAACACAAATATTGGACACACTGACCTGGTTTCCGGCAGAACTCTTCTTATTTGCTTGGTTACTTCGCTGCTGAGCACTGAGAAAGCAATGGTGAATGACAGATGACACATTTAATATCTAATATGTATGTTTATGCAATCAGAACGTGTGTAAGTATATGCTCAGGCAAACATCTGCCATTGTTGTACATACTTTGCAAAGCCAATGAAATCCTCATGGTTGGTGTTAATGTACGCAAGCTGAACGTCAATGAGCAGCAAAACCTGCAGAGACATACAGATGTACATACAGTGTGTGCACACAAACAGTAAGAGCCGTAATCTCATTACAGAGCCGTAATCTCATTATAAGCCCAGCGTTCACGGATACGCAGGAATATCGTACCTGCTCTTTGGCTTGGCTCTCTCTGTCACGGATATGAGAGGTGACAATACGCTCTGTTTCCTCCCGCAGTCGTGGGAAAGAGTCCAGCTGAATATGCAGAAAATTAAAAGACAAAATTACAAATCTAACCCATAGTTTTAGGAGGCTGGCTGCATGTATATTACGAAACCGAACCAGTGCGATGACTTGAAAAGCACACCTCGGTTACGGGTTACTCTGGCTCTGCACAAGGTTACTGTATGATTTGAAATATAATGCATGATAATTATATGGACTACTGTAATGATACTGTTGAGAACACTATACTTCTGTAAGTGAAATCGAAGAAAGAACTTGTGTGGTGTCATTCTGAACAAAATCAGGCCAAAACGACGTTCGTGTGGCATTTGTTTCTGGAAATGAAACAGCTTGTCAAAGGGAACTTTCCAGAAAAGTTCGCTCTGGCAGGAAAACAGCTTCAAACTCCCATTGGTCAGTGGTGATGATGTAATAGGTGGGTGTAGCTCTGAGGCTCCACCTTCTTTGAGGCATGAATCTTCTCCAGTTCATTTCTTCTGTTCAGTCTGTCGAGGTCAGACGCGAGTAAAAACATGAAGAGTAGCTTTATAGTAGAAACTGAAGTTATAACTCATTGAAAGCGACACGACTGATCTAGATCACCCTTGTTGTGCGAGCAACTGCTTGACAAGGATGACATTTCGAAAGTGTGTGCCTTCGTTTCATTACAGGTGAAGATCCACATGACAAGTGTGTTGCTTGTGTAGGTTGTGGGCAGGGTGAAGTTCAGTCTTTCTTGAGAAGAACACGCTGGTTTATACAGGGATCTCTGCTGACGCAAAAAAGTAGCAATGGTGCAATCTCAAAGTCACCGCACTATAAATCATACGGTGTCGGAGATAATGCCGCCCGCTGTTCCCAAATGGGTCATTTGGATGATAAAGCATGTTATTCAGTTGCAACGTCATCCACTCGTGTTCAACAGAGTTTTTCCCACGGTGGTTTCTCCACATGAAGCTCTGCTTATCCATTCATCCCCCGTTGACCCCAGCATCTCGGGCCACAGAACTCTGTTTAAGGTGAAGGAAATTGAATCTCCCTTGTAGAAAGAGGCAACAGAGTAAGTTTCTTCTTCTCAGAGAGACCAAGGGTTTTACAGCTGCTGTTTTCTTGTACCTGAGAAAGATGGCGAGTTGCACGCAATTTTAGATGATTTTGAATTTCACTATTATGAAATGGTGTCTTGGACGCTAGACGATCTGACGACAGATCAGAGAGAAGCCTGAAAGACTCATATTTTCATATTTAGAGTCACAGGCAAATTCTGACAAGGCATATTCAATCCCTTTAATCTTTCACATTCTTTCAGAAAGTGCATGATGCAGCACAAGCCCGTCTGAGGCTCCAGGGCATCTGTATGTTGAATTCTCCACAGCCGGTTGGCGACAGTCCACTCAGACCGGCTGGCTACGTAACGCTGGGATATTGTTCTCAGTCTTCTAATGGATTCGGTCTGAGCGTTGACCTTGAAAAGTGCGTTCTGATGGAGGCATCTTTCCGTCAGTTCCACTCACAGGGATGTTCTCAAGTGTTGTCGCCATGTACAGCAAATATCAAAAGAATTGGGAAAATTAAGGAGGACAGAAGTAGAATTGTTCTCTTCAGCTACACAATTTACGGCTCTCTGTTCTTTTCACGTCAATCTCTTCTAGCAAATGAGTGGGTTTCTTCCAGTCAAGCTGCTTCAAAAAAAATCCCCTTGTGTTTTCCATGGAAGAAAAAGTAAGTTTCATGTGGGTGTGTTTCAGCTGTGACTTGTTTACCTTATTGGAGCACTGACGGACTGTGTTGATCAGCTCCTGAACCACCAGATCAATACATTTAATACACGGCTCCTTTATCTTCACAACCTGCTTCTTCACAATCGCCTCAAAGGCCATGTCTGGAGTGAACAAACCGGTCCTGCGTCAGAAACAAGTCAAATTAGTTCCCACAGCACTGATAAAACACCAGGGCGCTCACTTATAATACACATCTGAGCATACCATCCGTGGATTTGATCATACATTAGAAGTGAGGAACAAAAGAGGATTTGTGAAGGCAGAAGCAGGTCATGCATACTTGATCTCAACATCCTCAATCAACAAATGAACGAGTAAAACAAACTCTCACCTGATACCGTGAATGTTCTTGATGGCGTAGCTGATTTCACGACGCATTTCTTTCTCGTCACACTCCATCTGTGTTACGAAACACAAGTACATTTCAGACAAGTAAGAAAATGCAAACTCAAAATGTTCAGACTGTGTGTCCTGACACCTGCCTTGACCAGCTCAAAAGGGAAGCGTTCGTGGAAGATGCGGTTGATCTTGGCTCCACCCGACAGCTCGACGGTGTCCACCTGATCGCCAGAACCTTCGATGCGCTTCTCGAAGTCCACCGAGAACTGCTGAACCATCCTGTCAGGTGAGCGCACACAAACAGACATCTGCAACTCTGGTGTGACATGTTTACTCTAAATGTCGTGACATACACATATGTGTCTGATCGCTCATTGAAAAAATGAACTTGGATACCGGATAAAGATGACTGAAAGAAAAAACTGGTGATCCCATTTATGAGACGTACTCCCTTGGCCATAGACGACAGTGATGGCCGTCCAATTCAACCAAAGTGTTATTGTGAACTTCAGGTGTATAGCGAGAAAAGGCAATCTGTCATGTGATTCAGGTTCACTGGTTAAGAGGTGACAATGCTGTACTGTATTAGAGTCATGTATTGGCTCAGATGGGTGAGAGACCATTATTGAAGGCCAGATAACTCTGAACAAACGTTCTGCTAACGTTACTGTAAGAACCTAGGTAGAACGTCAGGGTGAAGCACTCACTGCAGCAGGGCTTTGGTCTTGCGCGAGGGGTCGTCGGGCCGGTAGTGACGGTACTCCTCCGCCTCTCTGTCCAGCGCCAGCAGCTGCGACTGGAGTTTACTGCGGAAGGCGGGCAGAGTGTCCCGGATGTGATTGGTCAGTTGCTGTGAAACACAAACGCACGTTTAGGAAATGAAACAGTTAAACTGATGGCACTGCACTGCAACTACAAGCGTGTGACGTCAAGAACATCATCAAGTTATGAATGGTGATCTGATTCAGTGCCGTTCTTCAGCGTCTGGTGTCACATGACAGCAGGCGTACCTGATTGAGGACTTTCTGCAGGTGTGGGGTTCCCATGCTGTCCGCCAAGTGTCTGTAGGACGGATGAGAGAGGAAGAACTTCCTCTCCGCTGCCAGAGCCGCTTTGATGTCCTTCTTCCCTTCAATGTCTTTCTGACTGCGGTTCACCACCCCAATATAACCTGAGTGACACACAGGAAACTCCTCTTTCTGAACGCTGCTTTAGTGCCCGTTTCACTAAAAGCACTAGGCAAACATGCCCACAAACTCTGAAAACATTCCCATGTCGTTAGATGAGACTACCATCATCTACGGTTAGGATGATGACACCTCCATCGACTGGAGAAGAGCCGAACGTGAGCGGAACCGCTGAAGATACGCCTGCTTATAGCGCTCTTCTCCTTCGGTTCATCATCAAACACAGTTACTCAGGTGTTTGAAAAGAATAACAGTGAGTGAATCTAAATACTCACACTGCGGATGTTTTAGCACACTTAGCCCAGACTAAACTTGACCGTGTAAGTTTTGGGCTGAAATCACACGAGCGTTTAGTGGACTCACTCCAGAGAGGCTGCGATGGCCTGATGGAGCACTGAGACCACAGACTACAAATCAATGACATGAGGATAAAATATCCACTAAAACTGGAAGAAAAGTAAGACATTAGACAGGGAAGAAAGAGTTTCTCACCCCTGCGTAGCGGCAGGAGCTTGTTCTCCAGCACGTCTCGTGCGTCCGTGCCTTCATCCATCAGATCTAGTTTGGTGATCACGCCGATCGTCCTCTGGCCTGTCATGACACACATTCAAGAGACTTCGTGACTTCAGCGTTGCTTCAGCATACGACTGTACAAACGCTGTTAAAACTACACCACTGCATTGTGGTTATGGGTCCTTTGAATTTAATCGTGATGGAAATTAATCAGATATTAATGCCTCTCCGCGGGAGCATGTGACTTACCAATAAACCACACCATAAGCCTTCGTCTTGTCTTACAGTGTTAGTTCACCATAAAATGGTGTTTCTGTCATGAATTCTCCCTCATGTGGTTCCACACCTTCGTTCATCTTCAGAACACAAATGAAGATGTTTTTGATGAAATCTGAGCGATGTCTGTCCCTCCATTGACTGCCTTTGTAACTGACACTCTGATGCTTCAAAAAGTTCATAAAGAGATCAGAAAACTAATCCATATGAATCCAGCGGTTTCTGAAGAGATTTGATTGCTTTTTATGATGAACACATTTAATTTAGGCTTTTACTCACATGTAAACATTGATCAATGGAGTCAATGGAGAGACAGAAACCTCTCGGATTTCATCAGAAATATCTTCATTTGTGTTCTGAAGATGATCGAAAGTCTTACGGGTGTGGAACGACATGAGGGAGAGGAACTAATGACAGAAATATCATTTTTTGGGTGAACTAACCCTTTAATCATAAGGAATTCATCTGTAATTTTGTTGAGAAAAAAAAATGAGAGTAAGATTCTCCATGGGCCAGATTTAACAGCGCACACGGGCAAAACACTTTTTCGGCTTTAAAAAAATACTGTCAAGATTTGCTGAAGACAGTGAGAAATTAGTGATGAAGGTGTTTGTGACTGACTTTATTGCATATGCTTTTTGTAGGGGTTTCTCTTTCATATATATATATGTATATATTAATAATATATTATTATATATTAATATTATTATTATAATATTAATAATTTATGGATTTTAAATAAATCACACGATGAGATTTATTAATGTTTGTGGTTTACTGCTATCAGTTTCATAATTTATCGTCCTAAAAAGCACATCTGAACCCATTCAGGTCTTGACATGCTGTGAGAGAGGAACGAATCTTCTACTCTCTGAACATATCGTTTGCCAAGCCATGTTATTTTTATTTTGCAGCTTCTGAGTTGTTAGTGGGTTAACCGCACCTGATTATCACCTGATTATCAGCTCTACACTGTACCGCTCTTGGTAAATCACAGCTAATAGGAACGTTCTGGCAAAGTTCTCTGAAAATTATGAACCAACATTCTTCCAGCGACGTTAATAGAACATCGTTAGCACAACAGCATTATTTATACCTCATTCATAGACCGTTTTTTCTGAAACATTTCAGCTGGATGTTTTCCTAACGATTTTTAAATGTTACTACTTGTTTCAGAACGTTCAGAGAACAAACAAAATTCCCAATCCCACAATCCTATAATGACTAGAGAAAAAAAACCTGAATGTTCATTTAACGTTCATTTAACCCAGAAAAACCTTCTTACAACGTTTAGCGCTTTCAGAGAACCTTCAGAAATAATGTCTAGCTGGGATTGTGTTGGTCATTCTGGAGCTGAGCTGCTGCGATGAGTTCTTTCATTTGCTCATCGTGAGAAGATCATGTCAGAACTTTCACTCGCGTCAGCGCTGGTACAGGGTCGCGGTCTCACACTAAAGCGGTCTGTCAGTGAATCTGGCCGTGTGTGTCAGCAGCTCTCACGCACCCTGAGGGTCGACGTCTTTGGCCAGTTTGAGCGCGTCGGAGTTGGCCAGGTCAGTGTTGGCAGGGGTGACGGCCAGGATGAGGCAGCTCTCCCGAGAAATGAACTGCATGATCATGTCTCGGATCTGCTGCTCGATGTCCACCGGCTGATCGCCCACCGGCACTTTAGTGATGCCGGGCAGGTCAATGAGAGTCAGATTCAGCACTGCACAGAGGGAAGAGGACAGCGGTGTGAGGACGAGTCGTGACGAGGACAGAGGACGCAAATAAAACACAATAAAGACTGTAAGAATAATGCTAGAAGATTTGAGATGTCTCAAAGCCACCATAAAAAGTCAGAAACTACACATAGTCAGTCTATCTGAACACTTCCTCAGCTTGAAGATCAGTGATGTGGTATATTAGCATTAGCAGTGAGATTTTGTTTCAGCAGTTTTGCTCCTGTACCATGTGGGGAAAAGACCCTCAGGTTGATGGGAATGGGGGAAATGCCCTTATTTGCCCCAGTGACCCGGTCCGTCTCGGCCTCAATCTCCTGACGGACCTCATCGAAATCAGTGAACTTCTTCCCTTTGCAGTGCAGGAACTCGGCCCACTCTGTGGAGTCAAGATGACACGGGAAAGAAAGACACAGACAGATTTCTCATTCACATGCATGTTCATCGCACCGAGTAACTCGTGGTCAGAGATTCGGCTTCACCTGTGTTGGCACTGATGAGCTGCAGAACGAGAGGCCTGCGAGTCACAATCCCAGATCCACGAGGAAGAAAATCCCTGGAAAAAACACAGAAGCGAACTATTGCAGTGCGTGTCACTGGCTCAACATCATCACTGCGGTGACGGAGCGATGTGTGTCTGTTTCACTGTCTGAGCAGGTTATACTCTACTGAAACTAAAATCAGCAGAAGATATTGTATCTGAGCCTGAACACACGTGTCAGATCTACTGGGACCCTGTCCAAGATCATGAACATTTTACCTTCAAAGAATAATGAAGAATACTCCACACTACCAGTATTTTTGAGTGAATTTTGTGATAAATGTTTCATATAATTTCAGGCAATCAGTAAACCGGATTGCGTCATCGATGCATATCAGCCACCGGACCGGATGAAACCACACTGGCTGATGGCTAATATAAACATGTAATGGGATGTTTGGAATTGTCTTCCTGGAAGAGTTCAAGACTCAGACTGAAGATCTCTTTAACAGACAAACATCTAACAAAAGATTCTCAGTGTAAACCTGGAACTGGACCCTTAGTCACTGTTACTGGGTTTACCTAGAGATAGTTTAACTTCTGTGTCTGATAGGAGACTTCTCAAAATCAAGACTTTTGCAGCATGAAAACACTCTTTTGCAGTGGATTATTGACAAACCGGTCTGAGAAAGTGTTCAAGGAACCGACACCACTGGAACAACGTCTACTACACATGAAGATAAATCATGAGCGCTGGACCCTACCGTCGCTAACATTTTACTGATGAGCACTTTATAAATCCATAATCTGAGCCAATATGTTGTAACAGAAGTTTGTATTCTCTGAGCCGTTTTTTTGTACATATATTGTTAATCCATTCTCTCAATGAACAGATGCTGTTTTTGAGTTCTGATCTGTGAAAAAGGGCATTTTTAAAAAAACAAACAAAAAAACAACAACATACATCTAACTTCTGTTAGTAGTTTTAGTTTTATTATTTCTTGCCACTGTCGTCTCGCTAATTGACTTGACTTGATAATTGCCATTTACTTTTATATATAATTCATACTGAATATTAAGTGTCTTTTAAACCTCAGCGGATCAAAACAGAGGCAACAGTGGCACGGAACCCAAACTCCATCGGTGACAGAAATGGAGAAAAAACCCTTGGGAGAAACCAGGCTCAGTGGCTCAGTTATGACGGAGTATATACTCTTATTACACGGCTCTGTGGAAAACTTCATTCTGATTCCAGCGGTATGTTATTCCTCAATAATAACGGCTGAAAACAGATAACACAGACTCATCCGTTACTGAAGTCTGCAGCTAGGCAGCTATATAGGAACGTTTTTTCCTCATGGAAGTTTTGCGTTTGGTGAGCTAATAAAATATTCAAACTCAGTCAAAACAATATTGTGGCGAGCAGGGCGGGCGAGAGCCGTGAAGGAACGGCGCGAGGCCGGTGATGCGAGAGATAATGAGCGTCACCTGCGCGCTGCACCGGTCTCGTGTCTCTCACGGAGGAGCTCCGGAAGCATAAAAGAGGAGTGACGACAGTGAAGGACGAGAGAGGACCAGGCCTGGACTTTATGTTGTGTTTTATTTTGTTTGTGTGGGCGGCAGTCGCCGTGAGGAACTGTTTTGTTTATTTTATTATTAAAGTACGTTGAACGTTCGCCGGTTCCCGCCTCCTTCTTCCCGTACTCATTGAACCCCGTGACAAATATTTGGTGTACAGTTATTTAATAACTTCATCCAGTATCGTGGACTCGCTCTCTCGTTTCATACAAATGCAGCTGCTGCCATTTTGCAACTGTTGTTTTGTACAATGTTGGATTATAAGATAACAAACAGGTGTGATTTTAAATCCGTTTCATCTCAGATCAATATCTCTTATCCCCATAATTATTTATGTGGTGAAATGCCGTTTAATAAGTGTTGTGACTGTACCGTATCACTTAAATGTCTGTCTAGTTTGAACTTGCCGCACTAGCATCTGCTCGCTCCGCAGAAGCGTTTAAAGTGCTAATAAAATATTTCGACTCAGATCGATATTTCATGTCTAATAATAAACTTATGTGGCAAGTAGCCGTGTAATATGCGGGATCATGTACATTCAGCCGGTTGTTATCTCAGAATAAACCCCTTCAGGCTGAGGCAACACCTGATCACTCCATCAGGCTTTATTCTGAGATAACAACCGGCTGGATGTACATGATCCCTTACTTATTTAAGGGTTAGATCACCTAAAAATGAAAATGATGTCATTTATTACTCACCCACACCAGACCTTCGATCATCTTCAGAACACAAATTACTGACAGAAATGTTATTTTTGTGTGAACTAACCCTTTAACACGGGTATACTGTGAACAGCACAGGTGAAGTAGGAGGTAGTGCTTGTGTTAGCAATGTATATTATGTATTAATTTATGGTGTTACTTAACTGCTCTTTTAACATTTTCTGTGAACCTTCAACCACTCCATATAGTTCTGGGAGAGTTCACAAATGTCCTCTGATTCAGGAGGGTTAGTAGTGCTGTTTCTGACACAGTTTTCCATCATTTACCGCTCATTCATCTGTCCATTACTGCTGTCACAGACTCTTCCCTCCACTGCCTGACATCTTATATCAGTGAATGACAGCCAAGTGTCCGTATGAACAAACAGAAATCACACGCAGCCTCTGTTTCCAGAGGTGTACCTCAGGGCTCACTTCTCGGACCTCTCCTATTCCTGGTTTAATTTTCTGAAATTAAACCCTGAAATCATGATAGTTGAGCTGAATATCTCACTCAGATCTCTGCTTAGACATTGAAGGTGTTTTGGTTAGGCCTTCACCGACTGACACACAACTTTGATAGTGATATTAGACGACTCATTCTGTTTTATTACCCACATAAACAACCTTGTAAGATTCTTGCACAATTAATCGTTAAATTTCAAACACCCCTGCAGATTTCTAAATGACAGTGATTCATCTATGACTATTAAACCTTTGACAAGTGCGATGACAGCGAACACTGGGATGTGCGTTGGCGCTGCAGACGAGCCGGAGAGCCGCTGTCGTGAAACAGCCTCACAGTATTGTTATTCTGTCTTACAATCATTCAAATTATCACTGAGCTACTGCCATAAAAGTTTAGTTTATAGTTAAAGGATATAAACACTGGTGTACAGTAGTGATCAAAATAAGAGTAAATCACCTTTTGAAAATATCTTGAAGATTTAAATAATGATTGTAATGATTGTCTGTTTCTGAATGAACATTGTTTAAAAATGCTAATTCATCCAGAAATGAACAAAGTGAGGTGTTCATGAATGAGGAATTGAAGAATTAACTCAAACTGATTCAAAACATAAATAATTCAAATTAATTTAATATTTTTAAATACACTGCAGCAATTTTGTTCAATTGTCTCTTCAGAATCATAAGAGAATCTTTATTTATACAGAATCTTGCAGCTCTACTTTTAAACCAGTTATCAATATGTTGAATAATCATTTGTTCGTTATTTAATATTATTACTATTCAAAAGATTCTGGTGTGTAACTTCTAGAGTCATTTACTGCTACCTACCCTGACTAGTAGTTAAAGCATTAATTCACCCAAAAATGAACTTTCTGTCATGAATTCTCCCTCATGTGGTTCCACACCTTCGTTCATCTTCAGACACAAATGAAGATGTTTCTGATGAGGTTTATGACTCGTTCATAGATCAATATAATCAACACTTTCAAGCTCCAGAAAGGAAGTAAAGACATGGTTAAAACATTCGACGTGATGCAGTGGATTGAGAGACCACAATACTTTCTGTGCGCAAAAACAACACAAAAATAACTTTATTCAACAATCTCTTCTGTGTCGTTCTCATATGTTGTTTACGTCCAGCGCTTCCAGGTTCTCCGTCAGAACGACTCATTATTGGCCGTCTCCTGCATCAGCATCACGTGTGTCGTGCTGATCACGTGACCAGCGTCGGCCAATACTGAGCCGGCGTTCGGACGTAAACACGGAAGCTTCAGTGTGCGTCACCGGTGTGAGGATAATGACAGGGAGGAGACTGTTGAATAAAGTTATTTTTGTTTTGTTTTTGTGCATAAAGTATTCTGGTCCCTTCATCACATTCAGGTTGATCCACTGCAGGTTCAACTTTCTGGACCTTGAAAGTGTTGAATACCTCTCGAATTTCATCAAAAATATCTTCATTTGTGTTCTGAAGATGAACGAAGGTGTGGAACCACATGAGAGAGAATTCATGACAGAAATCTCGTGAACAAAACCTTTCAAGCTCAACCAAAATGCATGACAGCCTTTTTATGTGGTAGTAGTACACTATTAGGTACAGTACATTATACCTCTAAATATAATAAATGTGGTCATTTGACTGTCATTGACCGTCCACACTCACTTCCCCACGAAGTTCTCGAGCACGGAGCTCTTCCCGGCGCTCTGGCCGCCCACCACCGCGATCTGCGGCAGGTCGAGGTTGCAGCTCTGGCCGATGGAGCTGAAGGCGTCCTGCAGCCGGTTGACCAGCGGGATGAGGTCCTCCATGCCCCTGTTCCCCATGATGAAGGTGATGCGCGCTGGAGAGGAGGATCCGCTGCAGACACAAACACGATCGTGTCGGCGTCACCGTGTTTCTGGACATCGGGATGTTTTTAGAGACAGTTTAATGGGTGTAGGCCTATCCGTACAGATGACATAATTATGGGATGTATATGCATTTACACGGCGAATAATAAGGGATGTAGATGCATTTTTAAGGGATGTAGCTATAATTATACGGATGATTTTGGGATGTGGATGTGTTTGTGAGGGATGTGATTTAATACGCCATCGCCTCGGCCCGTCGCCTCCATATAAACTGACATTATTCATCCAGGGAAAGACTTACCGTTATCCCGCTCCACCTGAGCCGTCTTAAAGCAGCAACAGCCTTAAATCGCAAAACCTAATCCAGTTATTGATGCTGAAAAACACCCAGGCGAGAGAGGCTCGTTACAGCGGGCAGATAAAGGACACATCTGTATGTCGCGCTATTTCATCCTACAGTCTTTCTCTCCGAAGACAAATTAATCGCCCGCAACGCAGCCGCACTAATTACGATGCAATTGGCGCAGGACGCGACCAATGAGCGACTGAGCGGCGGCGCTTCACGAATCATACTATGGAGAATCCTGCGCTCATGAATATTAATCGAGTCAGGCTGCGGTTGCGCGGTGAATTTACTGGAGCGTTAGGTCACGAAATCTCATTAGTATTCATAGGCCAAGCATTCGCTCGAGGAGGAAACGCTAATTGGTCAGATGTCTAACTTTTGTCTTGCCTGTCAACCAATGGGTGAGGGCTCTGGATGAACGTGCCGTTACGTACGTAATATTCATGAGCAAATCCCCCGCCATAGTAGGATTCACACTGAGATGAAGCGTGACTGTCATCCATCCGAGATTCAACGGTGAAAACACTCGAAAAACGACAGATTTTCTCATATTACTGAGGGATTTATTCCCACACTGCTTTATTTTA
This sequence comes from Zacco platypus, assembly GCA_038088235.1. NCBI lineage: Eukaryota > Metazoa > Chordata > Actinopteri > Cypriniformes > Xenocyprididae > Zacco > Zacco platypus. The sequence continues at coordinate 34,310,134 of CM076080.1, read as the reverse complement.
GCGTCGGGTCTGCAATCCTTTCTCCTGTCAATCAGATTTCCACCAGCCTCATTAGAAAACAGAATTTACATCTTAATGCACCGTGTAGAGACGAGTAATCTGTGAACGAAACACCATTAATAAATTGAGATTTGCATCTGCCGACATGACATTGAATAAAACCATTCGGTAAGACTGAACATGAATCTGCAGGCCCTCTTCTCTCCTCACTGATGAAGATGGCGCTGTTTCCCACGTGACGAAGGCTCTCAAAACACTTGGATTTTATTTTTTAAGAATAATTTTGATTTGTCTCAATTTGTTTTCTCCCATACATTTTTATTTAATTAAGGAAACTTCTCTATCTTCAAAGATGAATTTATACTCATAAAAATCATTTATACTTAATTTGTCTGTTTTTAATGACTTACTCCGGCCCGAAATCAGTCTTTCTACACATTTAACATCTATTTCCAATAAACATGTTGATTCCATTAATAAATACAATCGCTTGTTTTAGAATAAGGCTGATTTGTATAAACTTTAACAATCATATTGGATCAGTTTCAGTGTTTCTCAATGCTTTGTCCTCTTTTTCTTGTGTAATACTGAAATACAGGCTGTGCCAATGAATAATGATCCAGATAAATCAGCTTATAAATTTAAAAAAAGGTCATCTTGTCTGGACGTACGGGGCTCAAATAGATTGTTGTGGATTTGTGAAATCTTTCTAAGTACAGTTTTGGTCAGTTAACCCTTTCCTGAGTCCTTAACTTCATATTCTGATTTGAGACAAACAATCAACCAATTCACCCATCAAGCAGGTAAAGCTTAAACCGTCTTCTAAGTCACCAACCTTTTGAGCTATACACATTGTAAAAGTACAAAAAAACACTGATTTCAGACCGCATGACCACATCGCCTGATTTCACAGATCATGAAGAATGACATGCACTGCGGATTTATAGAAAAAAGTATTTGCTTGTAATGAAGGCAGGAGTTTAAAGAGTACATGAAAAAAAAAGATCACGACACACAGATGACTCCACTGCCATATTTAAATATTTACTCCACGTGAACACAAGCTTCAAACTGACAGAAACTTTTAGAAATAGACTTTAAAGATTCCTTATCCTAGTGGACAACATTAGTATTACAGCCTTCATCTTTCATAGTTTATCATCAGTTTTCTGTTCTCTCATGGATTGCTGTCTACTAACATATTATTTATGCTCTGCATGCAGATATTACTCGGGAACATGACTAAACTTTGTTTGCTATAATAAATCTACTACCAGTGTGAACCGTATCTATAAAGTGTTATCTTTGTCATAGTATTCTTTCATTGGTTAAGGGGATGTCACATGACAGTCGTCAGCGCTAGTCAACGCATTGATCTCTGTAAATGAAGCGTCAGATTAGCGTTATCCCGGTGCGACATTGTTTGTTGGTTTTGCTCAAAGTTCAGAAAATTTTCTTGTTTACAACTTTGTTTCTTTCCGGTGTTGTGCCGAATTCTGTGACCCATCAAATCATGTGACTCTAGAATGTGCTGTATTGAGTTAATCCGACCGAGAACCTCATTACTGGAGTCACAGAATCAGCTCTGAACTAATGGTTAACAATCATTAAGACTGTCCCTTGCTGCCACCTACTGGCACAACAATGTAACCTGCAATGAAAGCACTGAAATAGCTCACACACAGATTGTTTCTCAAAATCAGGTGCGCCAATATTAAAATCAGACTGGAATACTGTGAGGATGAGGGATAATATCACAGATATGGAGCAGATTTCAGTAGGAACATTCATGTTACATTAGATGTAGTTTGTGACATGCATAATTAATTAACGCTGATGGGAAATGTGCGATCAATACTGAATCTATTAGTGACACGCTTCAGAAACTCGAGGAAAAATCCCCACATCCACTCAATCAGGGAAGTGTTTTCTAATGGCAGAAACCAAACCATTATGATACTCAGTAGAAGTGGTTCAAGTTAAATCCTTCATGACCGAAACTTTAACGAATGCATAAAAACTGTATTTTTGATCATTTTAGCTATTATAATCCTTTAAATCATCATCTGTGAAATATATGCATCGCGTGGCTTTTGTGTTCACGATCAACATGTTAATGAAAGTGTTCGTTACTGTCATTATTTACCGTTAAGATCAGATGCTGTTTGATTATTCTGCTGTGAAAAAGCCTAGTGTTCACCATATTTCAACATCAGTCAGGTTTTCACTAATATTAATATATATTAACACAACATAATTTAACATTTGGAACACAGTTTGTAATGATTTGTAAATCTAACAGAAATTCTCTGTGGATAAAGTTAGTACACTTTACATTTATCGTTCCAGCAGTAATTAGAATCAGAGGTAAATTGGTGAACATTATTAAAGCAGTGCAGAATCAAAGTAACTCAAAGTTTGCTGACGGATCGATGTGGTGCTTCACAAACATCAGAGTCTGGAATGAAACTGAGAATAAAGAGGCAGGCATTTTGTTTTCTGTAGTAAAAGAAATCTGAAATCTCATTTCCTACATCAAATCAACAACCTTTAAAATGTGTTTTACAGTGTAGCTGAGTGAAGAGCTCTCGTGTGAAACATGTGAATCATCTGTCAGTCTGTGAGCTGCTCCTCAAACCTGCTCTGATCGCTTTGACCTGCAGACGAAACATCAACCCACCTGTCAGTAACGTACGTTCTTCAGCATTATTCCTTCATTAATAAAAGATTGAACACTTCTATTCAGAACAGCAGCATTCTTCCTGGTGTGATATTGTTCAGATGGAGGATTTTCAATCTTCAAACTTACATTTAATGTATTTTAAGCATTATAACATTACACACATTTCCTCTAAAGAAAATGTAAAGCAAACTACAATCACACAGAAAACATGTCGTGCTATATATTTTCCCTATTGTTTTTAATAAAGAAAAATATACTTTTACAATTGGAAATGAATGTATGTTTTTAAACTAATGACTGGTTTGTTATTTAGTGCAGTCTGTCAGGATTTCATGAAACAATGGCAGAACAAAACACCAGCGTCAACGGATCAACTGGAGATTATCATGATGAATGGAGACGTAAGGAAATGGAATTCATCAGGAAACTTCATACTGCAGGACCGTTATTCATCTGGATCATTTCAGTCGTTGAGATTCCAGTCATGATCGTGACTCTGGTTGCGTTGTGTGCTCTGGTCAGATCTCAGCGCTCTGCTTCTGTTTTCGTCATTCATTTGATTCTTTCAGATCTTGTTCAGATCATTTGTATGTTAATGCTGACAATCGAATGGTCATTTAAACTGTATTGTGCGTATTTGTATAGTTTGATTGTGGGTCTGTATTTTATGGCTTGAGTTGCTTTTGAACGATATCTTCTGGTTTCTCATCCTATCTGGTACAAATCTCATCATTCACTAAAAGTGTCCTGTGTTATTTCTGTGATCATCTGGTTTGTTCCTCTGATCTTTGGATATGTAGACTACTCTCAGCTGTATTTCATCCCTCTGCCCCAATCGATCGGCTGTTTTATCCCCTACCTGATAATCCTTCTGTGTTTTGTTGGTACTTGTCGTGGTCTTTCACACGCAATATCTCTCACTGCTCTTAAGCGCAGATTAATTTTGGGAAGTTTGTTCCTGGTGCTGTTGACTTACACATTTCTCATTCTCCCCTTTGTAATCCTAAATTTTCTTCTAGATATTTTTCCCATTAAACACAGTTTATTATTTGTTAAAGTTTTTTTTTTTTTCCGAGGCCTCCTGTTTCTGAATCCTCTCGCTGACAGCGTATTGTACTTGTTCATGAGGCCTGATGTTGGTGATTTGATGAAGTTTGATCACTGCTGTTGTAGAACTGACAGACATCAGAACTCGAGACACATACGATGGAGAGGAGGTTATAACTGGGTGTAATCCAGAGTAGTGGATAAACCGTTTCCTTCATAAAGAGCCGTCTCAATGCAGTCGTGGAGAACTGCTGTAGGAACGACGTTCCCCGCAGTGGATCAGGTGGATCAGGTGGAACAGGTGGATCAGGTGAATCAGGTGGATCAGGTGGATCAGGTGGATCAGGTGGATCAGGTGGAACAGGTGGATCAGGTGGATCAGGTGGATCAGGTGGAACAGGTGGATCAGGTGGATCAGGTGGATCAGGTGGATCAGGTGGATCAGGTGGATCAGTCTGCTGGATGCTCCACTCGAGCAGGTTTCAGTGTTCAGCAGTTCTGCAGTTTTGGGTGAATGATCCATAAAAACACTTGATTTCAAGTACATGAAGTATATTAGAAGTGTACTAAGTTTATATAAGATATTAACCAGGAGGCATTAGTAATATTGTTGTGTGTTTATGTTGGATGTATATCAGTGTATTTTTTTATTTGTCACGTCTTGTGTTCGGTTTTTCCCTCCTTAGCTGCCATAGTTACTATCATTATGAGTTCATTCATTCTCTTTATCCACTGCTGTTCTTTGTATTTAAACCCTGAATTTCTGTTCAGTCCTTGTCCTGCGTTGTTGTAATGTTGTTGTAATGTTGTTGTAATGTTGTTTAATGGTGTTGTGGGTACTCCCTGTTTTCCTCCTGTTCATTTAGTAAATGTTCTATGTCAAGACTTCCTTCATCGTGTACTTCTTCTAAGTCTGTATCATATTGAGTCAGAGACTGTCCTGTTTTCTCTCTTTTCTATCATTCATGTAATTAAAGAGCTCCAGTTCTTCTGTGTCTGTTTCTGTCTGTGTTTATTTGACTAATAACAGCTGATTTGAACTGTAAGTGGAGAAGATCAAACCACAGATCAAGATGGAAAAGAAAGATGGCAAATGGTTTTTAATTCCATCTTCAGGTGATGAAACCCTGCAGGGCTCTTGATATCAGCTCCAGCACACTCACACTGGTCACATATGAACTCCTCTCTCTGCGCTCCAGACTCACTACACATGAGCTGCTTATTACCAGACATACTGAGAATCATTAATCAGTCTCTACAACAAGGAGTTTTACCACAAACTTTTAAAACTTCAATTGTTTCAACTTTCATCTTGATTCTTCTCTGCTCAGTAACTACAGACCACTCTCTAATCTACCATTTTTTGGTAAATAACTGAAAAAATAATATCCATACAGCTCGATAACTGAAAATCTCAATGTCAATACACTTAATGAGACATTTCAGTCTGGCACCACTGTTTGACAAGTCAAACCCCTTCTCAAGGATACTTTAAAGAAAACCCTCAGAATAAATGATAAGAATGATTAACGATGAGATCGTTATGCCAGGCTAGCAAACAGTGTAACACAAAATGACCTCAGGTATCAAGCGCTAGTTTCAACAACATTGTCTTCTTTTGAAGCTGCAGGGGAAAAAATAGGAGTTGTTTTTATTATACCATATTGACTTCGTCAGCTAAATTCACTGTTAGATTAGATTGATGTTCTCTTTTAAGGGAACTTCGAAGACGCTGTGGGAACGCCTCTCCATGATCGCGTCGTGAAGCACATGAGAAATCAGTCCAATAGCGTGACGCCATGACCAGGAAACTATAAAACACACGCAAACCAAACAGCGCCAGCTTCTGTCTTCAGCAAGCAATCTGTTCAACTCTTCTGTCTTATTTGGTGTTGTCTGTCCCTTTTATATATATATAACAACAATTTAAGCAGTGCTTCATCTCAGGGGTTGGAAGCTCACTCAGCATTTCTTCAGCCCCTGGTGGAGCACCGGTACTGCAACTACCTAACTCTAACAGTATGGTTATGGGGTGAGCCCTGGTGGCCCCGGAGAGGCATTTGTGGCTCAATGTCTCCAACATCATAGAAAGAGACAAAGCTTCCTTCTGGACACCCCGCTCTCTCCTCCTGGGCTCTTCAGCGACGCTGTCAAATCAGTCATCAAACAGTTATAGAACAGGAAGTAAAGGCTCTTCTGCAAAAGGAAGCTATAGAACGGGTTCCTCCTCCCAACAAGGAGTCGGGGTTTTACAGCTGGTACTCCATCGTTCCAAAGAAGGATGGGCGGTTTCGTCTTATTTTAGATCTGCGACAGCTAAATCATTCTGTCAAGAGAACCACCTTTCTAGGCGTGATATGGGATTCATCTATGATTCAGGCACGTCTGATATCCTGCTCGAACAGAAGACATTTTTATAGCTGTAAACAGGTTAAACAGAGCGTTACTGACAGACTGGGAAGAGAGGAGCTGATCAATGGAGAAGATGAGGAAAATAATCAACATTGAAGGATGAGAACCTGTTCTAGTAGAACACGCAAACATCACGACTTTGAGAAAGGGCATCATAGGTCCTCTTTGAATGTACCAATTGGCCTGTGGGTTCATAGAGTTTCGCTGTTTGTGTCTAAGTGATAAATCCATCACGTCATTTGAAAATGTCATCATTGAATGTATTTTGTGCCAAAGCGATGATAAATGATCCACAGTTTAGCCCACATAGACTGAGGCTGTGATCCCTGTGTGAAGAGTTTAGAGAGACTGGTGCTGGTCACTGGGATGGGAAAAGAACCTGTAATGTGTGATAAAGACTCAAGTAAATCACCAGACGTGTAGAGAAAATAATTCTTGTAAATCAAGTGCTCTCTCACACCCTCCCACACATCAAACCACACCACACCACACCACACTTCCCATCATGCAACACACACAGAGAGACAGACAGATGCTGCAGGATGCCGGGGATGCTGTTAGGAGACATCGTTCCCAATTTCGAAGCTGATTCCACTGTTGGCAGATTGAAACTGCATGATTTTCTCGGGGATTCGTAAGTGATGAGATCATGTGTACTTGTGATATGAGAGAGTTTCGTTTGTTAAATGTGTTGTTCATCATAGATTACAATACAAGTTTTATTCTCAATAGTCACTTCCTGAGGTCACATCTAACAATATTCCCCTCTCCTCCTGTGTTCTTATTATTCAGTATTGGCTGTTTGTGAATTGTGTTGCTTGGATATAAAACACGTTTTTCTCGTAATGTCCTCATGTGCTAGTCAGGCACTTTGATAAAACCGTTCGTGGTCAAAGCCGTCGTCTATTCCTGTATGGTGATTGTGTTTGTAGGTCAGGCTGTCGTGACGCCACTGTTACCACTTCTTCAGCGACATCAAAACGCTGACAGAGTTTGACACACATAAAGAGCAGAGTCAACAAAAACCCACTCTGAACACTCTCTGAACGCTGTGATGAAGAACAGACGACTCTCAGAGATAGTGTTCATGACAGAGAGCTCGGTTCCCTCTCCTGGGTATCAGTACCACTGGACTACATTTCCCAGAACCACATGCCTGGAGTGATTACACACACAGCTGTTTCTCATTCCCTGGACTAGTCTGGTACTGAGAACACTAGACCCAGTGTGAAGTCTTGATTTGCCATGTTTAACAATGTGGAGTGGTTTGAGTTGAGGGTCAAGACCTGGCTGTAGGGTCGAGGTCAGGGTAAGGGTCAGGTCAGTGATATCAGACCCTTTTATGCTGACTGTTTTGCTAGCGTTAACAGATCAGAGAAACTGAATCTGGTCTGTGGTTTTGTTTTTTTTCTCGCTCTCTCTTTGCATATTTTCACAGTCCTCTGTTTTTCTGACATTCATATAATCTTGAATGATCTTGGGTTGGTTATTCTTTTATTGAGCATTAAAACACTCATGAGTCACTGAGAAAATGTCTTTAGTAAATGGAAATGGACCCGCTTCACATTTCCAGGTTCTCAGAAGCAGAAATCATCAGAGATGGTTAAACTTCTATAGTGGCGAACATACACTACAACAAATATGATTTTTGCTCTCCCATTTGCTCCAATAGCTAAAGAAAAATCCATGATAGCGTCTCTATGACAATTCAGAAGAGGAAAAACATATGGAACAATTGTGTTAGAAACACCGTATGATTCTGAAACGTAATGCAAAGAAATGCTGTGATGTTAAAATGTGTAAATGATTCTTACTCAGATACGTATAAAAGCTCATTTCTGCCACAAGAAAAGAAAATCTCGCTTTGCTAAATCTTTATGACATAAAAATTCATAATTCTAACATACTGTCATATTTATGAGATAAAAACATCTGACTTTTTATCTGATAAATATGTGTAGCTCTTCCAGTGTGCACCGGCCCGCTCCATGCGGGACTCAAAACCAGACCCATCCGGACGGGAAGGGGGCGCTCTAACAAGGAGGCTAAAGACCATAGTCTTTCTTTATGAGAGATTTTATCTTATCTTTATACATTTATATTGTTTAAACTGTTAATTATGTTTAGTATTTATAATAATTGCACTATCTTGGAGTAGACCTGAAAAACAAAAGTGAGGTTTACACGCACAGATCTTACGGCCTACGCCCGTGACACTTGCACTTTATTTTCTCCCTCAGCTGGGGCGTCCTGTTCTCTCACCCTCGAGACTTCACTCCCGTCTGCACCACTGAACTCGGCAGAGCAGCTCAACTCAGTCCAGAGTTCAGCAGGCGCAACGTCAAGCTGATCGCGCTCTCCGTCGACAGCCTCGAAGACCATCACCACTGGAGCAAGGTTTGCTTCTTTCTGTCTGAAGTGTGTCTCTCTGAATGACGTGCCGCTAATGAGTCTCGACGGATGATTTCAGGACATCATGGCTTACAATAACGCGGAGCCCGGAAGTGAGTTTCCTTTCCCAATCATAGCTGATGATCGGAGGCATCTGGTGGAGATGCTGGGCATGCTGGACCCGGAGGAGAAGGATCAGACCGGGATGCCGCTCAGTGCGCGATGTGTAAGTCCACTGCACACATGAATACAGCGTCAAAACATGGCACATGACAAATAAAAATGCCCAACAAGAGAAAGCTGTGGCCAACAATAGTGGCTAACATTACTGAGACCTACACAACATTCCTGAAAAGAGTGTAAAGCTTGTTTTGTGTTTGTTGATTGTTATTTTTGCAGCAATAAAAACTAAAATATATATTTATTCAATCATATTTATTCAATCAAAAAGTAGGTAACCCTTTATATTTGCTGTCTTTAACTATTGTGCACCTGCATAAAAAAATGTTAGGTACACTGTACTTACTGTGTTCATGTTGTATTGTAAAACACTTGTGCTTCTATTGAAATGGGACACTGGTATGGTCAGGGACAGGGTGTCACGCCCACACCCATCTGTCCTATACAGGTACACACAAACACACCTGTCACAATCACAGCCACTATCAAGGACTCAATAAAACCCTGCATTTCCAATCAGTCCGTGTCTGATGTCCAAAAGCATCTTGTTTGAGGTGCTTCTCTCTATCTTTGATCTTCATTGTTGATCTCAATTGTCTTCTCAATCGAAAAGGTCCTGTAAAGCATTATAATTTCTCTCATGTCTTTGAGTCAAGATTGTGGTCTGTGTGAAAGCCCCTGATCCAGTGATTCATTTGTCATTGTGTGGGTCCAGTTAAGGTGCAAGCGGGCTGTCTGCCCACCGAGAACATCACTCTCCTAGTTCTGGAGACGTCGACAGCTGAGATCATCCTGGGGTGTCCGTGGCTCATCCAGAACTCACTGGTATTATCCTGGTCAAACAGAGGCAACAAACTGTGTGTCATCGTTGAGAAAATCTACTTGTTGTCTGTGCCTGAACAGAAGAAAGTGCCACTGCAGTTCCATCCACCCTTCTACGTCCCCTGCTGCTTCAGGCTGCTTCCTCACAGACAAGAAGGATGGAGGCTTGCTATAGTACACTGATGACTGGGCTCTAAAAAAACAATATGGTGAAGTATTCACTCCCCCTCGTCCTGGCATCCCTGAAAAGAAGAGTGGAGGTCTTTGTGAAGCTTGATCTTCACAGCATCTACAAACTCATTTGGATCTGGAGGGGCGACAAATAGAAGCCCGCTTTCGTGAGTCCTACAGGCCACTACGAATACTGAGTCATGCTGTATGGTCTGGACAATACCCCTTCTGTGTTCCAAGGGTTTATGAATTAGTGTTTTGGGAGTACCTCCACCTTTTCTTCTTGGTCTGCATCAATGATATCCTGGTGTACTCCCGGAATCAGACCAAACATCCATCCAGTTCCTGGGCTATAACAACAACTTCTCTGGTCTCCAAATGGATGAGGGGAAAGTAGAGGCTGTACATTCCCGACCAACACCTTTCAT
>CM076080.1:34285000-34292500 GCA_038088235.1 Zacco platypus | reverse complement strand
CTGCAGTGGATATTATGAGGAAATGAAAGTGTTCCGGCTAATTCTGGTTGTTTACAGCCCCGTCTCTGAGGTTTTGTGAACCAGTGAAGACACACGGCTCGGTTAGTTCAGTCACATCAACTAGTTGCGCTCACATTATGCAGATGTTATATAAATACCTGATCTATTCAACATGACAGTTTTCTCTGGATGAGCAGCGCTGGCGGCGGGGCGTACCGTACCTAACCCTCCTGCGTGTGCGTCTATGAGTGAAGCGGCCACGGCCGTCCCCGGTCTCAGGCCCAGATCTGCAGCGGCGTCTGCGGTCAGTCCTCGTCCTACAGGAGTCCCGGGACAACACGTCTGCTCGCCTGCAAACAAAACCATTATCAGTCAACACCAGCGGCTGAACACACACACACCGCAGCGTTACTCTCTCCCACCGATTTTACTGTAACTGTTCTCCATCAGGTCCTCCAGGCCGACGGCGGTCCAGAAGGTGTCGTCCCACCCTTCAGACGGGGAGTACGTCCACTTACAGACCAGCGTGCACAGAGACCTGTGTCAGGAGAGCAGCACAAGCTTATTCATGACAAAAACAGCGGGATAACTGAGATAAACGAGACATGATATGAAAAATATGTTTGTTCGGAGCATTTGACTGTAGATGGTTCTGTAAATGAGGCACAGCGTGATGAAGAGAAACTTCTGCTGCCTGATGAAGAAGGATGACTGTATGAAATCTGAAAAATTCAGCAGGATTTTTTTTAACTTTACTTATCCAAAACAATGAATAAACCGGAGATTCAGTGTTTTTGATTTTTTGTTGTTTTCATTCAATCTTTGAAGGTGTTGTACATTTAACTCTATCATAATTGTACAGCAGATTTTTTCATGCAACATTAATTTCATTTCAACACATTTATCAGTACAGACGCATCTATTGCGTCCATCATATCTGTTCAACTCAGAAACACTGGGATTAATTAAAGTTCTGAGTTTCCAACTTGTAATTATGACTTTTTGGTGGCAATTTGTCAAGACAATCTACTAGATCGCATCATTCCTCGAGTGACGTCAACCAATCATAACAAACCTCGCTTTTAAGGCCACCCTAAATTTTTGCAAAGTAAAACAAAACCTGTTGCTGTAGTTTGTATTTTGCCAAATAATTTTGCCAGATAAATATCTTAATCAAATTTAGTGTTTTGTTCTTCCATTATATGTAGTATATTTATAAGTTGTGAAAAATATAAAGTATTTGAATTATTATAAAAATTTGTAGGGCCGTTAAAACCTAATATCTCCTCCGGGCATCTTTTGGCCACGGTTGTGTATTTGTTTTTGTTTACAAGTGAATCTCATGGAGAATATTAAAATAATAGTTAAAATGTCCTTCATGACCGCATGTCTGAAGTGATGTTTCATTTCAGAGCAACATTTACTCTGATCATCACCAGATATTCGACTCTAATGGTGTTTTATCACAGAATGTCTGAATCGAACAGCATCTCACCTGCAGACGGACCCTGTGGCTTTCCAGGACAGAAAGTCTGGAAGGTCAAAGAAATGTGCCGCTTCTTTCCAACAGGTTTCCCGCAGATTCTGACAGAAGAAGAAAAAACAGTGACTGAACTGAAAGCGCTGCGGTCCTCAGCGTCCGGCCGCCTCACCTCTTTGAGCCACAGTAGTTTGGGCGGCTGCATCTCGGGCGACATCACCCCGCCGACTCCCCGAAGAACTCTGTGTTCGGTGGCCGTGATCCGAGCGGCTTGTTCTGCGGCCCGGTGGTCCATCCACATCACCACGTTCCTCTCCCTGACGCCTGCCAGACAACAGTCGGTCAGACCGCAGTCACGCTCTCCGGAGGACGGACGAACGCTCCTCACCTGTGTGATTGACAGCCACGGGCTGGAAGTGCCGGTCCAGAACCACCAGTGAGCAGGTGGCATCAAACCCAATCCCCCGAACACACGCCACGTCAATGTCCCGAGTCACTCTCTGAAGACACACACACAGACCGCCTGACTAACACCAGCAGAGTCGAGGAGGAGACACACGAGCGCCGGACTCACGGCTCACCTTCACCGTCCTGCAGCACTTGCTCCAGATGTCCTCCGACGACTGCTCATAATGCTCCGCACACGGCTCCCAGATCACAATGGGCTCCTCCGCCGTGTGTTTGACCTGACCGTCCGGAGTGACCAGAGCCGCTCGCACACTGGCAGTGCCCACGTCCACCGCCACATAATACCTGCTCATTTCACTGGACACCTGCAGGAACACACACACACACACACACACACACACACACACACACACACACACACACACACACACACGGGTCATTGACAAAAAAAAAAAAAAAAGCTTCAAAGTTATCATCTTCCATTGAAAGGAACGAAACTACCAGTTTCAAGGTCCAGAAAGGAAGTAAAGACATGGTGAAAACAGTCACGTGATGCAGTGGATCGAGAGACACAATACTTTCTGTGCGCAAAAACAACACAAAAATGACTTTATTCAACAATCTCTTCTCTCCTGTCATTCTGCTCTGATATTTACGTTGCAGCGCTTTCAGGTTCTCCGTCCAAACAGCGGCTCATTATTGGCCGAGGCTGGTCATGTGATCAGCAGGACGCATGCGTGACACTGTCCACAATGAGCCGGCGTTCGGACTTAAACACGGAAACGCAGCGCTAACAGACTGACAGGAAAGAGGAAAAATAGTTGAAAGGTTATTTTTGTGTTGTTTTTGCGCACAGAAAGTATTGTGTCTCTTGATCCACTGCATCACGTGACTGTTTTAATCATGTCTTTACTTCCTTTCTGGAGCTTGAAAGTGTTGATTATATTGATCTATGGACGAGTCATAAACCTCATCAAAAACATCTTCATTTGTGTCTGAAGATGAACGAAGGAGTGGAACCACATGAGGGAGAATTCATGACAGAAAGTTCATTTTAGGGTGAATTGATGCTTTAAATAACATTTAAAGTGCTTAAATTAAAAATAAATTACAGGTGGTAAAACCAAATATATTTATTTGCAGCAGGTAAAGACTCCTGACTCTATAATGACATCTAAAATTATTTAAAAATTATCATGAAAACGAAAGTGTAAAACATCTTTATACAATAATTAAAAAAAATAGAATCACAATAGACAACTTTAGCTTTAATTCATTATTTAGTTTAAGTAATGTTTTTTATTTCACATAAATCATTAGTTCCTCCACTGACTGTAACTAGTTTACACTGAACTTCTGCTCGATCAGAGTGAGATTCTGCCTGTGAGAGCAAGAGTGTATCTATAACTACTATAATAATAACAGCATATACAATATAAACTGACAGATATATTATATTTTAGGAGTCATATGTAACAGTGACATGTGATGAACACAAACTCTCACCCGCTGCAGCTCGTCTGAGAATCAACGCGTTTCCTCTCGATTCTTCTGGATTCAGAAAGACTTTCAGCGAATGAAGAGAAAAACATCCTCATGTACTTTGGATTGTCGCTTACGGCGCTCGAGCGCGACCAAAAAGCACGAGACAGAAAACATGAACGAGTGTTTGAGAGACTGAACCCGCAGAACTCGAGGAATAATTCAGCTCTCCTTCTGTTTCCTTCTCTTTCCTTCTGTTCCATGTCAATCCCTGCCGTCAGTGTGGAGAACTTGATCATCCTGATATGATTCATCATCAGTGTTGGAAGCGGTTGTGCTGCTTATGTTTGGATAAACCAGATACTTTATGATTGTTTGAGGAATAAAAAGTTTTTAAAAAGAGAGAAAAACAACATTTATTTACGACAGAAATCTTTTACAATGATATTACTATTTAGTTTCAAAATAAATTAATACTTTATTCTTTCTTTTTTGAAAGAAATTAATACGTTTATAAAAACGTCTTTTTTCACTTATGAATAATTTCTTTGTATTTATTTTTAACAAGTAAAGTAAGACTTTCACCGTCACGAACCGTTTATGACAAAACAGGCTTTGAATTTAGAAAAGATTTTATTTTTAATAAATGACGTTCTTTTTTCTTGACTCATATGAATTCTGAAAAAAGTACCAGATTATAATAAATATTAAGCAGCAAAAGTTTCCAACACGGATAATAAATCAATATATTATGATTTCTGAAGGATCATGTGACTGAAGATGGAGGAATGATGCTGAAAATTCAGCGTTAATCACATGAATAAATTATATTTTAAATTGTATTCAGATAGAAAAATATCATTTTAAATTGTAATATTTTTTTCTGTATTTTTAGTTTCTCTAAACATTTCCCCAGATTCCTCTGAAAGCCCGTCAGTTTTCTGCAAGAGATTCTCTTCAACTTTACTGCAGTTAAAGAGTTAAATATTCCATGACCAGATGAGCTTCATCAGTGAAGAAGGAATTCACGAGAACACAAACCTGCGGTTTATTCAGATATAAAAACACTGATGTACAGCACTTACTTACAAAACTAGAGAACAAATATTTACAAAATCATATTTACTGTCCTTCAACAAAATAACGCCTGGAAATACTCAAAATCCTCCCAAGTGAAGAGGGTTGCGTCAGGATGTCTCCGTCCGTCCTCGTCTCTCAGCTGACCATCAGGCCGTCTCTGCCGGCGAGGTGCTGCCGGTGGATCCGGTCCTGCTCCAGCTCCTCGTGGCTCGGGTGCCAGAGCCGCGCCAGGATCCGCTCCACGTTCAGAGCGTACATGCTGTGAGACGGCATCACCCTGCGCTGGACCTGCCCGGACAACACAGAGCGTCAGCGCCGCCCAACCTCCAAACACACACTGTCTGACCGCTCGAGTCATTCTGAAGAGGCTCAGATCCGTGACAGTCAAACTACAACTCTGAACAAACACGCTTTCAGCCGCAGCTCATTCTGACTCGAGCACTGGTCACGCTCAGATGTGTTCCTGTGGCAGACATGGTTTTTTCGTGTGATTTGGGGTAAAATATGAGACAGATGTATTTTATGAGACTAGTAGCCGTCTCTCCAACCAGAGTTATGAATTATACTTGTGCAAAAAATTGGAATATGACAAAACATTAGTGAATAAAGCAGAGTTTCCTTCTCATGTGCAAAATCATCACTTCCTGAAAAACTGGTGCAAAATATGAGAGTAAAAATGTGTTTCTTTCTTCCTCCATCATAAAGGAGCTGGTCTCAGAGCGTCAGACGAAACAAACGCCGTCATGTGACGCTCCTGGAGGGAATTAATCTAAAGGGGTTTTACATCAAGGACTGAAGCCATTGTTCTGATCACATGATCTGTTGCACTGAAGGATGTATTCAGTAAACGTGATTTATGCATGTCGTCGGATAAAACATTTCGTTTTTATGTGCATTTCCTCAATTGTTGCTCATGTTTTCTTCGGCGCTCTCTCACCTGAAGGGCTTCCAGCAGGTCGTAGACGCTGATGGGCGGCAGCGGCGGCGGGACACTGTCACCCGAACACGCCAGCAGGAGAGCGGCCTGCTGCTCCGCATCGTCCGGCGACACCTGAGGAGGAGGGCCGGCAGGAAGCGATGCGCTCGGCGGAGGGCTGCCACAAACACAACACATTTACTGAAGGGAACTCAAAGTCGGTCAGTGAGATCAGAGTCTGCAGGGATCAATCTGTGAAGCGCCTCATAAACCTGAGAGCTCGTGCTACAGAAGAGAAGGTGACGTGCCATTCTGTGACGCTCTGGTAGGCCGGCAGGCTGTTCTTCAGGTACGGCCGCGGCGTGACGTCACTGCCGAAAGCGTACTGGAAGTGTCCGTCGCGCAGACGGTAGGCTTTCCTCCGCGAGACCAGCGCGGTGAGGATGTCCTTCAGATGGACCTGCGAGAGAGGAAGGAAACTTCACCGTTTTAATGACAATTCAGAACAATTCTTCCTTAAACAAAACGTGCAAATCACAATACTTCATTTTCTCTGTGCAAACTAAAGTGTCGTATTTTCTGGCCCTGGGACACAGTTGTGTCAGCTGACCTCCAGCGCACACAGCAGGCTGCTGACGGCGTCCTCGCTCACGTTGTCCAGGCCCATCTCGAAGGCGCTGACCATCATGCGCGCCTCCATCTGGCCTCTGGTGGGCAGCAGCAGCGTCTGCGCGCTCAGCCGCAGCTCCTCGTCCTCCGCCTCTCGAGGGCTGAAGGCCTGCGCCGCCTGCAGGGGGTTCTGGGGCTGGAAGCGGTGCTGCAGGACGTCACACACCGTCAAACTTTGAGACGTTATTTTCATGACAACAAGCTCACACTCCATCATGACGTTCACACAGTAACAGCGCTGTGATCACATCTGCTCTGCTGTCTGAAAACACTCCTCATGTTCAGTGACTTCATCAGCTTCATTAAACTAATACAGACTCTCACAACTCAGAATTTATCCCTCACAATTGCTGGTTTATATCTCACAATTGTGAGAAAAGTCAGAATTGCAAGAAAATTATATTTTTATTCTGTGGATGAATGAGCTCGGATGAGGAACCGTGATGATTAATGACACTGAGCTCGTCTCAGGTTTGATGACGTTTGCATCATCGACACTGTTATGATTCTGTTTATCACCGTAAAGTTACTGTGAAACGATCAGTGAAAACTGCACCAGATCACGAGCTTCAACCCCTTCCTGCACATTACACTGTCTCTTCACGAAGTGAAATGAATATTTGTGAATATTTGTGAATATGGTGATGTGAGCGAGAAAACAAACTAACATCGAATTTCTGCCGAACGGAGGGAAACTTCTTCTTGCCTCGGTTGGGTTTGCCTGGTTTAGATGCAGATCCGCCGGTCCACTGCAGCGACCCCGTGCCCTCTACACACACACACACACACACACACACACACACACACACATCTTCATCAAGCACAGTAAACACCTGAAGAGCCGAACGATGTGCAGTCAGACGCACTGGTGCAGTACCTGAGGTGGAGACGATGATCTGGCAGCGCGTGAGGATGGCCAGCAGGAAGTCATTGTGAACATGGACTGTGGAGGGAAACACATGAGCGTCAGCTGAGGTCAGAGCGAGGTCAGAGCGAGGTCAGAGCGAGCTACAGACGACACGCGTGACCTTACCGTTGTCCTGGGCCAGCAGACGACGCGCCTCCAGGTCGAACTCCTCCTTGCTGATCTTCTGCTTGAACCACAGCTTCAGATTGGCCCAGTAACTGAGAACGAGCGCGAACACATGAGAATCATCCGTGTGAACAGACGAACACAGAAATCACACAAATATGACACGATTACGACATGAACAGCCATTATTTCAATCTCATAATGATTGAATAATCTTTTCATGCCATACAATATGTAAATGTCTATTTATTATGTTTTAATATCGAAATAATTACGATTTAGAACGATTTAGTTCTCTTTATTTGGCTTTTTTCATGTGACATGAGTAAAAATGAAGGTGAAATATTGATGTTTGTGTTTTTCTCGACACTGACACGAAGATAAACAGAGTTTAACTGGATTAACAGCAGTTCCAGTGAAGCGGCACTTCTA
>CM076080.1:34237500-34280000 GCA_038088235.1 Zacco platypus | reverse complement strand
GTTTAATAATATCCTGTCCAAACCTCCTCTAGGATTCTTCAAGTGCTGGAATTGAGTTTCAGAGCATCTCAAATGATTGTGCTGTTGAGACTTTTCCATCCATTACAGGACAGAGAACTACATAATGAAGAAAACCTGAGCTAATTTATTTTCTTTGACTCAGGATGGCAACAGATCCCTTTCCTCGCAGTGTTTTCCGGACGTTGTGAAAGAGCACATGCTGCCAAAGCAGTTTTCATGATGGAAAATACTAAAGCAGCCGGTCCAGAGCGTTTTCACCAAACCGCTGGAATTAATGTTTATTATTGCGTCTGAACTCAGAGGTCATGCCAGGATCTATTTAAAGCTGCAGTTCTGCTCATGATGAACACAGACAGATATTGTTTTCTCTCTTCTCTTGCACAGACAATCCTTCACTGGGTTTAGTGTCATACTCGTCATTAAAGATGGTAAAACATCTCTGACGTTTAAGAGCAAGTATAAATGAAGCACACGCGGCACTGAACCCTGACGAAGCACTGTGAATGACACCAACACACTCTGCTGAAGGAGTCACTGGGTTTCTTCAGAGAAACCAAACCTTTCATGAGCAGAGAAGGGAAAAACTGGGCCAATAAGATGGAGAGCAAACTCACCTGACCGTGAGCGGTGGTGTGACGGAGTATAGTGCGCTCAAATCCATGAGAGCTTCGTTCTTCTGAAGCAGGAGATGTTGTGTGAAGATCACGCTTTCCACCGCAGCTGTCAGATCTCATCTGTCTGAACGAAGAGTCGCAGCTGAGAGTGTGTGATGTTAATCATGCTTCTTATAGCTGAAAATGTCTTTTATAGTGTGTTTTTGTTATTTCTGAAGGATGTCAGAACTGTATGGAGCACATAACCAAAACATTGTTCAAAACATGTATTTTATTGGTTTCATAACAAACACCTAACTTTGTAAAGCGAACTTGGGCTCTGGAAATCTGTTATATACATAAAAAATGATTACTATTCTTATTATTATTATGTAAACCATGAAGAAATTACACTGCAAAAAGTGCTGTTCTTTCTCAGTATTTCTGTCTTTTTATCCAGTACAAACATCTAAACATTCTTAAATCAACATTTACTGGAGAATCTAAACAACTTCTGATATTAAGTTTTGATTAAAGTGTTAGTTCACCCAAAAATGAACTTTCTGTCATGAATTCTCCCTCATGTGGTTCCACACCTTCGTTCATCTTCAGACACAAATGAAGATGTTTTTGATGAGGTTTATGACTCGTCCATAGATCAATATAATCAACACTTTCAAGGTCCAGAAAGGAAGTGAAGACATGGTGAAAACAGTCGACGTGATGCAGTGCTTCAACCTGAATGTGAAAGTTCATTTTTGGGTGAACTAACCCTTTATCTAGTTAAAGACACCCAATAGTGATGACAGTTCATTTTGAACATGTGGCTCTGTTGTGTTTGTGTCTCAGGTTGATGGTCGGATCTGCTGCGATGAGTCCTCATGCCTGGATCTTGTGTGCTCTTCTCTGCGTCCTCACGTGTGAACGGAGCAGGAGCGCGTCCAGAGGGCCCGTCCAGAGCCGAAAGAGGAGGCTCGCAGAAGACGCAGCCGATGGGGCCCCGAAAAAGTGCTCTTACACGTTCTTGGTCCCAGAGCAGAAGATCACAGGGCCGATTTGTGCCAGCCAGGGCCCATCTCTGCCCGATAAAGAGCGCGTGACGCAGACGGACGTAGCTGACGTCCGCGAGATCTTGACCAAGCAGAGACGTGAAATGGACACGCTCCGGTTGATTGTGGACGTGGATGGGAACATGGTCAACGAAATGAAACTCTTGCGTAAAGAGTCCCGCAACATGAACTCCCGCGTCACCCAGCTGTACATGCAGCTGCTGCACGAAATCATTCGCAAGCGGGATAATTCGCTGGAGCTGGCGCAGATGGAGGGACGAATCCTGAACGGCACGGCCGAGGTGCTGCGGCTGTCCGGCCTCTACCGGGAGCTGGAGCTGCGCTTCTCCGCGCTGGCGGCGCTGGTCAACAACCAGTCGCTGCTGATCGCCGCTCTGGAGGAGCGATGCCTGCAGGTGTACGGGAATCACAGACGGGAGCCGCTGCCTCCGCCGCTTGTGCAGGTGGTGCCGGAGAACATCCCAGTGTACGTGCCACGCTTCTCCAATGAGATCCAGAGGAGCCCCGGATGGCCCGTTCCAGAGGACAGGCCGACTCAACAGGCCAACGTCAGTCTGGAGGGTAACAAACACACCACTGATGAGCTCATGACACATGAACACTCCTGACATTATCATGACACCCATGACCAGATGCCTCGAAACATGATAAAAGTGTCTGTTCTGTGTTAATTTATTGTTAAAAGTATATAATGTGAGTCCAAATATCATTCATAGCTGTTCTGAAAGAGACAATGGATAATTCATCAAACATTTGCAACCCTGTTTCAGGCACTCAAGACGACCCTGCATCTGAATACAGGATATTTCTGCTCCTTACTTCCTCATCCGCTCTCATTTGTGTGTTCTGGTTTCCCGAGGTCCCTTCCGGGACTGTTTACAGGTGATGCAGGCTGGACACACCACCAGCGGGACGTATCTGCTGACGCCGGAAGGGACGGAGACGCCCGTACAGGCCTGGTGTGAGCATGACGTGGACAGAGGCGGCTGGACGCTCATCCAGAGGAGGAAGGACGGATCGGTCAACTTCTTCAGAAACTGGGACAGCTATAAGGTATAGCAAAGGCTAATTCATCAATGAAACGCTCTTCTGATTCTGTAACAGACTGATTGTCCAGGAAGACAAACCTCGAGGTGGACAGTCCTCAGAGTTAACACCACTGGTAATTAACATTAGAGAGCCCATATTCTGCTTTTGTCCATGTTCATCTTTCTTTAGTGTGTAATGTTGCTGTTTGAGCATGAAAAAGATTATTATTATCCTCTATATCAGTGTTTTTGAACTCCTGAAACGCCTCCATTTTGAGTTTTCTTCACAATATTCCTCATTTAAATAATTAATATGCAGAATAAAGGGGGCGGGGCCTGGTTGAGTTAGTTAGTAGTGTGTTGAGACGGTTATGGTGAGAGGCGGGACATTTCCCAAACACCAATCACAACACACCGCTCCAGCCGACCAATCAGAGCACACTGTGGTTTTCAGAAGGAGGGGCTTCAGTATAACAGTGCAAGTGTTTTGAGTAAATTGGTAAAGCTATTCAGAAAAGAATAATTGCTTGAATTGGATCACGTCTTTCTGAGCTGCGATTCACACAGTCAGATTAGAGTTGGTGAATGTGTCTCAGAGAGGCATACACTAACATTGAAGATAAACAGCTGGATCTTGTTCCCAGGATTGCTCACGTCCGTTTGTTTTGATTGCGCTCGACCCGTGTGTCAGCGGTCCGTTCGCCTCGAGCCCCACAAACACACAGTGAAGTATTTTAAACCTCAACGTAACACACTTTCCAGCGCTTGATGAGCTGCTTCAGGTGTGTTTGAGTAGTAACTGAACTCGAGCCTGCTGATTCACTTCATGAAACAATAATAAGCCACAGTCCGTGCTGAAATCAGTGTAAGTCTATATCTTCAACATCCATCATCCGTTCATCAAAGAAGTCGTTTCAGTGTTTCAAAGGCCAGTGTGTCGTAATGAAAACAGCGTCCAGTGATTGGCCGTGTTCAGCTCTCTTTTCCTTTTCCTCCAGAAAGGCTTTGGCAACGTGGATGGAGAACACTGGCTGGGCCTGGAAAACATCTACAACCTGGGCAAGCAGGAGGACTACAAGCTGCTGGTGGAGCTGGAGGACTGGATGGATAAAAAGGTGTACGCGGCGTACAGCAGCTTCCACCTGGAGCCGGAGAGTCAGTCGTACCGTCTGCGTCTGGGCACGTACCAGGGCAACGCTGGCGACTCTTTGGCCAGCCACAACGGCAAACAGTTCACCACACTGGACCACGACAACGACGCCTTCTCAGGTGCTTCCTCTCGAGACTGCTAACGGTGTCTTTGTGAGATCCATGCTTCACACGGTTACACAAAGTACATGTGAACACCCAGGGTAACACTGCAAAAAATGATGTTCTTCACATGTACGTGTTTGGAAGCGCAAGAGATCATTTTATGATTCAAAGCGAGACTAACGCACATTTATGAGTGAAACGCCCACATTCAGACAGTGCTGTTTGCCTCATTGATTATGGTTGTTAATTGTCTTTCAGGGAACTGTGCTCAATTCCACAAGGGCGGCTGGTGGTACAACGCCTGCGGTCAGACCAATCTGAACGGCGTGTGGTATTCAGGAGGAGTGTATCGCAGCAGGTTTCAGGATGGCATTTTCTGGGCCGATTACGGAGGTGGTTTTTACTCCATGAAGTCTGTGCGCATGATGATCAGACCCATTGACTGATGCACGAGCGGATCGCTCTGACGGATCTGAGACGGGTCATTCTTCATCAGGGTCCGGCGGAAACACCATGGAAATCAGCGATGCTTTCATTTGTCCTTATGCTTCAGGTTTAACCAGTTTGTAGTAATATGTACTTGTTTTACAAATTGTGACAGAGAGACGGAAGAATGTCATCACCATTTTGTAATTAAACTAAAATAAAAGAAAATAGATTTCTAACATCTGTGAAGAATATTATGAGCTTTCCACCAAGAAAAAAAAAGTAGGAAGACTTTGACTTCACAAGGAAACCTTCATTCAAATGTTCTTATTGCTACAGAACAACAAAATACTGCCGCTTACAACGTATTCCCAGCTAACAGAGAACGTTCTGGCAAGGTTCTCTCAAAGTTATGGACTAACATTCTTCCAGCAACATTAAAAAAAACATTTGTTCAGAGTTATCTGGTCTTTAATAATGTTCTCAAAACGCCAGCACAAAAACATCATTGTATTTATGCATCATTCACAAGATGTTTTTTTTCCTGAAGACTTTACTTGGCTGTTCATCAAACGTTTTTTAAATGACGCTACTTGTTTCAGAACATTCACAGAACATTCAAATGTAACGTTCCCATAATGTTTGAAGAATGATAAAATGAAATGCTAACGCTCATGCAAAAAACTTCAAAACATTTAAAAACTTTTTGAACGTTTATGGAACATTCATAAATATGGTTTTCATAACTTAATGGGAAAATTTGCAAAATGTTCTTAGAACATGTTTTTGTTCGCTGGAGTAGCGTTCCTCTCTGCCGTCAGTATTGTCAAACTGTTCAGAGGTTCTGGAAACATCCAGACGTGCTTTAATTCACATATACGTGAAATGAAGCCGTCTGTAGGCCAGTTTCTCTGGAGGAATCAGAGGTTACTTTGGTGGCTTTATAGATGTAAGGAGCAGAAGAACAGAGCAAGCACAGAAGCACAATGAGAAACATATTGCTGAGATCCAGACGGTGCGGAGGAAAGTGGGTAAGAGGAAAGTGGGTAAGAGGAGCCGCTGGGATGGAAACTGGCCAAATGTCTGTGGTTGTTGTGTGTTTTCCTTCTCCGTCAGTCCAGCTACTGGCTAACGTACATGTTCCTGCGCAGCGCTTTAACTCACTTCAGCGTCTGCTTCATCAGAACGTCTAACTGTAGTTGATTAACTCTTGGTGAATAATCTGATCCAACAACCACAGAATAAAATACAAAAACATGCCATTCTTTCTCATTCATTTTTCATTCTCTGACTTTCAGAAGTGCAAAGAAACTCTTGATAGCGTGGCAGGAAATCTCAATGAAAAGCACTGTGAAGGATCCAGACCTGAGAAACCTGAAGGAATCCAGAGAAACATAAAGGAATAATATGTGCCATCAAAGGGTTTAACTTGTGGAAAGATGACAGATTGAAAGTCCACTCCATCACAACAGATGTAAAATCACAGAAAATGAGGAAAAAGTACGAATACATTCAACAAAATGAAACTTGAGCATTTTAACAGCTTCTTCATAAACTGACAGTCAAAAAAACAGCCAAGAGACCAATAACACGCCACCACCAAAACTTGTAACACATAAACAGTGTTTATTGCAATATAAATGGTGAAAAAATCACGCAAACGGTTTTATAGGGATTTCTTTTTTTGTTAAATCTTCTTAAAAGACTATAGGGATCTCTGGGTGCTTAATATGTAGTGCTGTGTGTGTTTTTGGGTGTTTCTAGCTGTTTTATTCCTGTCTGGTGTGTAAAGAGTTGCTCCTGATCTTCTGGTCTGTATTTGTGACTCTAGCTCCTTCTTCGATGTGTGTCTGTGGGGTTTTCAGCTTTTTTTCTGAGTCAGCAGGTGAAAATAATGCACACGTGATCTGAGGACAACATAATATACCCTGGATTTACAACACAGTCAGATGTTCTTCACATGAGACACTGTAGTACATCTGAATGATTCTCCTGTCAGCATATAAGTGACGCTCACAGTCACACAAACACTCAGAGCGTCCGCATGCATAAATGCAAACCTCAAATTAACATAAACGTGTTACGCCTCCAGCACACAGGGAGCCAGTGTGATCCAGTGTTTCCAGAAACCCTCCGCTGGGTGAAGTAAAAACCTTCTTTCAGCGCTGGCATAGTTGGAGCCGAGGCGGAAATCTGACTGGCGATCGCGTGAGTTTGACCAGACGCTGTGACTGCTGTCTCTCAGTAGGTGCTTGTGGGATGAAGGTGACATCTTTGGCCCTCATGCAGAGACCACACAAGTCTAAACGGTCTGAAGAGAGCCATTCTGACTCTGCGGAGTGGAAAAAAACTTGACATGGAGAACTGAAAGATGCTGTGGAAAGCGTCATGGTCTCTCTGGAGTCTGTGGAAGCTGGAAAGTCCAGACGTTTGTTAATTCAATGCATAGATGAGGAAATGATAATCAAGTCAGCTCGCTGCTGATCTGATGTCATAAATCCCTTTATATCTGAAGGAGACGGGTAAGAAAACACAGTCCAATGTCCTTCCATTCTTCCTCTCATCAGTAACTGGAGGAAGATCACATCACAGTAAGAGCGTCCTGTACTCCACCTCGGCCCATTGGCCGGTCAGCTCCACCTTGCCCCCTCACTCCCTCTTCTCCACCAGAGACTGTCATTCTTCTGGCTCCACCGGGCAACCTCATCCCTACGGCTCTGCCTTGGTCAGTCATCGCTCTTTCTCTACCAAGGATGTCCGTACCTCTGGCTGCACCTCATTCCTCCATCCTTTTGGCTCTCTCGGGCTCCTCTTCAATCCTCACTCCCACCAGCATCACCTCAGTTCTCTGACAACCTGGCTTCACCTCAGCCACTTGTCACCACAGCCCCGCCAAAAGTCCTCCAGTGTTGCCTGACCCTTCCGTCCCTTTGACTCCACCTGGGTCTTCACTTCTCCTCACATTCTCTCTGTTGATCACCCTGGCTCCTCCCAACATCGGTTCTGCCATGGGTCTTCGTCCAGGCTCCACTTTGGCTCTGGATCCTCAGGCTAGTTGTCCTTTTCAGCATAGGGTTTTAAAATTTGTGCTTGCTCTGTATCACTCACTGGATAATAATCCACACACCTGTGATGTTTGTGTGTGCATTTCTTTATATATTGACACTTTACCTTTCAAATTTACTCCACACAACCATGACAGAACAAAGGATTAAAAAATAAACAAGACAGAAAAAGGAATGTATATACCAGCTGTCCGCCTGGCCCTGATGGAGCAAGGAGATCGCTCCCTTGAGGACCATACGAGGGACTTCTTAGATCTGGTGTGCCTCTCTCTCCATCCAGTGCCTTGGCCTCTCCACCTCGGTCTTCCTTCAGCCCCTCAGCTCCGGCCTCAGTGGTTCTGTCCTGCAGCTCAGGTCGTCATCTCCGCCTTGGTCTGAGGATCCCTCAGCTCCTATGAGTATGTTCAAATACAGTGAGGCCTGAGGAAATGTGAAATGCTCTTCAGTGTTGACATTCATAGACGGCAGGCCAGGGAGGAACGCCCGTCAAAACACACCAATCGATCATCAGACATGGAGAGTCTGACACTGTTCATCTACTGCAACCCTCCATCTTCGTCTGTGTAAAAGTTTATGTGATGAGATGCAAAGTTTGTTGTTTATTTTGCAAGCGCACCTGATGAATCCTCATCCAAACCTTCACCTCAATGAAATACCTGTGAAATCAAACTTCTACCTGGTGACCTCCACAAGTTCTTTCATAGAATAGCAAGAACGATAGCAGGAGAATTGCTTCAGTTATGATTAATTCACATAAAAAAATGTCATGTTAGTGCTGACAGGGTTTGTGGGTTTTGAGGCATGTGCAGTCAGAAAATGCTTCCAGTTTGCAAGTAGTAATTAGTGGTGTTGTCCATATAATCTCTCAAGAAACACTGATCACAGGTCACAATCTACACTCGGTTCTGCAGCTGTCAACTTGTTAGTTGTTCCTCACTAATCCAGATTTGAGCAGATTAATCTAACCACAACATGATTGTCCAGATTATGAACAATCACTATATCCGTGATGTTATACTTCATGAGGATTCAGGAGTTCATGTGCTCATATAATCTTAGAGTAAGTGGTGAACAGATTTGGCTTGCTGTCTGCTGTAGAGGATATTCCGCTCGAGCTCCGATTGCCCCCATAACAGAACAAACTGTACAAAAAGGACGAGAAGAGGAGGAGGAGGGAACTAACAACAGGAAGAGGTAAAATGCTGGTTTTATACCCTGGTATTAATCTGAAGATTAGATGGGCGTATTCCTCCCGAAATTACGTTTAATAACTTCACTTGTTTTGCAGATTCAGTAAAAAGCCTCAGCTCAGAGGTATTATTTGCTCTTTCAGTTCACAAGAACAAAAGTGTAAATAGAATGAGACAAACTGAAGTTCTTTCATCCCTGGATTATGAAGTTCACACTATGAAAGCTTGTTTCTGCTACGGAATGAAAAATAAAAAGTGTAATTGTGACTTTTTATCTCAAAATTCTGTCTTTTTTATTGCAATTCCGAGTTTTTTATCTCAAAGTTCTTTGGAAAAAAAAGTTCTATTCTTTTAAAAATGTATTTTCTCTGTGAATTGTTTGAAATGTATTATTACCTGCTGTATGTTGGTCAGATAGGCTAAATATTCCAAATGGTTGGATAATAAGGACCGTATGAACTCTGAACTCTGCTGCAAAATGTACAGAAAGTACTTTTCAAATAAAAATAATTTTGTAGGAATGAAAAGTAAGAGTCAAATGTAGGCTACTGTTTTTTTGTTGTTTATTTGTTTGTTTGTTTTTGCTTCAGAATGGTAATTAAGAAACATTAACAGTCAGGTAAAATTACTGAAGTATTTCTCTGGGTTTAACTCACAGATGTTGGTTAATATATATTTGAAAATATAGTGAATTGTCTACGTGAGCCATTGACGCTTGAATCAAGTATCGGACTACGATGGTATATTTTTAATGTATTTTGTTTATTTTTGCTTGTACTCTTTGTTGAACTGTTATTGTAATTAACAGAAATTAAAAGATGTTTTTAGACACACAGAGTGATGATCTCTGTGAGAGGAGCTCTGCTGCCCTCTTGTGTTTGGATCCAAACAGCTTCAATATTTCCTTGATGTTTCCAGCTTTAGTTTTTTTAAATGCTTACACACTAAATGTGGTTCTTGAGGAACTCTCAGTGGAAGCAGTCTCTCATGATCCTCAGATAGTCTGAATCATTATCTGCTTTACACTCAGTTTGCGATTGTGAAACACATTTCTTGAAAAACTCTGATCACAGTTCCCTTCATTAGACACATCACTCAAAACTACAGCTCGTGTTTCATTCGAGGAAAACTGCCGCTCTTACACTGGAACACAGCGCTGTGTGACGAGCATTTCCATTAAAACAAGCTGTGCATTAGAAATGCATTAAATAATCATTAACTTGAATATGATCATGTTGACGTTAATATCACAGAAACATCTGAAAAATCTCTGATTCTAATCTTGTTGTACTAAACTCTTCTCTACACGCAGCAGAGGGTTTTGTGAAACAGTCACATGACTGACTCTGCTCTCACGCAGACATTACTTTCCTCCTCTCTCAGTCGAGCACAGGGAGTGATTTCCTCTGGCCGTCAGTGTTTTCTGACTGTAACGTTTCATCAAACACTATCAGTGAAGATTCAGGCTGAACTTTGCTGTAAAAACCACATATTTTCATTTCTTTCACACACCCAGCCAACAAAAGTATATAGTTTCATGAATTAGAGTGATAATAGAGCAATAATTAAAATATAGATGATCAGGAGCCCAAAATAACCTCACCTCTGCCGTCCATTAACGATGTGAAGAGGAAGAGGAGGAGGCAGAACAGGAAATTATGTTGGAGCATGACATCATCACCTCAAATAAAGGGGAAAGCGCTCACATTTCAATCAGACAGTTATATCGAACAATTCTGTTTGAATTCTAATAAACAATATTTAACAGAAAACTTTCTGTACCTGTTA
Source organism: Zacco platypus (assembly GCA_038088235.1). Classification (NCBI taxonomy): domain Eukaryota; kingdom Metazoa; phylum Chordata; class Actinopteri; order Cypriniformes; family Xenocyprididae; genus Zacco; species Zacco platypus. Next base: position 34,269,565 of record CM076080.1, on the reverse strand, counting down.
CACAAGCAGTAATATTAAAAAACCATCAGACAAACTAAACGTTTCAGAAAAAACGTTCCATGAACGATGTTTTTGCGCTAATGTTTTGAGAACATTATTAAAAAGCAGAAAACGTTGAATGAAGATTCTGTTACCATTACTGGAGGAAGGTTTGTTCATAATGCAGCCATTTCCATGTGGGTTTTTGGGGTGCAAAGATGTTTGTCCATCGGCTCCACGTGGACCTCATGAATGTCAGGTCAGAGTGGGCTCTAAGTGAAATTAGATGTTCATTATATGGGCTCCGTTGGGTCCCAAATGGGTGTTAATAATGGGATCAAGATGGGCTTCACACAGAAACCTGAAGAGGCCCACAGTCTGCCCATTAAAGTGCCCACTCTGACCCCATGCCCACTGGTGTTTGGACCCTGATGACCGTCAATTGTAGTAATGTTTTTATTTTAAAATAGTTTATGTTAATTTATTTTTTGTTTCATTAAATATGAGCTTCTCATGAAGTCACAAACCCCCTGCAGTTCCTTCAGCAGACACCAGGGGTTTGAGAAACACCAACCAATAACCAGCTTCATCATCTTCAGTGCCTGAAGAAGACAAACACACACTACCACGATCAGATCACCGTATAAACGCTGTGATTCGTGTTGAGTGGTGTGAGGAGATTTAGATTTCAGTCTGGTCAGTGTAATGACAGATCAGATCGAGCCTCGATCCCTCACGGGTCTGAACCCACGTCAACGAACGCCACATGAGCTCTCCGTCGCTGTTGACTCGTGACTGATGGAGTGTACTTTGAGTGTTTGCTGAGACTCATCCGTCGCCTGAGGATGTTGAGAAACACATCTCTCGCTCTTCCTTTATCAGAGTTTACGAGCACAACCTCCAAGTCATGAACACATGCTGATATTTCCATCTGATTCTGTGCTGTTGTTCTGTTCTGGTGGATAATGTGGGAGGAATGTGGGACAGGTCCACACAGGTTCAACCCGGAGCATGTCCAAACACACACACACACACACACACACGACAGAGAGCTAACACTTCACAGCACAGCCCGCTGAACCAACCTTTATCTGAAAGTCCATGAACCGTCCACTTCCAGAATCTGAACTACTGTCAAACAGTCAAGCTGAAGTCTGTAATAGATCTGGATGTTCAAACACTTTCTTCATATTCAGTTATTTGTAGTTTGTCACCATCACACCATCAGCCCGACACTGTCACTTCTATCCATTTATTTTTAATGCAAATTTTGCGATATCCCATAAAAGATTGCTGGATAGAAACATCAAGATAGGCATGAAATCTTAAAATGTGCATAAAACACTCACAAGCTCAATTCTTCCGATATCAAGACACGTTGATAAACTACATCGGAAACACATTGACTGAATAAATCCCTCGATGTGCAACAATAAACATGTGACTTTGCCTCTGGACTAACCAGCGGACCAATGGCATCGCAGCATCTCAGATGTTGGTTTGGTGGTTCTGAAACGTCTGAATGAAAGTCTGTGATCAGAATTCCCTCTAGAAGCGAGAGAACACGACAGCGTTTGTGTTTCGTCTGATGCTCTGAGATCAACTCGTTCATGATGGAGGAAAAAAGAGACACATTTTTATTACTGATATTTTGCGCCAGTTTCCCAGGAATTGACGATTTCATTTTAATAAACCCATGGGATGGAAACGCTGCTTTATTCATAATTTTTTTATGCCATATTCCAATTTTTCACATAAGTTTAATTCACAACTGAGAGTTGGGGGCGGAGCTATGTTTTACTGACCAATGGCAGACAGGGGCGTGTCCATTATTTTAGCTCTGGTGACACTAGTGGAAATGACGCACTTCAGCTTTAAGGTAAGAATAAACTGAATAATGAATTGTTCATTAACATCAGTGTAGAAAACGTATTTATTAAAATATTTTATCAAGTATTGATGAAGCAACACATTGATTTAAGCCTTTTGAAACCTCGTGAGAAGTTTTGGTATTACAACACATACAGTAATACAAGTACATACAAAAACTGATTGGCACATCACTGGCAGACAGAGGTGTGTTCATGTGACTGCTGATCCTGTGGATTCACACGCGGTCCGTTCCCGGTCGTCCTGCTGCACGGGAAGGAGGCGGGAATGTCTTCGGCGCAGCTTTGCTCGAACAGTTACAGCACAGCATGCTGCCGCCGATGATGGCCAGCGCCGACGCTCCCCAGCCCACGTACAGAGCCTTGCCAAACTCATACCTGTCAGCACACGAGTCACAACATCAGCACCTGACCACTGAACCACAGCTCACATGACCACTGAGGTCATTTGAGGAAAACTCACACATTTAGCTGGAATAAAGTAAGTTGATCCAAAGCGTAATGTTACTAGAGTAAACGCTGCGTGGACTCCCGACGCTCACCTGGCATTAGTTGGAGTGAACGGGTCGAAGAACTTCCGTCTTATGTTTTCTCCATACCAGCTTGTGGCAGTAAGAGCACAAACCCTTGTAGACAAAAGAAGAGATTTGACATGAACATGCTGCCGTGTCTGTTTTACTACTTTCATAACTGTTGATCTGGCTGAGCTCAGCACTCTCCTGCATCTTCACACATAGTCGTTTTTATGAATAAAAGTGAATAGCAACATATCTGCGATGATGAAGAGGATGCCTCCAGCCATCGCCACCTTGTTCTTCAGCTCAACGTTGTCAGACAGGCAGGTTGTGCACTTCATGCCGACGGCGGCGACCAACAGACCGATGCCACACAGGAAAGCTCCCATGATCATGAGAGCGCGAGCGCCCTGAACCTCCCCTGAGAGAACACAGAGACGTGTCACATCACATCATATCACATCATCATATCACATCCCATCACATCACATCCCATCCCATCACATCACATCATCATATCACATCCCATCACATCACATCCCATCACATCATCATATCACATCACATCACATCACATCATCATATCACATCCCATCACATCATCATATCACATCACATCACATCATCATATCGCATCACATCACATCATCATATCACATCCCATCACATCATCATATCACATCACATCACATCACATCATATCGCATCACATCCCATCACATCACATCATCATATCACATCCCATCACATCATCATATCACATCCCATCACATCATCACATCACATCACATCATCATATCACATCACATCCCATCACATCACATCATCATATCACATCCCATCACATCATCATATCACATCCAATCACATCATCATATCGCATCACATCACATCACATTACGTCCCATCACATCACATCATCATATCACATCACATCCCATCACATCACAATATCACATCACATCACATCCCATAGCATCACATCATCACATCCCATCACATCATCACATCACATCATCATATCACATCCCATCACATCATCATATCACATCCCATCACATCATCATATCACATCACATCACATTACATCCCATCACATCATCATATCACATCACATCCCATCACATCACATCATCATATCACATCCCATCACATCCCATCACATCATCACATCACATCATCATATCACATCACATCACATCCCATAGCATCACATCCCATCACATCATATCACATCCCATCACATCATCATATCACATCACATCCCATAGCATCACATCCCATCACATCATCATATCACATCACATCCCATCACATCATCACATCCCATCACATCATCATATCACATCATATCATCACATCCCATCACATCATCACATCACATCATCATATCACATCACATCACATCCCATCACATCATCATATCACATCACATCCCATCACATCATCATATCGCATCACATCACATCCCATAGCATCATGTCTAGTTTTTTTAAAAATGTTTTAAATACATTTTTCTTGGTTATGCGAACGTTAAGGAAACATTCTATTCTATCATTCTTCAACCATTATGGGAATGTTCCTTCTGAAAGCTCGGAAACAAGTAGACACATTTAAAAATAATGTAAATGTAAATACTGTTTTTGTGCTGACATTTTGAGAACATTATTAAAGACCAGATCACTTTGAGAGAACTTTCCCCGTTAGCTTTGTGAATAGAGATGTCAACCTGTTTATTGTCTTCACTTATTGTTAATTAAGTTCGAGCTCAGATCAAGATGTCTTAAACGAATACAGTGATCGTGCTTCACATCTGTTGAAGAATTCGCGGTATTCGTCGGACTTGTCTGAACATGCGCAGGAATAAGCGGGCACACACACACACACACACACACCGAGGAACGAACGGACCGGGTCCGTGAACGCGCTCGTACCTGGAAGCTGCAGTAAGGAGTCGTATATTTTACACTGGAGCTGTCCGGTGCTCTGGGACACGCAGGACTGCCAGAGCCCCTCGTACATGGCCTGGGCTGTGATGATGTTGTCTCCGGCGTACGAGGACATCTTCCACTCGGCCATGGCTGTAGAAGCGATGAGACCCAAGAGACCCAGAAAGGCCAAAGTGTAGCCGAGGAGCTGCAGCCCCGCGTTGGCCATCTGAACGAGTTAAAGACCGCTGGAGTGAGTGAGAGGAGCTGAGAGCCGCTACTGCTGACACATGAGTGAAACTCGAGCATCATCATCCTCATCATCCTCCTCACGAGCTCCGAAGCTCCACCTGGAGATCCGCACGCGCCTCCCACCGCTCGAGGCTGCAGCTTCACTTCACTGCGCAGAGTCCATAAAACACCAACACAGCGAGTATCGAACAATACTTATATCACAGCAAAATAAATTAAAATAGCCGGCTATGAACAAAAATGGTAACCTAAAGTGGGCAACAGTTAAAAAGCAGGTTTAAATTAATATGTTGAATCAACTTAAATACATTCATTTTTACCAAGAAAATGTATTTTTATGGGTTAAATCAAGTAAAATGACTTTTTACAGTGTAACATGGAGCATTCAGTGAACTTTGGCTAAAGTTATGAACAAATGTTCTTGTAGTAACGTTAGTACAACGTTAATTGAAAGTTCACTGGACTTTAATAATAATCTCAAAACGCACAACAACATTATTTATGCATCGTTTTTTCCAAAGCATTTTAGTTGGACGCTATTTAAATGTTACAACTTGTTTCGGAACATTCAAAAGTAACGTTCACGTAATGTTTGAAGAATGATACAGTTGAATGTTCCCTTAACAGTTAAAACATTTTTAGAAAAACATTTTTAAAACATTTAAAAACATGTATATCAGTTGTGTTTTGTCTTGTCACGTGTCTTCCTAGTTTTGGTTGTTCATTGGTTTCTGATTTGAGTTCTTCATTAGTTTGTTGTCGTCAGCTGTAATTAGTGTCGTTATCTCCTCGTGTTCCTGCGTGTATTCCCTGTGTTCTCTCTGTGTCCAGGGAGGTGTTCCAGAAAGCAAGGTTAACTTACCGTCACATGTACCCTGAACTCCCGTTGATTAACCCAATCCTTGCTTACTCGAGGAATGCTGGTTCCAAAAACACATCAGGGAGTAAGTTCAGCCAACCCAGAGTATGTTCTTACTGACTCTTAAACATACCTGGATATGTCACATAACCTGCTTTCTGGAACACATGGTGTCCCTAAGTTTCTTCAAAGGTCTTCGTCTTGAGAGTTTATCTTCCACACGTCCTGTAACAGTTTCATAACTTAAGGAGAACGTCAGTAAAACAGAAGATGTTTTTGTTAGCTGGAGTAATATTGTAATGTTGTTCTGCTTCAGTAGTTGATGTACATATAAGAAAATGCTGAAGATGATTTTAACATGATCCTAAAACATTATTTTTAATGAGGAGCGATTGATAAAATGACAATATCTGTGACAGAACCAATCAAACATCTTAATTATTAAGTGTCATGTGTGAAATGTAATAAATATGAATAGACTGATAGACATGATCAGAAACCTGTCAACTTTATCACTTTATTTAGTCACTTCATGAAGCTTTACAAATCTTTTATTTTGAATCAGTGGTTCTGATCGTGCATCAAACTGCCAAAGTCACGTGAATCATTGAAATTTCAAAACCCTTATAACGTAACGAAGCCTCGTTTACTGAAATCATGTGACCTTGGCGCTCCGAACCACTGATTCGAAACAAAAGATTCGTAAAGCTTCATGAATCAGAGTTTTGAAATCGGCCATAACTAGATATTGTTAAATAAATAATAAAAAAATGGTGCAACAAAAGTATTCTTGTGACTTCATGACATTAAGGTTGAACCACTGTAGTCACATGACCTGATTTAAATATGTTTCAGTGTCTTTCTGGACATTGAAAGTGTTCATTATCTTCCTGTCAATAGAGACTCGCTGAACCATCAGATTTCATCAGAAATATCTTCATTTGTGTTCTGAAGACGAAGGAAGGTCTTACGGGTGTAGAACCACATGAGGGAGAGGAACTACTGACTGAAACACTTTAAACTTTCACCAACTAACAGATGTCGGTCTGTGAAAATGTGATATGATTGAATCTGTGAATCATGTTGATTTATTTGCTGTTTTTTGGTGAAGTGTTCACAGTTCTGAATCCCACGTGAATTCTGTTTACCATCGGAAAGCAAATAAATCCAATCATACGCCTCTCGTGTTGCTCAACTGTCTGTATGGGTCAATCCATAAGTCTTGCTCTGCACAAAAACATCCAATGAAAAGCGTCCTCTGTCCTGAAGTCACCACGACATCATCACTGGATTTGGGAGAATTCATTATTATCATTGAACTAAATGATTATCTGAGCCGCAGAAAAGCTTGCGGTCATTGTGTTTCAGCAGTTTGAGGGGCTGAAACTGATCGAACCCGATGATGTCACAGATAGAGCCGACCAATCAGCATCGGTGTCCTCAGACCGAGAGGTCATCGGAGTCACTGACGTTCACTTCTCCTGGAGCTGGACGAGAGCAATACTGTACACGTCCACAGAGAGAGACAGTCTTTTCCAGTAGGTTTGTTAATTTACTGATATTTTTGTTTGTAGTCCCCTGATTTTATGAGCAAATTTAAATGTTCTTTGAGGATAATATTAATATAAATATGTTTAATTTAAATATATAATGCAAATAAATCAGTTAGGAATCATGAACATTGAACAACATTATTTTACAGCTTTTATTAATCTATGTTAATGTCATTTCATAACTATACTGTTGTTCATTGTTTACATACTTAACAAGTTCCCATTAATTAATGCATTAACTAACATGAACTAACAATGAGCAAACAGTATTAATCCTTACGTTAGTTAACAAAAATACTCACTGTTTGTTCATATTTGCTCAGGTCCATTAAATGATATTAACAGATACAACTTTTGATTTTACTACTGTATCACTAAATGTTGAAAATATTATTAATTAATATTAATAAATGCTTTAAAAGTGTGTTTTCATTGTCAGTTCTAGTAACGGGTCTGATGTCCGAGGGACACATGCTGACAAAGCATCTGCCAAATGTTTTAGCAAAACCTTACATTTACTTTCACTGATCTACTGTACATTCAATGACGTCAAGTTTTCTTCTTCTCAGTGAAATGAAAGTTCATGTAAATAATCTTTGAACCTCAAAACTGTTAAAACTCCACATGAGAAAACAACTCTTTTGGATGTGAACGCACCCCAAACCTGAAGACACGCAGTGACTGAAACTGTTTTCTTTTCCCAGAAGTCATGAGCAAACACTGGGCTGCGCTTCTGCTCGTCCTGATCCAGCTGCACTGCAGCGGCGGCTGTCCTGAGCTCTGCCAGTGCTTCTCGGCGGCAAAGGTCGTCTGCGCGGACGACGCCATGAGAGCTCTCCCTGTCAACATCTCAGATCAGGTCCGAGAGCTGATTGTAGTGGCGTCGGGCGTCACATATCTGGACGGTGGTTCCTTCAGAGAGAACCTCAGACTCACCAAACTGGTCGTCCTCAACAGCCTGGTGAAAACGGTCTCACACGACGCCTTCGACCGGCTGCTTGAGCTGCAGGAGCTGGAAATCAGTGGAAACTCTTACTGGTTGATGTTTGACGTGCGGACCTTCGGCTCGCTGACCAACCTTACAAGACTGCTACTGAACAACAACAAGATCAGCCTTCTGGCCGTCGGCATTTTTGACTCTGTGCAAAAACTGGAGATGCTGCAGCTGAAGGGGAATATCTTGTCGTTCCTCCCCGATCGTCTCTTCCATCGTCTCCACAAGCTGCGGGAGCTGGACCTGTCCTTCAACCAGATCGGCTCGATCTCGGCGGATGTTTTCCAGAACAACTCTCTCCTGAGAGCGCTCTCGCTGCAGGCCAACATGATCCCGCAGCTTCCGGCAGGGATCTTCTCCCACCTGGATCACCTGGAGGAGTTGAACCTCCGCAGCAATCTCATTAGCAACCTGAGCGCCGACGTGTTTCCGTCCAGCCTGCGGAAGCTGATCCTCAAGAAAAACACACTAGCGCAGCTTCATCCCTCCGTCTTTCACAAACTGCATCACCTTATCTACCTGGACTTGTCTCAGAATCAACTCTCTGAGATTCCTTCAGATCTCTTTCAGAACCTCATCTCGCTGAAAAAGCTGGATCTGTCCGAGAACCGGATTACGGCGTTGCCCGGCACCGTCTTCAAAGGACTGTTCGGTATAAAAGCCATCCATCTGCAGAAGAACAAACTGAGCTCACTGGAAGTGGATCTGCTGAAGGATCAGCACGACATGGAGCAGCTGTACCTGTTCACGAACAGCCTACGGAGCATCCCGCTCGCCTTCTTCGATGAGCTGGACTTCCAGTGCGTCGTTCAGCTCCACGGGAACCCCTGGCGCTGTGACTGCGGGATACGGTACCTCTCCGACTGGCTGAGGAACAACCACAGGAACGTGGAGGACGTGAACCGGGTTTACTGTCAAGCTCCCGAGTTTATTCGGGGACACAGCTTGCTGTCTGTGGAGAAGGAGCAGCTCTTCTGTGTGAAAAACTCCAGCTCTGAGTTTCAAAGCTCCTCTGACACAAACATTACAGAGATCCCAGCGGATGGCGATGACGGCGGTGGCGTCCGCTGCTCGCTCCGAGATGTCGAAGGCACGCCAACCATTCAGTGCAAACTCACTAAATGCACCAGCGTAAAGTTTCAGGCTCTTTTTGAATTTGTGGATGGAAATGAATCGGAAACAGTGGTGAGTAAAGAGTGGCCAGCGCCTGCCGGATGCTCCAACGGGACTACGTGAAGTTCTTCTTGAACGGCACACACTGCAGAGACGCAGCCGTCACACAGTCTCAGAAAAACACAAAAATTGTACCTTTAAGCGTACAAAAGCTTGTCGCTGTCAAGTCTGATATGTGAAATGAGAGTACGAAAAATCACTTAATGGAACTGTTTATTGAAACTTTGATCAAAATATTTTTTTAAAAGATATCTTTTGTTTGCATATGTGTTTTAGCTTTTATATTATATATGGTACATCAGTTTTTATGGCTGAAATATTCTGATATAGTGAGAAAACGGAGGAAAAATTATAAATCAATTAAATCTTTATAATAGTATAGCAGATACTGGTATAAATGCATCAGTACCTGCCAATAATGTCTTAGTGAGATGATATTTAAATGCTTAGTTTTATGATCAAAGCTCTGTAGTTTAAAACATATAATATAATGATGATTGAGAGATGAACAAATAAACCTGATGATCATATCTGACACTATTTCTTTTTCTAAAAAATGATGTCTGGATAATCAAATAAACCTGTTTCAGTCAGTAAATGTTCGTCTTAAAATATTACTAACAATTTCAAAGTTATTCTTACGTTTACTTTATAAATGTCAGTACAGATTTGACAGCAGAAAGACACGTGAAGCTTGAGCTGAAGGAGGATGCTTGTACAATTACACTAAAAGACCTTTTACTTGCTAAAAAAGCCTAAACTATCAGTCAGACTTCAGAATGACTGTAGTAGATTGTGTGAGATTCATCAGCGAAGTTTTGATCAGGCTGGTCATACAGACATCTTAGAAATTAGCATATCAAATATGATACAGTTATATGGTTAAAGTGCGACTATGAACTTTTAGGGTAAATAAAGTTTTAAGGGTTCTGCCCGTGACGAGCTGTCATTTTTTGCACATCTTTCCTGACAGTGTCCCAGAATGCTTTGATTCTCTCCGTGGCGTATGTTAATGACTAACCCAAGCGTGAGCCAGACTCATGACAGCGGAGACGAATCAATGTGGGTCGTGATAAGAGAGGTGGATGAACTGGTCCAGTGCGGGTCAAAGAACAGTCACAACCGTGTTTCAACAAGCCGAAACATTCATACGAAATGTCCAATAGACTACACTTAGTTGCACTCAGGGTTAGTGTTTTTTAAAGCAATAAATAATAATGTGCAACTGAAATTGCATCTGTAATGCCTTTGTGAGTTTATGATATGTATTAGCTCTCTGGAGCAATGAACTGTGTTTTTAAGTCTTTAAAGGAGATCTATTATGCACAAAGTCTTATTTTGTTTAAGGGCTCTTCTAGAATCGGTTCCCTTTCTAAGTGGAACTTTGACGCTGTGTCTTGGTGTTGATGGTATGGAGAACGGCATCAGTGTGACTGGTGTCATGTGTAAACACACACCAATATTCATTGGCAGTCCATGACGTCACACAACGAGCCTGTGAGTATAAAAGGGTCCCATAGCTTCAACACCAAGCGTTGAAGTTCCATTTTGAAAATGAACGTCTCATGTTGCGTATTCAATCCGGTTCGCTGAGAGAGAGAACGAGATGCTGCATTGACATGCTTATCTTTATACAAAAGAGTTGGTGATGTGTATTATAGAAGCCCTTTTATACTCAGCGGTGCTCCACTTGTGACATCATGGACTGTCGTCTGCCAATGAATATTGGCGTGTTTACGCGTGCTTCAGACACCGGTCACACTGATGCCGTTCCCCATAGCATCAACATCAAGACGCAGCGTCTTCTCAGGAAACCGGTTTGCATACTCAATCTGAGACGTTTTCCTGCTTGAATGCTGATTAATTTCCTCATATTCTCCATTGTTCAGCTCCTCTCTTCCCAGTCTGTCAGTAACGCTCTGTTTACTTCCTGTATCTATGAAGCCCCTCCTTCTGAAAGGCACAATGTGCTCTGATTGGTCGGCTGGAGCAGTGTGTTGTGATTGGTGTTTGGGAAATGTCCCGCCCCTTACCATAACCGCCAGTTTCAACTCACTCAACCAGGCCCCGCCCCTTTATTATGCATATGAATTATTTAAATGAGGAATATTGTAGATATTGTATTGAAGAAAACTCTGAAGTCGTTTCAGGAGTTCAGAAACTTCTTCTATAGAGAAGAACTGGAACTTTTTCATACTCAAACAACAACATTACACACTCAAGAAAGATGAAGATGGAGAAAAACAGATGAAGAGCCCTTTAAACTTGCAGACAGCGGACATTAATCTGCAGTGCTGTCGGCTCACCTGTAGGGGGCGTATGGGGCACAGAAGCAGGACAGGTCATTCATCAAGATTAACATTTCAGTTCAGGAGAACCAGTGCAGGAGCGAGACGTTCACAGCAGATCAGCGTCAGTGATTGACTCTCTGTTGTGAGGAACCGCAGTAAATCATTGACCAGCTATCAGAGATCACCACACACAAAGACATGTTATGTAATGCCACATTCCTGCGCCTTCAGAAGACCAATGAACGGCTGTCTTCAAGTGTCTGGCCCGAGCTCATGTGACTCACAGCGTTCGGTTACACCTTCAACAATGAACTAAACTTATATAGAGCCAGAGGACGATTGTGTTACTCAGATGTTGCTCATTAAAGCTCAGGAGACTAAAACCTTGAAGAAATAACAATAGACAGAAATGAGACAAAAGTACACATCCAGATGACAAATACACTGCAAAAATCATGTTCTTCCTCAGTGTTTCTGACTTGTTTTAAAGCACAAACATCTAAACATTCTTAAATCAAGATACATTTACTGGAGAAGCAAAAAGACTGAAGATATTAATATATTAAAACAAGTTTATGCTTAAAATAAGAACAAATATCTGCCAATGCGGACAGAAAAACATCTAATTCAAAGGAAAGGGAAAAAATAAGTTTATTTTTCTGATGTTTGTTCTTGTTTTAAGCATAAAAACTTCATTTTGATAAAACTCAACCTCTCAAGAAATTTGCTTCTCAAGTCTTTATTTAAGAATGTTTAGATATTTGTACTGTAAAACAAGAGCAAAATGCTGAAGAAGAAAATCTTTTTCTTTTGTGTAGCTATAAAATGAGTCTATTCTCATCTGATGGAAACGTTTGAGTTATAGTGAGTTTAGAATCTGAGCACAGATGGAGATCTAGAGATTGAGAATGTTGATTCATAAGAATCATCTGAGATTTCCAACTGAAGTGTTAAAGAGATATCGTCTGTGATTTTCTTCTTTGTACACTCTAAAAGTACTGGGTTAAAAACAACCCAAGTTAGGTTGAAAATGGTCAAACCCAGCGGTCGGGTGGTTTAACCCAGCGGTCGGGTGGTTTAACCCAGCGGTCGGGTTGTTTAACCCAGCGGTCGGGTGGTTTAACCCAGCGGTCGGGTGGTTTAACCCAGCGGTCGGGTTGTTTAACCCAGCGGTCGGGTGGTTTAACCCAGCGGTCGGGTTGTTTAACCCAGCGGTCGGGTTGTTTAACCCAGCGGTCGGGTTGTTTAACCCAGCGGTCGGGTGGTTTAACCCAGCGGTCGGGTTGTTTAACCCAGCGGTCGGGTTGTTTAACCCAGCGGTCGGGTTGTTTAACCCAGCGGTCGGGTTGTTTAACCCAGCGGTCGGGTGGTTTAACCCAGCGGTCGGGTGGTTTAACCCAGCGGTCGGGTTGTTTAACCCAGCGGGTGGTTTAACCCAGCGGTCGGGTGGTTTAACCCAGCGGTCGGGTTGTTTAACCCAGCGGTCGGGTTGTTTAACCCAGCGGTCGGGTTGTTTAACCCAGCGGGTGGTTTAACCCAGCGGTCGGGTTGTTTAACCCAGCGGTCGGGTGGTTTAACCCAGCGGTCGGGTTGTTTAACCCAGCGGTCGGGTGGTTTAACCCAGCGGTCGGGTTGTTTAACCCAGCGGTCGGGTTGTTTAACCCAGCGGTCGGGTGGTTTAACCCAGCGGTCGGGTGGTTTAACCCAGCGGTCGGGTTGTTTAACCCAGCGGGTGGTTTAACCCAGCGGTCGGGTGGTTTAACCCAGCGGTCGGGTTGTTTAACCCAGCGGTCGGGTTGTTTAACCCAGCGGTCGGGTTGTTTAACCCAGCGGGTGGTTTAACCCAGCGGTCGGGTTGTTTAACCCAGCGGTCGGGTGGTTTAACCCAGCGGTCGGGTTGTTTAACCCAGCGGTCGGGTGGTTTAACCCAGCGGTCGGGTTGTTTAACCCAGCGGTCGGGTGGTTTAACCCAGCGGTCGGGTTGTTTAACCCAGCGGGTGGTTTAACCCAGCGGTCGGGTTGTTTAACCCAGCGGTCGGGTGGTTTAACCCAGCGGTCGGGTTGTTTAACCCAGCGGTCGGGTGGTTTAACCCAGCGGTCGGGTTGTTTAACCCAGCGGTCGGGTTGTTTAACCCAGCGGTCGGGTTGTTTAACCCAGCGGTCGGGTTGTTTAACCCAGCGGTCGGGTGGTTTAACCCAGCGGTCGGGTTGTTTAACCCAGCGGTCGGGTTGTTTAACCCAGCGGTCGGGTGGTTTAACCCAGCGGTCAGGTGGTTTAACCCAGCGGTCAGGTGGTTTAACCCAGCGGTCGGGTTGTTTAACCCAGCGGTCGGGTGGTTTAACCCAGCGGTCGGGTGGTTTAACCCAGCGGTCGGGTTGTTTAACCCAGCGGGTGGTTTAACCCAGCGGTCGGGTGGTTTAACCCAGCGGTCGGGTTGTTTAACCCAGCGGTCGGGTTGTTTAACCCAGCGGTCGGGTGGTTTAACCCAGCGGTCGGGTGGTTTAACCCAGCGGTCGGGTGGTTTAACCCAGCGGTCGGGTTGTTTAACCCAGCGGTCGGGTTGTTTAACCCAGCGGTCGGGTGGTTTAACCCAGCGGTCGGGTGGTTTAACCCAGCGGTCGGGTTGTTTAACCCAGCGGGTGGTTTAACCCAGCGGTCGGGTGGTTTAACCCAGCGGTCGGGTTGTTTAACCCAGCGGTCGGGTTGTTTAACCCAGCGGTCGGGTTGTTTAACCCAGCGGGTGGTTTAACCCAGCGGTCGGGTTGTTTAACCCAGCGGTCGGGTGGTTTAACCCAGCGGTCGGGTTGTTTAACCCAGCGGTCGGGTGGTTTAACCCAGCGGTCGGGTTGTTTAACCCAGCGGTCGGGTGGTTTAACCCAGCGGTCGGGTTGTTTAACCCAGCGGGTGGTTTAACCCAGCGGTCGGGTTGTTTAACCCAGCGGTCGGGTGGTTTAACCCAGCGGTCGGGTTGTTTAACCCAGCGGTCGGGTGGTTTAACCCAGCGGTCGGGTTGTTTAACCCAGCGGTCGGGTTGTTTAACCCAGCGGTCGGGTTGTTTAACCCAGCGGTCGGGTTGTTTAACCCAGCGGTCGGGTGGTTTAACCCAGCGGTCGGGTTGTTTAACCCAGCGGTCGGGTTGTTTAACCCAGCGGTCGGGTGGTTTAACCCAGCGGTCAGGTGGTTTAACCCAGCGGTCGGGTTGTTTAACCCAGCGGTCGGGTGGTTTAACCCAGCGGTCGGGTGGTTTAACCCAGCGGTCGGGTTGTTTAACCCAGCGGGTGGTTTAACCCAGCGGTCGGGTGGTTTAACCCAGCGGTCGGGTTGTTTAACCCAGCGGTCGGGTTGTTTAACCCAGCGGTCGGGTTGTTTAACCCAGCGGTCGGGTGGTTTAACCCAGCGGTCGGGTGGTTTAACCCAGCGGTCGGGTTGTTTAACCCAGTGGTTGGGTTGTTGCTGGGTAGTTTTATTTAACTCAACTATTATTTAAAATTGCTTGCTTAAAATGAACCCAAAGTATTTTGGAAATGAACATTTATTAATGTTTAATAAAGATCATTTATTAATAAGTTTAATTAATATTTACACAATATACATTTTTTCAATTGCTTATTAATAAATGTTCATCTTTTGATTATTATTGTTGCCTCTGGTAATTATGTGTCTAATATTGGGTTCATTTTAAGACAGTCATACAGTCATTTTTAAACAATAGTTGAGTTAATCGATTTAACAGAATTGCTGGTTTTGTCCATCGTCAACCCAATTTGGGTTGTTTTTAACCCAGTTATTTTTAAAAAAAGCCATGTTTGTTATATTTTTATTGTAAATATATATATATACATACACAGTATATATTTTAATTTTTTAAATATATTGTTACACTTTTTAATATATTTTTTACATATATATTTGTTGTTATATATTTGTTTGTTTCCTTTGTTAAAATTAGTGCAATTTTAAAGTAATATTGACAAAAAGCCCATTTTGTTATTTTGTGCTTTAGTTAGTTCACTGTCTCTCAGTTTTAATGTGTTGCTGAGATGATTGTTTTTGTGAGATTGTTCTGTTGAATGACGTGACAATGAGAGCTTGTGTGTTTCTAAGCGCATCATATTGATGGTTCAGTGAGTTTGTGTTTGTCTTGAATATCTCATTCGGCCGATCAGTGTGTGTGTGTGTGTGTGTGTGAGTGTGTGTGTGTGTGTGTGTGAGAGAGAGAGTGTGTGTGTGTGAGTGTGTGTGTGGAGGAATCTGCTGGTATTGTTGGAGTCCCTTCCCCCATCCTCGTGTGTGTGTGTGTGTGTGTGAGAGGGGAGGGAGGCTCATGGGAACAGCCAGGGAACAGCAGTGGAGGGAGAACGAGAGCAGAGGGAGGATCCATCTTTCTTTTCACTAACTCTGGATCTGAGTTGAGAAGAGACTAATGAGAAAGCAATGAGCTGCTCGGAGATCCTGGACTAAAGTTTGAGTCTTCAGCGCCGAGCGTCTCGTTCCTGCAGCCTGCAGCAGATTTACAGCTGAACTATGACAACGTGAAGAGAGTTTCCTCTCGTCTCACTCACTCCAGAACAACAAACTCTCCAGCAAACCGAGGTAAGCAGCTCTCTCTCTCTCTCTCTCTCTCTCTCTCTCTGTTCTCAGGAATCAGTCTTCACAGGGGTTTATTGATTCTGATGACAGCTGTATTGAATGGCTCAGATCTGTGTGTGTGTGTGTGTGTGTGTGTGTGTGTGTGTTTTCACACAGCTTTCTCTTCCAGAGCTTCTCATTAATGTCTCATTCAAGTATCTCAGCGTTTCCCCCCTAAAATCTCCAGACACGAATGATTCAGGAGTGTCCGAGATAAACAAAATATGTTCTAAGAAAGTTTGTTCCCATTAAGTTATAAAAACCTTATTTCTAAATGTTCTCTGAACATGAACATTCAGTTTTTTAAATGTTTTAAAAATGTTTTTTTTCTTGGTTAGGTGAATGTTGAGGGAACATTGTATTGTATCATTCTTTAAACATTATGAGAACGTTTCTTCTGAATGCTCTCTGGACATCCTGAAACAAGTAGCAACATGAAGGATGTTTAGATAATGTTTTTGTTCTAACGCTTGAGAACATTAAAGACCAGATAACTTTGAACAAACGTTCTAGAAACGTTACCAGAAGAATGTTTGTTCAAAACTCTGAGAGAACCTTGACAGAACATTAGCTAAAGTTCTGAGCGCGTTCTCTGTGATTGAGATGTTTGAGGTCTTGGTGAATCTGAGAACAGTAAGAAACTCTGCAGTTTCTCAGGAGCAACATCTCAGCATTCACGAGCGTCTCAGTTTGAGCTCCGTGAGTCTCAGAGGAATGGAGGTAGTTGGAGTGTGGCTGAAGCGTCTGCTGTCCTCAGGGTTGGGCATTTAATGACAAGTGCTGCGTGAAGCTTTACTCCAGGAATGTTCAGTGTGTCTCCACCCATACACTCACTCACTCACACTCACACACACACTCACACACTTTCACACACTCACACACACACACTCACTCACACTCACACACACACTCACACACACACACTCTCACACACTCTCTCACACACACACACACACACACACACACACACTCTCACTCACACACACTCACACACACTCTCACACACACACACACACACACACACACACTCACTCACACTCACACACACACTCACACACTTTCACACACTCACTCACACTCACACACACACACTCTCACACACTCTCTCACACACACACACACACACTCTCACTCACTCACACTCACACACTTTCACACACTCACACACTTTCACACACTCACACACACACACTCACTCACACTCACACACACACACACACTCTCACACACTCTCTCACACACACACACACACACACACACTCTCACTCACACACACTCACACACACTCTCACACACACACACTCACTCACACTCACACACACACTCTCACTCACTCACACACACACACACACACACACACACACACTCACACACACACTCACACACACACTCTCACACACTCTCTCACACACACACACACACACACTCTCACTCACACACACTCACACACACTCTCACACACACACTCTCACTCACTCACACACACACACACACTCTCCTACACACACACTCACACTCTCACTCATACACACTCACACACACTCTCACTCACTCACACACACTCTCACACACACACACACTCTAACTCTCACACACACACACACGCACACACACACACACACACTCTAACTCTCACACACACACACACGCACACACACACACACACCCTTCACTGCCATCACAGCCACTTTCATTGATAATTCTCAGTTTGACCCGAGAAGAAACGGTTGTGTTGCAGTAATAAATCTCAGTCAGTCGCACTCATGAACGAGGAACACGTGTTCCAGCGGGACAGAGAGGAACGCTTCAGACCAGAGACAGACGGATGAACTGCAGCGGAAGTGAAAGACAGAGAGAGAACAGAGGGTTAAAGAGCTCGCGAGCCGCTCCAGAAACAGCAGGACGGTTTCCGCTCACGCTCGGTTGCTGAGGCTTCGGAGACGGATCTCGACGTGTTCATCATTCCTCACCTCGCTCCACGTCCCACAAAACTGACCAGTAAATTAATATTTGCTCATAAAACACTGACCTGGTCTTCATCAGTGATGCTCTACAGGATGAACCCGAGTTCGTCCTTCAGCCCATGAGCCTCAAATACTGTAAACACAGTTCAGTCTTAACTCATGATATGCTCAATTATATTAAAAAGCATTACGTTTTAATTAACTAGTTATTCTGCAAATACTTTCAGTAATTTCTCCAGTTAAGTCCCTGAATCGAAGAATGGAGTGATATTCATCATAAATGTTTGCTGAGCATCAGATCATCATATCAGAATGATTTCTGAAGGATCATGTGACACTGAAGACTGGAGTAATGATGCTGAAGATTCAGCTTTGATCACTGGATATAAATTACAGTTTCAAATAAATGCAGCCTTGGAGAGCAGAAGAGACTCTTTCAGAAACACATTAAAACATCTTAATGACCCCAAACTGACCGCTAGTGTGCGTGTGTGTGTGTGTGTGCTCTCAGCTGCTTCAGGTGTGTGTCCAGTGGGATGGCAGGATTGTGAGCGGTCAGTCAGAGCATCTGAAGCAGTGGAGTGATCTGACCATCCGCTGTTTCCTATCAATATAAATCTTGTCCGATGCGTCGAGGTGTTTCAGTCATGTTGTCCTCTTTATGCTGCTACCCGTGTCTTCCTGGACATCCCAGCTAACAAAAATACATTTTTTAAACATTTTTCAACATGTTTCTAACAAGTGATGAAAACGTTATTTCTGAATGTTCCCTGAACGTTCAAAATGTCCAGTTTTTTCTTGGTTACATGGATGTTGAGGGAACTTCAAGAATTATGGGAACGTTTCTTGTATAAATAATGTTTTTGTGCTTAGAGGACATTTTTAAAGAGCAGATGACAAACATTCTATTAACGTTGCGGGATGAACGTTTGCTCATAGCTCTGAGGGAACGTTCTGTTCGCGGCGCTGACCTCAGTCTGTTGGATCGGACCCTGCTCGGCTCTGAACGTGTGCTCAGTCGTGTGTGGGTTTGTTCCAGTCCTGTGCGTTTCTTCTTGCTGAAGGCTACAGAAACCTGATCCGGCAGCAGCTTGTTTTCACAGGCCCGGATCTCCCGACACGTGGTCTGTGTTTCTCGTGCCTGCAGGAGGTGAATCTCTTCCTGAGGCCGACACACCTTCATCCAGGCATGTGCGGCTCACGGCGGGCCTGCGGAGACACGTCTGAGTCGCTGCGTCACAGAGCGAACGCTCCTGTTCAACCTTCAGATCAGCCCGTTCTGTTACTGACACACAGGCGGATGATCTTTCAGATCAAATAGCTCAGCTTTAGTCTCCTCAAGGCCACGATATTTTCTAGTTCTAATCTGTTCTTCTCTTAGGAGTAAAAATGAGTGATATACTGTTAGCGAACATCCCGCCGGCGCCCACATTGAGATGAACATGTGCTGCACATTATATTTACTCTCCCTCATGTCGTTCCAAACCTGTAAGACTTTCGTTTCTCTTCAGAACACAAATGAAGATCTTTTTGATGAAATATGAGCGATTTCTGTTCCTCCATTGGCAGCTACACAACTACCAAAACTTCATAAAGGGATCGTATTAATTAATTCATTCATTCATTTGAATTGAGTGGTTTAATCAATTTTCTGAAGAGATTCGATCATTTTAAATGATGAACAGATTAAATTTAGGCTTTTATTCCCATATAATTGATCAGCGGACAGAAACAGCTTGTTTTCAGAGTCGATGAAGTTATCTCACGTCATGTTGTCAGTCTTCTGTTCTTCTGAGTGATTTCACCTACAGTATTTTGATCATGAGTTATTCATAAAACACCTAGTTCGGTCATGAAACTCTAGGGGGCGCAGGCTGATGCTTTACATGCACCTGCAAGCAATCACATCATTACCGGTTCAGGTTCAGTGTTTGCTGTAGGATAGTCCTTCAGAGTTCCTCTGAACCCTTCCACCTCCCCAGCTCCACCTGCCTAGATCTGCTACAGGATTCATGTGTGTCTGTTTATACAGCAGCAGGACGTTTTAATGTTCACAGTGTGTCTGTGTATCTGTTCACAGCAGATCTACTGAGACCAAAACACTTTAAAATTGCCATATTCAACAACACGCTAAAACTGTTTCAAGAACTGTCATGACTGGAATAAAAGAGTATTTGAGGGTGGCAGTCTTAGTTCTGATCACTTGCTACAAAAGCAAAATGCTTATTTTATTTGCAAGGTGCAGTTAAAGGTCCAGTGTTGTGATATTTGAAAGACCTCTTGACCTCAACACATGAGAACACACACACACACACACACACATTTACACAGCTATCTAAATGAGGACATTCCAGAAGCTTGTACTGTTTTTTATACAGCTAGTTATACCTCCTGCATTTTACAATTACTTTAAAAAAAAAAAAAACCTTTAGGTCATTCACAAAACAACGTTTTGCTAATTTAGATCAGGTTTAGCTCACTTCTGGGTACAAATATGTCCCCAAAATATGGTTAAGTAGGTACAAAGGGGTTCTCAAAGTGGACTTGGATTGTTTTTCTCCACAGGTAATGAAACACACAGGCTAGAGAAACACCTGTGAACTTGTGCAGGTGAAACCAGCGTTTCATGCACTGGAGGACAGTTTTGAGATTTTGAATTGGTTCTTTTAAATCGTTTTCTTTTCTATCCAAACGGGTTTGCAGAAAAGTCTGAAATTGTTCGTGATCCAGTCTGATTCATTCGGACTGTTCGCTCAAGCACTGAATCACTGCAGCAGTTTCTCCCGCCAAATAATAACGGGACACTCTATAAACCTGAAACTAAAAGATATTCCGGAAACAAAACAGGCAAATTAGTACATTTGAAATATATTACTGTCAGTGTTCTCGTGAGCGTTCCTGTGAGCGTTCCTGTGAGCGTTCACGTGTTCATCTGAACGTCAGTGTTCTCGTGAGTGTTCCTGTGAGCGTTCACGTGAGCGTTCACGTGTTCATCCGAATGTCAGTGTTCTCGTGAGTGTTCCTGTGAGCGTTCACGTGTTCAGCTGTCATTAGAGGGTAAATCTCTGTGTTTGCAGATGGAGGAGGGATATGAACTTGACCTGACCTACGTGACGGAGCGCATTATCGCCGTGTCCTTCCCTCAGGACTGCTTCGAGGAGATTTACCTGCGCAACCTGAGAGACGTCACACGCATGCTCAAGTCCAAACATGCCGACAACTATCTGGTGAGAGCGGACATGACACTCACACACAGGAGAAACACTTCCTGTCATTCCCTTCAGCAGTGTCCCAGAGCATCATCATGATCTAGGTGTTTTAACTCTCCATCGTTGGCTTTTCAGGTGATCAACCTGTCAGAGAGAAAGCAAGAGCTCACTAAGATGAACCCGAAGGTAGTGTGGAGGATCCGTTTTTCCACATAAATAACCTTGGAAGGTTATCATTGATGTTAAAGTTCTTCATGGAAGCTTCGATGCCACTAAAGAACCTTTATTTTTAAGAGTGCAGGAGATCTTACAAACTCTTTATAAATGAGCGTGTGTGTTGGTCTCTTCAGACTCTGGACACGGGGTGGCCGGACTTCCACGCGCCTCCTCTGGATAAGATCTGCACCATCTGTAAGGCCATAGAGAACTGGCTGAACGCCGACCCGCTGCACGTGGTGGTCATTCACTGCAGGGTGAGATGCCTTCAAACGTGTGCCGAGATGCTGTGGAGATCAGTGTGTGTCAGTAACGCTTCACCTCTCTCTGCTTCTCCAGGGTGGGAAGGGCAGGATCGGAGTGGTCATCTCCTCCTTCGTTCACTTCACAGACGTCTCTGCCAGGTACCAGCGCTCTTCTCGTGATCACTGCGATGAGGAACACCGGTTCACAAAAACAAAATTCGCTGTTTAAGATAGAATGTCACAACAATTGGAGGCCTGAATCAGATGAAGAGCTGCACACTGAATCAAATCTCACTTCACCACTTCATCTGAGAAAACGACCGGCAGATACAAACTCACAGCTCTTCACAACACGCCAAAATAGAAGTTCAGTTTAACTACGAGAAATATATTATTACTGTACAGTAAAATGTACCTCTGAAAGCAGAAATGATCATAGAATATTATTAAAACTAAGGAATAATCATGTTTTAATTTGAACAATAGATCTGTTATGCAACATTGTTTGCCAAAAAACTAAATGATTTTTTAATTTTCATTTGATTACATTTTAAAAGATTAAATAAATTGTTAATGTTTGATTAGCATCATTTTTATAATAAATGTTTATTAATCTATACATTCAGAAAAATTAAAAGCCCAAAATAGTTTTTTTCCTAACAAATAAAACATTTCATAGAGCATGTTATTGTACAAATAATTAATAAATTGTTACATTAGACATGCTTTAAACCATTAAATGGAATACAGAAAATTTAAATAGGAAAACATGGAATTTTCGGGGGAAATAAAATGGAATTTATGGCCCTAAAATGTTCTTTTTAGTTCAACTTTTAATAAGTTGTTCTTAAATTGTATAAGTTTTGTGATTTCAGAGAAAAAATCCAGAATTTCCTCAGCGTGTTTTGGTGATTTTCTATCTCAGGTGTCGAGAATCACTGTGAAAATCTTTACGTTTGAGCGGTTTCTGGCTGCTTGATTCAGTGATATTAAATAATGTTTCTGACTTAAAGCCAGTTCACTTGGTTTGCTGTGATTGATGCGATGCAGACGCTCTGGTGTCCTGACGTCAGTCCTCTCGTCCTCACAGTGCCGATCAGGCGTTGGACCGCTTCGCCATGAGGAAGTTCTACGACGACAAGGTTTCTGCGCTGATGACGCCGTCTCAGAAGAGGTGAGACGCACACCTGTCGTGAAACCGCTTCAGCTCCTCCACTGCGTCCTTCTGTTGTTTCTTACTTTAGCAGTATTTCTTTGCGTTCTTTGCGTTTCTTTTGCTGGGTTCTTTGGGCCTTGATGATCTGTATTAATGATTGTGAGTAACGACTGTGCACTTACTCTAAAAGACTTTACTTGATAAACCAGTCTAAACTCTCCATCAGAGGACAGGAGTGTAGGAGATCATGTTGATCCCCTCGATGCCGCAGGTTTTAAAGTGTAAGTGATCAGGACAGAAGAGCTGTGATCTCAGATGAAGGTGTTTCTTCAGGTACGTGTGGATCCTCAACAGTCTCCTGAGCGGCTCCATCAAGATGAACACGTCTCCTCTCTTCCTGCACTGCGTCATCCTTCACGGCGTCCCCGGCTTCGACTCGGCCGCGGGTCAGTCCGCTCTACACCGACACTGACCAGAACAAAAGCTCAACTGAGCCGAATAATCAATTTGTCTCATATCTGATGAAGTGTACAACACTAACATAACTGTAATTTCCTGTTTACTCGTGTGAGCTGACTCCATCTAACCCTGATCTCCTGCGTGATGTTTGCAGGGTGTCAGCCGTTTGTGAAGGTGTATCAGGCGATGCAGGTGGTCTACGTCTCAGGAATCTAGTGAGTTTGATCTGAACATCACCATCATCATCATCTTCACTGCATGCGTACTGAAATCTCTACCTTTATGATACACTGACAACAACGCAGAAGCACAGAGAGAGAAACACTCAGTTCATCACGAACAGCTGAGGAAACACTGACACAAGACGCACAAACCTCCATCACAGACACACACGAGGCTGGAGTAACGTTCATTAACAACATATGATGAACACAAAACTCTACTGATGAAAAAAATCCATCACACGTGAAGAGTCACAGTGAATTCTGGGAATGTGTTTATGGCTTTTCACTGTAAATTATTGATGGATTGTTGTTTTTCACTTTTTACCGTTGAAATTATGATAATGTTTTTCAGTATATGTCTACAGGTTTGATTTAATGACTCGGTCTAGTTTGATTTAGTCTTATTTTAGTGCCATTGATATACTATTATATTTTTTGTCAAAATTTGTATTTTTTATTTTAAAGTTTTAGTTTTTTTATTTCGTGTTTATTGTCTATATAGTTTAAAAATATGATTTTCTTTAGTTCAGTTGATGTTAATTTTATATTGATGTAATAATGAATGTATTTTTCATGATAACGTTTGATTGACATATTTCGCAGCCGCGTCGGAGCCGGACACAGAGACAGGATCAGTGTGGCGCTGGAGCCGGCGCAGCTGCTGAAGGGAGACATCATGGTACTGACAAACCTCTAAACAAACACTAGCTTACTATTAAACGCTTGTCATTAACAAGTGAGTGACCGAAAGAATGCATGTACCATTTCAACAATCGCATATGAATGCTGGTCCTCTGCAGGTGAAGTGCTTCCATCAGAGCGGCCGGTCTGAGCGAGACGTTATATTCAGAGTTCAGTTCCACACCGGAGCGGTTCAGGCCTACAGACTCGTCTTTCAGAAAGACGACATGGAGCACGCCAACAAAGGTCAGCGCGGGTCACCTGACCACAGTCTCCTGCTGTAGCCACGAGTTCGTTCGGAATAAAATGTTGAGATGTTAAAATGTGCTGTTGCTGGTTTATATGGGAGTTAGTAAATGAGGTAATTTAGACTTTGGTTCACTTTAGTAGAATGAAGTGGACATTCAAAATAATAAGTAACTTTGCAAGTACATCAACTAACAATCAGAGTATTAGTGGACTGTTGGGTTAGGGTTCGGGTCAGAAGAATAAGTGGACATGAAGCTGTAAAGTTAATGTCTGTTGAGGCACATCAAAATAAAGTGTTAGCAGACATTAAGCAGACAGTCTACTAATACTCTAATGACTGATATAAGTGACTTATGGGTAGTAGAATGTCTAAAGAGGATCTTCAAGTGTTACCATTACTTTTTATCCCACAATTCTGAGTTTAGATTTATACTCAGAATCGGAAGGTATTACTCGGAATTGAGAAAAAAAGCAATTGTGAAATAAAAAGTCTCAATTGCCTTATCTTTTATTTTCGTCACAAAAACCAGCTTCTATAGGATCGTGATATACAGTATAAAGCCTGAAGAACTAACACTAAAGTACAAACATATGAATTATGCCTATGAAGCATTCATCTAAACGTTAAAGCGAAATGAGTTCAAAGTAAAGTAGTCTTCTTAGTAAAGAGTAATTAGTTCTTGGTCTTAAATGAGGAATGAGTTCAGATCAGTGCAGTATCAGAGGGTTTCAGGATGTTTTGTTGATATTCTGATGTTTCGATTTCAGACGCCAGGTTTCCAGATTATGGCAAAGTGGAGCTGGTGTTCTCTGATGGCCCAGAACGAATTTCAGGTGAATTTTTTTTATGTACTATTATATACTATTATTTTCCTGTTTATTACTGTGAAGCTGCTTTGAACGCATCTGTATCATGTAAAGCCCTGTATAAATAAGTCTGTCCGGTCACTCTGTTGTCTGTTTGACAGGTTCAGAGCGCTGGCTGAACGGTCCAGATGTGACCGTCGACTACACCAGCACAGATTCCCTGACTAAATGGGACTCCTATGGGAACATCTGCAGTGAAGGTAGGAAAGATCTGAATGCTTATTTGTAAAGGAAGATATGATGCTGAAGGAGCTGTAGACGCACAAACACACTGACGTGATTGAGTGAATGATTCAATGACTCACCCATTCAGTGAAAGAGAGACTTTCAATTTGATATTCATTTAAAGGGTTAGTTCGCCCAAAAATGTATTTTCTGTCATTGATTCCTCTCCCTCATGTCATTCCACAACTTCGTTCATTTATTTTTGTTGTTTTTGTGCACAAAAAGTATTATGGCCTCGTCATCACGATGAGTTTGAAGCACTGCATCACGTCGACAGTTTTAACCATGTCTTTAGTTCCTTTCTGAACATGAGGGAGAGGAATTAATGACAGAAATCTCATTTTTGGGTGAACTACCACTTTAAGGAGCAATTCCTGATACTAGTCTTGTTACTGTATGATCCCGATGTCCCGACTGACGCACAGACTCTCTTCATAGGCTGCCCCTGAGCACTACTTTGATTTGTTGTTTTGCATAGTTGGGCAAACCTTGTCTGTGTCTTTTTCTGTACTGTGGCTGTGCTGTTGTGCACACACACACACACACACACACACGCACACACACACACACGCACACACACACACACACACACACACACAGGATGTGCCCTCACCCACACACTAAAACCACCCCAGAAGTCCAGCATCTTTTTCTGACTGTGGTGAGGCTCATGGCAGGACTTCCACGTGTCCCGCAGAATTCACACCCTTCTTAAATTCACAAACACAGGAATAGTTTGGCCAAAATCACAGGTCCCCCACAGCTGTTTTGCATAAAACATATTCATGGAAACAAGTTCCAGCACCTTTAATGAAGAGGGTTTCATCAACTGTGCATTCCTGCGGCAGATTCAGGCCATGTTTTCACACGCAAACGCTTAAAGCTCACAGGAATTCAGCATCTCTGTCCTGAGCGCTGCATCTGTTTATCTGCCAGTCGATGGTTAGAGGAACGAGCACAAGTACATTTAGAGTTTGAATAGTTCGATTTTGGTGCTGCTTCCTCAGGGAAGTCCTCTAGTATTGCTCATAGTGACTGGAACAGACCAAACCTGGTTTAAATCCGAGCGGAGAATGAGCTGCTGCTTTACGAACTGATCAGATGCACCGATTTCACCTGCTGGACCAGCAGAACGTCTAAAGATGACCGTCAAAATAAAGTTATCACTAAAACCCACAAATGCACATTGAAAGAGGAACTCGAGACACATCTACAGAGCAGAGGATCAGGAGTGACTCTTTACACACCAGGCAGGACAGAAACACCTAGAACCCCATAGCAACGCCCTGGCAACCACCCACAACAACTGACCATCATGGTTGGGACGAAATGCAAACACTGTTTTCTCCATAAAATGTAAATATTATTTAGTACTGTTGACTCGTATTGCGACACAGACGTTACGAAAACGGTATCATGTGTAATGAAATCTGTGATAAGGTTCAGTCTTGTTTACAGTGACCGCAGTGAGTTCGTCAGTGTTGGTTTAGCTGAACTGTGGTCAGTGTTGTTGACTCACACAGTTGTGATGCTGAGGCTTTGGCAGGAAGAGGGACTGGAATTGTAATTACAGTGTTTTGTTTTTGCTGGCTAATTCTGGCTGCTTCAGATGACAAAACACCATAAAGAAAACACCATACAACTTCCTCCCATGGCCTCTCTCAAGATGTGTCTGGAAATGAAAAAGTTTTGCAAACTTTAGGTGAAATGCTCGACTGACTCTAACTGAACTCTGTTTCTTTAAGAGTATTCTGGGTTCAATCCAGGCTAACTAAAATGTCCTCTTAACGTTTCAACATTTTGGGTGCTTTAATATAAATCTGAGCTTTAAATTCCTGATTTGAATCCCTCAAAGTTGCTGACGTGCTTATTTCAGCCATCAGTGGCTTGTAAAGGTATTTTCTGTGTTAATGAACGTTGATGGAGCTGAACTCACACTGAACCCGGAGTGTCGAGCACATCTGCTCCTCTGTCAGGCCAGTTGTGTCGTTTAGCAATGAGAGAGTGATTTTAGAGTCTGGTAATTGAAGGCCTGTATGATGTGTTAGTTGTGGAAGAAGATTGCTTTCATCTTTGGATTGAAGAACTGTTCTACTTTGTCATTTCACATTCCGAATTTTTACAGGACAGCCTCATTTTACAGTCCCATTGAGTGATGTCTGATTCATGGGTTAGGTTTACCCTAAATGGGTCGATAATTAATGATTTCTACTACGGAAGTGATTCAATCAAAAACTTACTTCAGCTCAATAATAACTTTGTTCTAGAGTTGCTGTAAAGCCAAAATAATCTCGGTCCATTTATTTTCCTATTATCACTGTGAAGCTGCTTTGAAACAACCTGTATTGTGAAAGCGCTATATAAATGAAGATTTGACTTGTATTTTGACTCATTTCTTCAGAGATGGGCCGTGTGTCAGATAACACGCCCTCTTCTCTCACGCTCCGCCCCCTGTTTACATTCCAATCTCCATATATGGAGAACAGCCCCGCCCCTGAGTCTCAGTCAGTAACTCACCTTCAGCAGTTCAGGAGGAAAACATGATGAGAAGCGCATTACTGGAGTCTTCTGAGGCACAAGAAACTGATCAAAACAGCGTTTCGAGATCAATCCGCTAGTTGGTCCAGTTAAGTCACATCGCAGAGTCACGTCTTTTTTGAAGTACATCAAAGAATTTATTCGGTAAAAGTGTTTCTTTCATAGTTTACTCGCATGTTTTTGTATTGCATAAAAAATGTATACGACAAAAGATTTTTTATGTGCATATTTAGAATTTCTACGCATCTTGGCGTTTCCATCCAGCGTTTTTTTATGCTTTATCTCAAAATGTGCATAAAAATAGGTGGATGGAAACTACTGTCATTTGGAATAGTAAAATAAAAACTGTAAAAACATATCAATGATAGTAAAATAGCATTGATTTAATGTGGTGTAAACTAATTTCATTAATGACATTACAGTATTTCACGACAAAACGCAGTTACAGTTTGATTCAGCATTGTGTTCACATTATAGTTTTCATTGTGCAACAAAAAGCCATGAAATACATGAGCAGCATGAGATGCCATTGCTTGTTTCCTTCATGCAGTGTTTATCTTGTCGATCCGTGAGTCACGTTCGTCTCTTCCTCTGCAGTGGCTCCGGTCCTGGACAGATGTTTGGTGAAGAGAGACTCCAGCAGGGTCTCCACGCCCTCCAGATCCCAGCGGAGCCCCGATCACACGCTCTCGGCAAGCACCGACTCCGGCCTCTCCAGCGCCTCCCTGCGCACTGACTGCTGGCCCGCGCCGGGGCCGAAAGCGCCGCAGCCCAGCCAGCACGAGCGAGTGGAGCTCAAGCGGCTGCTCAGCGGCTTCGGTCTGGACGAGGCGAGCCGAGGCTGTGCGCTGACCGCCGGCCCTCCGCAGGTACACATGAACGGACGCTCACGGCCAAAAGAGCGCGAGACGGACATCCTGGACGACGAAGTCCTGACCTCACGGCACGACCTGCACAGCGTGGACAGTCTGGGCACGCTCTCCTCATCCTATCACAAGAGCAGCCAGAACTCGCTGCTGTCCGACGGCTTCGGCAGTCCCGGCCGCACAGAGGAGTCCCCTCAGCAGCAGCACACAACAGCCATGGACGAGTACGAGCGGAGAGCCGGCTTCAGTCACAGAGGCACGTCCCTCCCCGTCAGCTTTCCGGGTCCCAGACATCTGTTCCCGCACGGCGGATACTCCACGCAGACATGGGTCCATCAGCAGCAGCTGGTCGCTGCACAGCAGTACTTGTACCTGCCAGAGGAGGACGCTGTTGAGCAGCGCTTCCACAACGACATGCAGGAGCTCCTGCCCAAACCCGCCGGTGAGCACACTGGAAAACATCACACTTACACCCATGTGTATGCTTTGGTTCAAATTGAAAAGTCTAAAATGTTGATTTACTAATAATTGGGGGGGGGCTGTACATGGGAAAGTAAAGACAACACCTGCCAACACATGAAGACTGAAACACGGGATAACAAGGTACAGGTGAGACTGATTAATTGCAATAGTAACAAACAAGGGAAACTATGGAAACAAAGGCAGCAAGAGAAAAGAATATCAAAATAAAAGTCCAAGATCTCTAAACACAGGGAATCGTGACAGTTACCTGAAGGGGTGATTGATTATGATTTGACTTTTTTAACTTTAGTGTGTAATGTTGCTGTTTGACCAGAAACAACATCTGCAAAGTTACGACACTCAAAGTTCAATGAAAAGACAGATATTTTCTTTTACAGAAATCGCTTTTTAAGCACTACAACAAATGTCTGGTAGTGACATCACAAACCCCAAAATTTACATAAACCCCGCCCCCGAGCACACTCAACAAAGGGGACGGGGCCATGTTGTGCTGCTTTAGAGAAGAGGAAGAGTTGTTGTAGTCGAGTGTTGTTCATTTTACGCCGGACCGCTAGTGATGAGTTGATCAACTCCACAGCAACTACATCAATTTATCCACTAACCGTTCAGAAACGTCTAAAAGTTGAACTTCTTCCTGAGTCTCTCCATCAGTTTGAACACTTTCCTCATTTTGTCTGCGTGAGATTCTCCAGCTTTGTTGTTGTTGAGCTGTTGAAGCTCCGCCCTCTTCTGGAGCAGCAGCTCATTTGCATTTAAAGGGACACGCACAAAAACGGCGTGTTTTTACTCACACCCAAATAGAGGCAAATTTGACAAGCGATAATAAATGATCTGTGGAGGATTTTGAGCTGAAACTTCTGGAGACACCAGAGACTGATATTACATCTTGTGAAAAGGGTGTTATAGGTCCCCTTTAATGCTGGTCAATATAATATTTTTTGTGCTTTATACAACTTAATTTCACCATAAACTAAAGCTAAATTAGCTGTAATACGAAAGTAGAATTTTCATTCAAGATAAAATGAAAAACATTTTGTTTAATTTACTTACTATATATAGACAACTTTGAAAGGCCTTAATGTGATGTCTTCTCAGAATATCATATTTTGTGTTATGAACTAACAAAACAACATCATAAACGAATGAAACAAGCAATAAACATCTGCAGTCAGTGAAGCTGCCAGTGTATGTTCTGCACATCAAGACAAAATACTATTTAGAGTAAATTAACTCTTTTACATTTTTCAAATTGGAGCGTTCATTTGCTTTTAGAGGTTTAAACCATGATTTCTGACTAGAACATTATAAATGATACGGTCATTTGTCTGTTTTCAGAGCAGAACAAGCCTCCAGCGAGTCCTGAAACCCCTAAAAGCCAAGAGCCTGACCAGAAACATGACGATGAGTTCAGCTCACTGACGCTGGACATCGACAACTCCATTCATCAGCTCAACCAGCTCATTCTGGACCTGGACCCCACTTTTGAGCCCATTTCCACCAAATCCAGCTCACTCAAGAGAGCCGGAGCTCCGGACAGAAACGGTGTCGTGCAGAAGGACGGCGGCGGAGAGAGGAGTCAACGGATGGGTAAGATCACACTGATGTCTTTCTGATCAGATCAGTGAAATACACCACAGTAATCAACACTGGCGCTGAATGGAGTCCAGTGATCAGACCATCCAGACTGTGTTCTCAGTGATTGTCTTGGTTAAACGAGTCTTAAGGCTATTAACTATAACTAACAAGAAACTCTGATTAATAAATTAATAAGTAATAGTGATCAGTTGAAGGTGGTCGTTCACTATTAGCCAATCAGTAACTACTATTTTTTTCATTCCTCCCAAAGAACTACTAAGAACTACTATATACAGGTTCATAATTAACATGAATAATGTATAATGTATAATTAATTCTAAAGTGAAAGTCATGGTAACCCACGAGTAATGACTGAAGTATTACCAAATCCTTCAGAAGGAATTAGTAGTTATTATAGTATTCTAAAGTGAGAAACAGAACTCTCTAGTGACTGCAGGAGTCATTCAAACTTTGAGTTTCCTGATCAGCTTCAACTGATCACTATTACTAATTCATTAATCAGTTTGTTAATAAAGCCTTCTTGTGCAGTTCCTCATTATTGAAGGATCAGTTTTATAGTGTTATCACAGAATGATATTGTGCGCGGCTGCAAACACTATTAGAGCGTCTTTATACAACCCCAAATCCAGAAACGTTGGGGCATTGTGTAAAATCCAATAAAAACCACAATCTGTGATTTTTTAATTCTCTTGAATGTTTTTTTAAACGACCAAAGTACAAAGAAAAGATTTCTGATGTTTCCACTGACCAACATAATTGTGTTTTGAGAATATAAACACATTTTGATTTTGATGGCTGAAACACACGCTTCATGGCTTCAATCATTTCAGGAGAGATTGGGGAAAAAATCCACTTGTAGAATTGGAACAATTAGTATCCTCAATTCCCAAATGATAAAAATTGTAATTAAAAGGAAAGGTGATGCGACACAGTGGTCAACACGGCTCTGTCCAAACTTTTTTGGAGTGTGTTGCAGCAAAATTTGTTTATACTAACAAAATACAATAAAGTTGTTCAGTGAAAA
>CM076080.1:34040000-34232500 GCA_038088235.1 Zacco platypus | reverse complement strand
AGCCTCCAATTTAACTTGCATCTGGACTGGACGGACACTAAAGCATTACCCTGTCCGACTCACTTCCACAGATCGATTTGTTAGTCGGAGGGTTATTATATCACAAACAGACGCTCGTCACGTGTGTTGTTAGCGCCGGCGCTCGCTGGAAGACTACATTACCCATCATTATTGAGACTACAGCAAACTACGGCAACTCAAATAGCTCAAAATATAAACCCTGACTCACGCACTCACCCAATGTCTGTGTTTTGTCCTCCTGGTGAAAAAATGTCAAATTAAAGGTTAAAGAAGTTGTGAGTGCGAATCATGGTTTCATATACTTAGTAATTAAATAGATTTACACAAAAAAATAAAGTAGCTAGCGGCAAAATAGCGCGATGCAAACGGATTTGTGGAACTGACTGTTCATTACAATAACAACTAGATGACAAAAAACTGTGAACAAAGGCTTGACTTGGACCTCAGGGACTCGTGTGCTCCTCGCTCATGATCACCATAAACATTAGAGAATAGCCAATAACAGCTGTTCGAGCTGTTTCAGTCTCTGAGTTTTCTTTACTTTTTTTAATATGTGGGACAAAATGGGACTTTTTAACAAAATATTTACTAAAGTGCATTAAGTGCATATTGTAGCTCTGAATGATTGTAATCATGAAAACAGAGAAGGTAATAAAATAGCCGCAGTAGTTCAGGATGACAGCGTGTCTGTTGTGTTTCGTGTAGGTCTCCACAGTCCATCTCTGCTCATCTCTCAGACGCCGTGAGATTCGCCCCAGTGTCTTCTGTCCCGTCACAACACTCTCTTCCGGCTCCGAACGCCCACAGCTCTCCTCTCAGCGGTCAGAGAGCCAAAGTCTTCCAGCAGATGTTCGAGGAGAAGTTCAGCCTGGAGGGACTCGACTTCCAGCCGCCGCCTCAGAACCTCCTGCTCATGACGTCCGACGGCGAGAACTCGCAGGGTTCGGCGTCCACGTCTCCCAGCGGCTTCTCCAGTCCTCACAGCGGGAGCTCTCTGAGTATCCCGTTTCCCAGCGTCCTGCCGGAGCTGCAGACCAGAGCCAACGGCAGCTCTTCCCTGCCTCTCCCAGGTGAGCAGATGCGGCCGCCGGCGCTCACGTGTGCTCTTGATATCCGATCTGAACGCTGTGCCGATGTTGCAGATGTGCTCTCAAGCAAGCAGTTGACGGTGAAGTTCGTCCAGGACACCTCCAAATATTGGTACAAGCCAGAGATCGCGCGAGACCAAGGTACCGATCGAATCCCGTGACGTCGGACTTCTGTTTCCGACTCTCATCTCATCATCTCGTGTGATTTGTCCCTCCACTCACAGCTATAGCGCTGCTGAAGGACACAGAGCCCGGCTCCTTCATCGTCCGGGACAGTCACTCTTTCCGCGGCGCTTACGGACTGGCCATGAAAGTGGCCACAGCGCCTCCGTCGGCACTGCAGCCGGGCAAGAGAGGTGAGCCGCTGTGACCATGTGCTGTTTTCATGACATACACAGTTCAAATGTAATATACAGTAGAGGCCAATGATGTTTCAGGAGGAGACCCGTCCAGCGAGCTGGTGCGACACTTCCTCATCGAGTGCACGCCGAGGGGCGTTCGGCTCAAGGGATGCCCCAATGAACCCTTCTTCGGTTAGTCACTGATGGTCACTCTGAGCGTCCTGCTGTGGAAACCATTCATTCATATTCATATACATACATGAGTACTGCTCACATCAGCTGTGTGTGTGTGTGTGTGTGTGTGTCTGTGTGTGTGTGTGTGTGCGTGTGTGTGTGTGTGTGTCTGTGTGTGTGTGTGTGTGTGTGTGTCTCTACAGGAAGTCTGACGGCTCTGGTCTGTCAGCACTCCATCACTCCTCTGGCTCTTCCATGTAAACTCATCATCCCGAACAGAGGTACGGCTGGATAACTTCATTTATATGTTACTCAACTACAACTAAAATAGTGAATAATCATTTTGCTGATTGAAATAGGGTAAATAAAACATTTTCAATGGAAACATAAAAAATGAGAAAGAGCTGCGTCTCAAACAGCAGAGCGTCCCAAATCACACACACTCAACACTGATGTGTGTGAAGCTTCATTTGAGCGTCGCTAGTATTGAGGAGTTTCTTCCAGTGGGGGGTAAAGTACTGGAAAGCCATACTGGAGTAAAAGTTTAGATATCTTACCAGAAAATGAGTTTGGTAGACGTAAAAGTCACTGTTTAAAATATTACTTGAGTTTTAAAGTATGAGATAGGAGGAACCCTCGACTTGAGATGGGAGAAACACGCTTTCAAAACACTGAGTCAATTGAACCAATTGTTTCACAGTGATTCACTGTTTTGAAGCGTTTGAACGGCAGAAGCCGGTGACCCCTGCTGCTCAGAACCGAGTAATGCAGCAAAAACATTAAATACAATTAACATATCATCTAATACCATTAAATATGAAGTGTCTATATAATATTAAATTAAATTTTAGGGCTTGTTTTGTTTGTCTTGATTAATCAGTCCAATAAAAGACTATTAACTACACATTTTTCCTTTTATAATATAAATGTGTCATTAAATGTCTACAAATGTAAAACTTTTTCTGAGATCAGATCAAAATCATATATAGACTGTGATTCATTGGTTTCACAGAGCTCATCGCCCCCTACGGGTGGACCTTTGACATTTCTAAGCTTTTCAAAACACTTGAGAGGTCATAAAGCCTCGTTTACTGAAACCACATGACTTTGGCAGTTTGACGTGCGCGACGAATCACTGCTTTCAAACAAATGATTCGCAAAGTTTTTGAATCTTTACCCATCACTGCTCTGGACTAATGTCTGGTTTGATCACATGACTGTCGTTTCTCCTCAGATCCTCTAGAGGACGCTGTTAGCACATCTTCACAGTCCATCACCAATTCTGCAGCGGAACTCTTGAAACAAGGAGCAGGTGCGTCCAAAACACATCAACGTGCAGTCATGATAACGGAGCGATAACACCACCGACTCCACCGACAGATCGCTTGTGTGATGTGTGTTTTCCAGCCTGTAACGTGTGGTTCCTGGGATCGGTGGAGATGGAGTCTCTGACGGGTTATCAGGCGGTGCAGAAGGCCGCCAGTGAGATCCTGAGCGCAGACTCGCTCCCGTCCTCCACCGTGGTGCACTTCAAAGTGTCCTCGCAGGGAATCACGCTCACCGACAACCAGAGAAAGTAACTCACTCTTACTTCATTCTCACATTCATGCCTTTTATCCAAAGCAACTCATTTCGCATTTAAGTTATACTTTTTTTCCAATTTGGGAATCGAAGCCTTGACCTTGATTTGAGAAGGACATGTAAGTGTTGTGAATAATATGAATACGTTTCGATGGAGCTGATGAAACACGTTGTCTTTCTAGACTGTTCTTCAGGAGACACTATGCTGTCAGTACAGTCATATTCTGCGCTCTGGACCCTCAGGACAGGAAGTGAGTCCATTCTCCATCAGATCATGATTTTCATATCGTTTACAGTTTCTATAAGCGTTTCTCCGCGTTCATTTACAGGTGGAAACGAGACGGCTACAGCTCAGCGAAGTGAGTACGGTCTTCAGGTGTAGCCCAGAACGGTTGGGAAATTCAGATGATGTTAATTATGGGAATATATAGGTGGAGTAATAGTTAAACTGTCCTTCCATGGCAGGATCTTTGGATTTGTGGCGCGGAAAGCCGGCAGCGGCACGGAGAACGTGTGCCATCTGTTTGCGGAGCACGACCCTGAGCAGCCCGCCAGCGCCATCGTCAATTTTGTCTCCAAAGTCATGATTGGCTCACAGAAGATGTGATGTCATGAAGAGGGCGTGGCCTGTCGAGCGGCGCAGGACTGGTGTGGATCGGCGGACGAGCTGAACGCGAGGATCACGTGACAAACCTTCTGAAACTAAACATGTACAGTATTTTGTATATTTATGTATTGAAAGTGTATGTATCGTGTACACACACTCAAAGGAATTATTCTTATTGAAAATAAATCTCAATGTAAGTGTATGAACAGTAATGCTTTTTAAAATTATTTTTAGTTTTCTGTTTTCTACTACTGATGACATAAACCAAAAACGTCTTTATAATGTCATTGCATTTTAGATGTCTATATATTTAGTATTTTATTAACTTTTTTACAACCAAGTTGTTTTCTAGAGAGAAAGAATTGAACTGTTTATACTTCATATCTAAAAAGATATGCATATAAAATATTTTAAAATCAATGCAAGTCTTTCCTAGTGTCTTGTGATGTTCATCACGTCAGAATCAGTTCCTCACAACATCTGCTTCATCTGCTTCACTTTGATCAATGAATATTTATGATTGTGAACTCTGATTTAGGTTTAAGGCATTTGTGTTTCCTGTTCTTCTTATATGCTGTTTTTATTTAAAACAGATTTCACTGTCATGTGGCTTCGGTTATGTGATGTAAAGGAATATCTTTATTATATTGTTGAGAATCGACCCTTCACAAACAGTTTGATTGACAGGCGATCTGACCAATCATAACCCCGAATCCGCCATTTTGTCCATCAGGGGAGTTAGTAGATGAACGTTGGTGAACTTGAATCACGTCTTGAAACAACATTCCTTCTGATGTTCATTCATGTTTATTTGATGCTATAAATGAACTAGTATGAAGAGATGATCGCTTCACGAGGAGCTACAGCGATCTGTCTCCACACATTAAACACACACTAGACGGTGTTTATTATTGAAGAATTATGACTTGTGACGTATGAACTAACCCTAACTTTAAAAAATTACGATGTATGTTTGTCATTTAAAGCGATATCCCACCTAAAAATGAAAACTCTCATGATTTCCATTCCAGATGTAAAGGACTTCCTCCTGTGGAACACAAATGCAGAACACAGTAATTGTATTGATGAACGCAAATAGTGGAAGTGGTTTAGTTTTAATTATTAGTATTTTTCTTACCATTGATTCATCAGCTGTGTATCACTTTTGTTGGTTTCATGTGGACCATGAAGCATTTACTCTGGAGTTCTGAACACTAGCATCAACATGTTCACACAGAGAGGGACTATTTTTCTAAAAATCTCCACCTTCATCAGAAAGTCATATATATCAGCGATGGGATATTTTTGGGGGGAGTATCCATTTAAAGCTGCTGATCCTGTACATCGATCACGATGAAGGAAGATAATCACTGTCTATATACACATATTTCTTACGATATTCCCCATCGTTCAAAAGTTTGGGTGTCAGTATTTTTCTTTTTTTTTTTTGAAAGAAATTAATACTTTTATTCAGCAATGGTGTGTTAAAAAAAGTGTTAGTAAAGATTTCTATTTGGAATAAATGTTGTTCTTTTTAACTTTTATTCATCAATGAATCCTAAAAAAAAGTATCACAGGATCGACTGCTCCCAACATTGATAATAAATCAGCATGTTAGAAGAATCATGTGACACTGAAGACAAATGATATTTTAAAGTATATTAAAATAGAAAACCATTATTTTAAATTATAATAAGATTTCTACAATATTACTCTTTTTGTATTTTTGATGAGCAGAAAAGACTTCTTTCAAAACATTAAAAATAGTAAGGTGTATATATAGCTACTATGAATTGCTATATTGGAAGTGATAGATACACTGCGTGTGTGTAAGTGTGTGTGTGTGTGAGTGTGTGTGAGACTGTGTGTGTGTGTGTGAGTGTGTGTACTTGTATTTACTTTGTGGGGTCCAGTCGAGCCCACAAAGTACGAAAGATATGGAATCTTTGACTGCTTTACTTGGACCCACAAGGACAAAATCTCTTGAGACTAAATGCTGACTCAATTTACTATCGTCACACTAAACCCAAACCTACCCATGTTTTAACATTCTTATATATATATTTATATATATTTCTAACATTCTGTTGTAACATTCTTAGATTCTTATATATACAAAAAAGTTAAAGCACGTTTAAAATGTTTTAACATTCTTATAAATATAATAAAATTTTAGAATTGTTGGGTTTCTGTGGCATGTTCAGGTATAGTGTAGGGAAGAGCCAAACCATAATGACTTTCAGGATTTTGTCAAACATTCTTATATATGATTTTAAGATGTTGTCTTTGTTGGGTTTGTGATGTTCATTTTGACTCACCATTTCGCGAAAAACAGTCTCTATCCATGTAGAAACGCTTCAGTTTGTCCACTTGAGGTTTTCCTGCTGCTGGAGCAGAAGAGCAGGTAGAACAGGTGCTGCGACTTCAGGAAACGCTTCAGATCAAATACAACAGTTCAAACTTCAGGGAAGAGAAGACGCGTCTCAGAAACTTTCACAGGAGTCTTATTTCCTTCATGTCACTTTCACACGGTCAGTTATTGCTTCATGTCATATCATCTCGTGTGTGGTTAGATCTGTGTAGCTGTGGATCACTGCTTGACTCGGTTTTGCTTGCAAATCAGATTTGGGCAGGAATGTCAAGACTATATCTAGTGATTGATATTCGACAGCTCGTTCTTCTCCTTTAGAGTTAAAGTGTTTTCACAGTGGAGATGGAAAGTCCTGTTTCAGCTGTAGATCTTCTCGAGTTACACTTGTCATGTCTCGGAAAGGTCAAATATTTGAAATATGTGAAAATGAACTCAAACAAAAGAATCCCTACCGCGAGTGACCGTGTCCAGCAGTGCATATGCCACACTTTCCTGTTTTTCACACTGTTTTCTGTGATAATGTCTCAGATGTTGATACCACACTACTGATAAAGAGATGACATCGGTCGCTGAAGGTCGCTGAAGGTCACTGAAGGGTCAGCCATGATGAAGCAGCACACGTTTGTTTCTTCATTAAGGAAATGTGGACGAGCTCAAGCTACTGCAGGCTGAACTCTTCTCAAACTCCTTTCTTTTCTCTCATTCAGTTTCACCAGTAAAGGAACAAGACTCATGTTTGTCTGACCCATCACTGACACTGTTTGCCTAAATCAGCTGAACTTTTAGGACCGTGATTGAAGCGTAGAGGTCATCAATATTATCATTTATCTCAGTGCAATTCTCTTCTTAGCATCATATTAAAGTAAATAATGGATGTATTGTCATGTTGTCATTAGTTTTCAGTTTCTCCATATACCAGCCTCGAGTTTCTTGTGATGGAGAATAAAGGGAACGGTGATGAATCAGTGACCTCTGACCTCAGGTGAGACTCTATCTAGTATTACAGACGACAGACTGACACAATAAATGAAACAGCTGGTAAAACTGAAGGAAGAACTGATTCTGTTTTCTCAGTTTCTGGAGTCAGAGAGCTTCATCTCCAGAACCCAGTTGTGTGTCTATGAAGAGTAATGAATCAATACATCATCCTCCTGACCTCAGTGATAAATCAGTGACCTCTGACCCCAGGTGAGACTCTATCTAGTATTACAGACGACAGACTGACACGATAAATGAAACAGCTGGTAAAACTGAAGGAAGAACTGTTTCTGTTTTCTCAGTTTCTGGAGTCAGAGAGCTTCATCTCCAGAACCCAGTTGTGTGTCTATGAAGAGTAACGAATCTATACATCATCCTCCTGACCTCAGTGATGAATCAGTGACCTCTGACCTCAGGTGAGACTCTATCCAGTATTACAGACAGTGCACTGATTTGACCTGTAGTGTTGAAAATGAAAGTGAGGCTCAGGTGGCGAAGAAAAAGCCAACAGGTGTGTGACTGTCCGAGTCTCTGTGTTTAGATCAGTAAACTCAATGATGTGCCTTTTTGTCCTTCGTTATGTGTATTTGGATTATGTTGTGTTGTAAATAAAATACAAACAATCAAATATGCCATTATTGCAATCAATTTATTGTTTTATGAGAATGAGTGGGCAGGATGATTTTCACATCGCTTTGAAGCAAAAATTCTAGCCTACTTGATCCAATTTCCACAAAAGTCTTGTGAACAAATATTCAGTATGAGATTTATGGCCTTATTTCAGTGACTCAGAATTTTTTTCCACAAACCACACATAAAATGTGTAATTTTCTCAAAACTGCAAACGTTTAAATACATGCTGCTCATATAATTGCAGCAGAGTTTGTGCTGAAAACAGAGTAATCAGACTTTAGCCATGGAAATTTTATAAGAAACAGAAACAAGCACAAATGTCAGGGCATGTCAAAACATTTCCACGGCCCAGAAAACGACGCAGACCCCAGAGGGTTAACTAACGGTCGATGACACCAAAGGAAGTTAAGATGAATTATTTCTGTGTGTTTTCTCACTATCTCCAGAAGGGGGAGTCAGAGAGCTTCATCTCCAGAACCCAGTTGTGTGTCTATGAAGAGTAATGAATCAATACATCATCCTCCTGACCTCAGGGATAAATCAGTGACCTCTGACCCCAGGTGAGACTCTATCTAGTATTACAGACGACAGACTGACACG
Source organism: Zacco platypus (assembly GCA_038088235.1). Classification (NCBI taxonomy): domain Eukaryota; kingdom Metazoa; phylum Chordata; class Actinopteri; order Cypriniformes; family Xenocyprididae; genus Zacco; species Zacco platypus. Next base: position 34,224,106 of record CM076080.1, on the reverse strand, counting down.
ATAAATGAAACAGCTGGTAAAACTGAAGGAAGAACTGATTCTGTTTTCTCAGTTTCTGGAGTCAGAGAGCTTCATCTCCAGAACCCAGCTGTGTGTCTATGAAGAGTAACGAATCTATACATCATCCTCCTGACCTCAGGGATAAATCAGTGACCTCTGACCCCAGGTGAGCATGAACATATATAATAATAAGTATATTATTGTTGTATATTGTATTGTATATTGTATATTGTACACTGCTCCGGGTGTGTGTTCACAGTTGTTCACTACTCACTGCTGTGTGTGTGCACTTGGATGGGATAAATGTAGAGCACAAATTTCGAGTATGGGTCACCATACCTGACAATACGTCACGACTTTCGACTTTTCGACTTATTTTACTTTACAGCAGGGGTTTTCAAACGTTTGACCAAATAATTTACTTAAAGTAGCCCCTGAGATTTGAAGTATATATTTCAATAATGTAATGGAACATTTGCATGTTTACTTCAAAGCATTGATTATTTATCCTTTTTAAAGGATAAATAATCCGTTTTTATCAGAAGTATTTTACATAGGCTAGTTATTGTTATTGCACATTTGAAGTAGGGATGTGACGGTGAGGAAATTTTCCTAACTGTTAATCGATGTGTGACAACATCTGGGCTTTTAAATCGCTAATTCAAGAGTGAAAGTAAAATCACGGCCGCACGGGCATTCATAATGGCTCCGCGCAATGAACACATTTTAATGAAGGGTTCATTACGATTCTTAATGAAAAACACAACAACAAAACAATACAATGACAAACTCGCTTAAATAGGCGCTTTACATTTCGTTTTGAAACAAAATCTTCCCCTTGCAATTTCCATAACCCCCGTTTGGTAAACCCTGCTTTACAGTATAAAACGTACAATACTGTAGCATTCTCAAGACAAGGACGAGGCTTTTCGATGGCAAAGGGTGTTTATTAAAGGCTGTTGTCATACACACCCTGACTTATTCAAAGAACCACACTTGAACCAGTGAGGTACTCTTCTGCTCCACTTCCCCAGTCCTCCCGCACCACAACACAGCCTTAACATATTAAATTTGAACAATCAATAACAGTTCCTCCACGCCAAATGAATAAAATACAAATGTTAATATTAAAACATCCTTATCTGCAACACAGCAACATTTTGAACACGTTACATTTGCGTCTGAATATCTTCACTTGCAACAGTTTTTATTTTGGTGGAAAACAGCAGGAAGATCTTTTAATGTCTGTGAAAATAGGTTTACAAATGCTCCTCATTACAAATGTTGCACGTTATGTAAATGTGAAAATAAATCATTATTCAAATGGATGTTAAACTCACACCACACGCAGATATGAACTGAGATGCTGAAAACTCTGGATCATGAGATCTCGTTTGTAAATGAACAATGGCTTTTGACATTTGATGAGCACACTAACCTCTACCACAACTTTGATTTTAGTTTGATTGACAGATGCTTTGCCAAAACAATGTCACAAAACCTAACATGTAGAGATGTTTTGTTATTATGAGAAGTGTAAAAAAATACTTTTGATTCATTATGAAACTAGAGGGACACATTAGTCAATGTGATTTATGGGGAAAAAGCTTTAAAAAATTTACCAATTTCATTTAATTCAGTAGATTCAAATCTTTTTTGCCTTTATTCTCTCAGTAGAGTGGATAGAGACAGGAGCATCTCACTGTTACAGTTCGGACCCTCGGTCCCCCGCCTGACCAGCACGCCCCAAGATAGACATAAACTACTGAGTGTCAAAGTCCAGCACAAAACCAGCATGAAGAACAAGTATGAGAGATTATTTGAGGGAATGAAACTCCAAGTGAATGAAGCCCTCCTGAACAGGATCTACACACAGCTCTACATCATAGAGGGAGAGAGTGAAGGAGTGAATAAACAACATGAGATTTTACAGATGGAGAAAACAGCCAGAACACAACACTCACTAGACACTCCAATCTACTGCAATGACATCTTTAAAGCCTCACCTGAACCAGGATGTGAGGAGAAACAGCAAATCAAGACTGTTCTTACTAAAGGCATCGCTGGAATTGGAAAAACCGTCTCCGTGCAGAAGTTCATTGTGGACTGGGCAGAGGGAAAAGCCAATCAGGATGTAGATTTCATGTTTGTGCTTCCATTTCGAGAGCTGAATTTGATCCGAGATCGTCAGTACAGTCTTCACAGACTTCTGCTGGACTTTTATCCTGAACTTCAAGATCTGGACTCAAAGATTTATGAGGAGTGTAAAGTTGTGTTCATCTTTGATGGTCTGGATGAAAGCAGAATCACTCTGATGTTTTCAGACGCTCATGAAGTTTCTGATGTGACTGAGACTTCATCAGTGGATGAGTTGATGTCAAACCTCATGAAAGGAGAGCTGCTTCCCTCTGCTCTCATCTGGATCACCTCCAGACCAGCAGCAGCCAATCAGATCCCCTCCAAATACATCGACCGTCTGACAGAGATTCAGGGATTCAATGAGCCTCAGAAGGAGGAATATTTCAGGAAGAGAATCAGTGACGAGCATCAAGCCAGCAGAATCATCTCTCACATCAGAAGAGCGAGAAGCCTCCACATCATGTGCCACATACCCGTCTTCTGCTGGATCTCATCCACTGTGCTTCAGAAGCTCCTGAAAGAAGATCTGAGCGAAGAAATCCCTCAAACTCTGACTGAAATGTACATCCACTTCCTGCTGATTCAGATCAACATGAGGAATCAGAAGTATGAAGAGAGAGATCCAGAGAAAGTCCTGCAGTCCAACAGAGAAGTGATCGTGAAACTTGCTGAAGTGGCTTTCAATCAGCTGATGAAGGGCAATGTGATGTTCTACGAGGAGGACCTGAGAGAGAGCGGTATAGACGTCACTGATGCCTCTGTGTATTCTGGGTTTTGCACTGAGATCTTTAAGGAGGAATCTGTGATTCATCAGAGTAAAGTCTACAGCTTCATTCATCTGAGCATTCAGGAGTTTCTCGCTGCTTTCTATGTGCTTTACTGCCATTTAATCAATAACAAGGAACCGCTGCAGTTTCTGGGTGCAAAATATAATCATTACCATGAATATGACTCTGACAGTGATAATGACTTTGAATATGATTATGATTGTGAATATGGATATAATAAGCACACATCTGATGAAGACTCTATTTATGATCTACTAACATCAGCAGTACATAAAGCCCTCAAGAGTGAAAATGGACAGCTGGATCTGTTCCTGCGGTTCCTGTTGGGCATCTCACTGGAGTCCAATCAGGGACTCTTACAGGATCTACTGACACACACAGAGAACAGCTCAGAGAGCATCAGAGAAACCACACAGTACATTAAAGACAAGATCACAGATCCAAATCATCATCTCTCAGCTGACCAATCAATACATTTGTTCCTCTGTCTGCTAGAAGTGAAAGATCAGACTCTGTCCAGAGAGATTCAGGAGTTTGTGAAATCAGACATGCACTCAGAGAAGAAACTCACTCCTGCTCACTGCTCAACAATCGCCTACATGCTTCAGATGTCAGAGGAAGTGCTGGATGAGCTGAACTCCATAAAATACAACACATCAGATGAGGGTAGAAGAAGACTGATACCAGCTGTGATCAACTGCAGAAAGGCTCTGTGAGTGGTAATTATTAACAATTGAAGAATCATGTTTAATAATGAATCAATAACCTTTAAAATGAACCATTTACTAACAGATATATTCTTTTAAACAACAAGCTTAGGGACAGATATACTAACAGATTGTGCCAGCAAACTCTGTTTTGGAATTAAAAAACTACTGTTAAGATTTACTAAATCAACACCTGCCAGCAATAATATCAACTAAAATACTGAATCACACACACACTACTTTAGTACTTGAAATGTCTATTTTAATGTTTTAAACCTTATACAATAAAATATACAATAGTTTTCTCTTTCTCACTCTTTCTGGGGCCAGCAATCTTGAGTGATTTCATAACCCACGGTTTACTATTTTGAAATTTTCTAAACAATTTCACAGGGATTAACATATTTTCACAAAATGTAACATAGCTACTGATCACATTTATAACTTCATCTAAGCCAATGCCAGAGTCCATAAAAACAGTCCAGTCTGTACATTCTAAACAACCTTGTAAACATAGTCTTGCCTCTTCAGACCATGCTTTCACCTCGATTAACTGTGACTTTTCACATTTCGAATCAGTTTTGTATCCAGCAACAAGTAATACCATATTACCATCTGAAGTTTCCAAAATGTTATTTTTGTGTGTAGTGCAAATCGCATACTGATTAAAATGTCCCAATGATTTCTCCAATTTACAATTCTTAAAATCTCCAAAAATAAAATGAGGTGCATCATTATTGGATGGCACAAATCTCTGAATCTAAGTGCATTTTCAAAAATGCCTTTGAAAGAAAAACAAAACAAACAAACATAACACACCAAACCGACACTTGGAGCTGCAAGTCGCTGCATTCTTCCTTGGCAACTTCATTTACATTTCCTTATTGTTATTTCAGTATTGCTTTAATTTTATTTATATTTAATCTCTTCTAGTCTTTCTGGCTGTAATCTCACTGTTCAGGATTGTGAAATAGTGTCATCAGCTCTTCAGTCCTCAAACTGTGTCCTGAGAGAGCTGGATCTGAGTAACAATGACCTAGATTCAGGAATGAAGCTGATCTCCGATGGACTGAAGAGTCCAAACTGTCAGCTGCAGATACTGAGGTATTTAACATAAAAGATAATATACAGTCATCAGGTCATAATGTTGATGGGTGTTTGTAGATTATCCAACTGTTAATGTGTGTATTCTTATCTGTTCTAGTCTCTCTGGCTGTAATCTCACTGTTCACCATTGTGAAAGTGTGTCATTGGCTCTTCAAACCTCAAACTGTGTCTTGAGATGGCTGGACCTGAGGAACAATGACCTGCAGGATTCAGGAGTGAAGTTGCTCTCAAATGGACTGAAGAGTCCAAACTGTGAGCTGCAGATACTAAAGTATTTAAGAACATACAAGACATAACTTACAATCTGCCAGTCATAATGTTGATGTGTGTTTGTAGATGATTCAACAGTTGTGTGTATTTTTCTTTTGTCTAGTCTTTCTGGCTGTAATCTCACTGGTCAGTCTTGTGAGAGTTTGTCATCAGCTCTTCAATCCTCAAACTGTGTCCTAAGAGAGCTGGACCTGAGTAACAATGACCTGCAGGACTCAGGAGTGAAGCTACTTGGACTGAAGAGTGCAAACTGTGAGCTGCAGATACTGAGGTTTGATTTTCACATTCAGATTCAAAAATGTAAAAACAGCAATGTCAAAAAAACATTGGAAAAGGAAAAGCCAGCCTGGCATGTTTATTAATGTATGTGTGGTACACCAAATATCTCAACCAAAACGTCACGTCACGTGAACTGATGAATTGGGAATCTCACTAGAGAGACCAATCTACTTTGAGTGTAACTGAACAATGCGATATGTGCATCTGACACTCTGCCCCGTGGCGATGGTATAAACTGGAAGCAGGTGCATTGCATATTCACGTTTTCGCTGAGGAGCTGAGCTGGTGACCCGGCCACCCAGCAGTGGTACAGCAACTGTGGCGACGGGATGTGACATCTCCATTCCCTTCTTCAGGGAAAGAGGGTTACATATATAATGTTTCAGTCGGTCACATTCAACATCACGTTGAGTGAACCGATGAATTGGGAATCCCTACCAAAGCACCACTGATGCACTTTCCAGTGCCCTGTATAAGCCCTCTGATCCCTCCATGCCTATTGGGGCGGTAAATGGGACAGGGCTTACGCTGAGAAGGTTGATTACTGCTGTTCCACATGACCCACTCATTTAGACTTGGATAAAACTGTGAAAGGAATGCTGACAAGGCCAGATTCTGCCTAACCCATAATCTCACCTGCTTGTTCTGTTCTCTGCTACCATTCTGAATAAACCTTGTGAACAATCATACCTGTGTTGTCCGCGACATATACACTTAACAGTGTCGAATGATGTATAACACTTATATATATTTTAACAAAGTCGATATTTGTATTTTGAGTCTTTCATACTGATAAGAAAATTGCATCAGCGCAACCGTTGACCCCAGGTGGTTAAAGTCATTTTATATCTTGGTTTAGGAAAATACATATTTCAATTCTTATAGGCTATAAAAATAAAGTGATGTAGCATCATTAAGAACTAACATGATCTAACAATGGACACAAGGGTTTGTTTTCTCCCACTCTGTGACCCCCTGGTCACTGTGTAATTTACACCCTGTCTAAGACACATTAGGGGAAGCGTTTAAATAATCATATATATGCACATAAAACTTGAATTAATAAACAAATGGAATCTCATTGTAAATCATCTTGAATTTAATCGTTCTGAATTTAGGGAATACCTGAACCACACACACACACATTAACACAAAGTCCACTCTCATCAGAAGATGAATTAAAACACATTTTAAACCTCTACATATAAAATATCGTAGTGAAACAGAGAGAAACGCCATCATTCACAAATATGAATGTGAACCGCTAGCGGACTGCATATAAGATTACATTTCTGAATTGTTCATTACTAAATTATTGCTGATATACTTGATTGAGTTGCAATATTGCTGATGTTTGAAAATCCAGTGAATATTGATGTGGCTAATAGAGAAAATTAAATTGTGTGTGTGTAATAGAGAGAGAGCAATATAAAGAGAACTCCTGTATATATTTTCACTATGAAAGATATTTACACAAATGTTGAGTGTTGATGTGTTTATGTAGATGATGAGGCTGTTTTGGCCTATCTGTAGGTTGTCTGGCTGTATGGTGACAGAGGAGGGCTGTGGTTTTCTGTCTTCTGCTCTGAGTTCAAACCCCTCACACCTGAGAGAGCTGGATCTGAGCTACAATCACCCAGGAGATTCAGGAGTCAAGCTGCTCTCAGACAAATTGGACCATCCAAACTGCTCACTGCAGAGACTTGAGTATGTCTAATACTGATATACTGAATGTGTGTATGCTCATGATGCATATCTACATTAAATGTGTATTTGTGTGTTTGTAGTGTGGACCATGGGGGAGAGAACATGATGATAGCAGGACTACGAAAGTGTACGTCTACAAACACACAATCTCTCTCTCTCTCACACACACTCACATTCTCTCTCTCTCTCTCTCTCACACACACACACACACACACACTGTCAGCAATATTTTACTATATTACTGAGGACATTGCATAGACTTCCATTGATTTTATATCAGGTTAATGATATTTTCTCAGGCCTAACTAACCCAACCCAAGCCCAATCCTTAAACCTACCCATCACAGAAACACGTGCAAAACACTAGATTCAAATAAAAACTAGTGACTGTTGTTTGGTTGTTCTAGATGTTTCTCTCTTCTTGTGTTCAGATGCCTGTGATCTCACACTGGATCCAAACACAGCATACACTCATCTCATTCTGTCTGATGAGAACAGGAAGGTGACATATGTGAAAGAGAAGCATTCGTATCCTGATCACCCAGAGAGATTCGATGAGGTTCCTCAGGTTCTGTGTGGAGAGAGTCTGACTGGACGCTGTTACTGGGAGGCTGAATGGAGCAGAAATGCTTATATCTCAGTGTCATATAAAGGAATCAGCAGGAAAGGAGGGAGAGAAGACTGTGCGCTTGGATTGAATGATAAATCCTGGAGTCTGTACTGCTCTAATAAAGGATTCACTGTCTGGCACAATAATAGCAAGACTGATATTCCTGCCATCCATTCATCCTCAGCTAGAGCAGGAGTGTATATGGATGTGACGGCCGGCACTCTGTCCTTTTACAGCGTCTCTGACACACACACACTCACACACTTACACACACTCAACACCACATTCACTGAACCCCTCTGTGCTGGATTTAGGGTTTATGATAATTCTTCAGTGTCTCTGTGTCAGATTAAACAGCAGACACACAGTTGAAAATAATCTTTCTAACGTCGACATGCACACAAAGTCATCAAATCTCACATAATTTTTTCATGTTTTTAATTTTTCATGTTGAGAAACTGCTTATAAAAGGAGAAAAAGTGTGTGTTTCTTTCTAATTTGACATGCAATATCTCATGTAGGAAATAAGATAGGGGGATCATTTAAAAAAAAAAAATTTTTTTTTGTTTTTGGTGACGCTCCTCTATATGAGAGCTACATCTGATTCAAAATTTATGGTGATAGTATGAAGTAGTCAAAAGTTACAGCATTTGGAACCAAGGTAGTCTTTTTGTTTAGCCCTTGACACCCCTTAATGGGCACTGGAGCACTGCCGATAAAATTAATAAAAGAATAAAATTGAGAAGTGGAATAAAAAAGCACACCAAAAGTCATGCAGCCATGACCCGAAACAGCTGTTTTCACCCTTGAATAATTGGCTTTTATATCGTCACTGTACTAATGCCAAAGCAAATTGAAGAAATTATTACGTAGAAATATTTATTTCATATCAAGATATTTTTTCCACCCACTTGCATAAAATGAAACATTTATTTCAGATGCATCACTTTTCTCCATGAATATATTTCCAAAGCAACATGTTTATAATCTTTTAGAGCTGTAATGGTGCCAAAAATCATCTGAAAAATAATCTAGCGGTCAACAGCTGGACAGAGAACATTAAACTCCAGCGGCCAGAGAGTGTTTTTGCCCAAAACTAGGACACAAAATGATCACCTGTGGGTAAAATTACAGTGCTGATAATCTGTAAATCTGGATGAGGATGTCCTAATATGTAGAGCGTAGAATGGACTCTAGCATCTACTAATGTTTACAATGATAAAACACACACACACACACACACACACACACACTCATACACACACTGCTGCATCATTAACATCTGTGTGAAACACTCAGAAATCTACCCAATAGCTTCCTTACCAGTAAAGCAGTCCTCATCACCGTCCACAGCCATTTCACTTCAAAAGAGCTTCTTCTTCTGGGTGGCTCACGAATCAACGCCACCTGCTGTACTGGAGTGTGTTGGTACTAAATAGTATCTTAGCATTAGTTGGCGAATTTTGAAACTGAGACGAGAACGCCAGAATGCGTAATCACAAAATGACATTAAAAGCACATTAAACAGCACAGAAATTTCAAATGAATGTGAATATATCATTTGAAGCTCACACTCTTACTTATCGAAGGCATTTATCTAAGAACCTTTTCATTTTTATAATTTATTTCGGTGTTGCCTCATAACCTTATGTTTGCAGTTTAACAGAAAGTGTTTCTTTTATTATTCATACTATAACAATAAATGTCTTTATAGAAATTACTGAAAAAGACATGTCCCATATTTAATCATGTCTTGTAACTTAAAAACTATATCGTTTCACAGGTTGCGATCTACTCTAATTAAATAAAACTATCCTGTCACTCCAGCATAGTTAGAATAATTAGAATGATATAGAGCAGAATAAAACGGAGTACGCAGGCCGCCGGGATACACGTGTTTGATGTATTCAAATACATCAGTAAAAATTTTTTGCGATTTTCTAGTATGATAATCTTAAAATACACTACACATAAAACAAAATCTGTAATAAAAACTTTCAAAGTACACAAAATACAGTAATGACCAAAAATGACATTTTGATGTTTTCCTCATCATTTCAGGAATTGACCGGTTTAGCGTCCAGCATCACAGCGCACTCTGTTGACGCTTCATATTACAGGCAGGTATTTTTTCAGAACATCCCTTTCAAACACGTCTGATCATGGACACGTAATTGTTAAGGATATACATTTAAAAATGAGAAAAATACCTTGTTTTTCCAATAGTAACATACACAAGTCATTTCATTGATTTAAAAAGTGTTGGTGTCACAGTTACTCCAAGACAAGGAGAGATGAGGATCTAGAGATAAAGTTTATTAATTGGAAAAAATAAAAATATGCAGAAGCACAGTAAACCAAACCATATACATGAGAACAAAGAATCAAACCAAACCGGGAATATTAAAACACCAAATAAATGAAGGACAAAACGAGGACAGATGGGGCTACAATGAGGACAGAGATAAGGAAGCTAACCTCAAAGAAGCAGAACAACTCAGGCGATTTTACCCTTTCTTCCCATCATCACCAGGTGCGGGACAGAAGGTTGGGTTGTGGTGTGTGGGTCATGGAGGAGAAACTGGTGGAGTGGAAGACCACCCCGAGAGATGGAGATCTGTGGTGGAACCGGAGGAATGGAAGTCTGAGGCAAAGCCAAAGGAGATGGAGACCAAGGTGTAGATGGAGGAACGGAAGACCAGGGCAACAATGCAGGATTGGAGGACCAAGTCAGAACCAGAGGATCGGATAACCAAGGCAAAGCTGGGGGATCGGAATACTGAGGTGGAGCCGGTGGGACTGAGAAAAGGATGGAGGACCCAGGTGAAGCTAGAGGATCACAGTATGAGGCAGAGTCATGGGCCAGAGGGCCGCGGTGGAGCTGGAGTGGCAGAACTTTTAGGTTCTAACTCTGAAGATCATGCTGGAAGTGGCTGGCCTGGAGACCACAGTCGTGTCGGTGAAGCCAGAGGGCTGAGGAGCCTGGGAACTGGATGGAAACAGGGACTTCTAGATCTGGAAAGGACCAGCAGAGGAGAAAAGGCAAATGAACTGGACAGAACTAAAGAGACAATCAAATTGGACAGGACTGGAGGAGAAGGAAGAACTTCCGAGGTGGGAAAAAGGGTGGGAGGGATAACTCCAGCATTCACAGACTCTGGTGGCTGGCGCTGGCTCAGGGTCCGTGGCGGAGGTGGGCTTGGGTCCAATTTGGGTCCACCCTGATCTAGATGCAATGCAGTATTTAAAACAAAACACTTGGGGCCCACCAGAAAACCGCAGGAACACGGTAAACCAAACCGTATATAGACAAGAACAGACGAATGGGGTGTAAACACACAGATAAAACCAGGAGCAGAAAATCAATTAACAAATGAGTAACTCTGGAAACTAAACACAGGTGAGGAGACTAAACTAAAATAACTAAAACAACACCAACTATACGTGACAGCTGTTACTCCTGAACATTAAACAATAGATGCTTCCCTTCACGGCACCAGATGAACGAACACATTCATGTTCCTTCCTCACTGCAGGTCATGAGTGTCACTGAAGATTGCTCTTTTGGGACACATTTGCTCCTGAGGGAAAACCGTGAGCCGAGGCTCGAGCTTGGAGCATGAATCTTTCTAGAGGCCTGTATTTATTATGCCTCAATGATTTTAAATGTCTTTGAAAATCTCTATTCTTTATGAAACTCTTATCACATTGAGCGCAGTGATGCGGCTTCGCTTTCTGCACCTTCACGTCGCTGTGAACGCTCTCGTGCATTTTCAGGAGCGCCAGCCGATTAAAAGCTTTCCCACAGTGAAAGCAGAAGAAAGGCTTCTCACTGGAGTGAGATTGTAAGTGAGCATTAAAACCTGGTTTATGTGCAAAACCTTTCCCACACTGCGGGCATGAGAAAGGCTTCTCTCCGGTGTGAGTGTTTGTGTGTCCCTTGAGGCTCGTTCTGTGTCTGAATCTCCTCCCGCAGTGACCGCAGGCGAACGGCTTCTCTCCAGTGTGAATTCTGATGTGTTCTTTAAGAGCTACTTTGTATCGAAACCCTTTTCCACAGTGAGAGCATGGGAAAGGCGTCTCTCCGGTGTGAATCATCATGTGATCCTTGAGGCTTGTTTTAGTTGTGACACTCTTTCCACACAGACGGCAGGTGAACGCCTTTTTAGCTCCTGTTCTTCGAGTTTTTCGTGACACCTTCTTTTTAGATCTTTGTCCAGATTTCTGATGTTCCTCTTCTTCACTCAGTTCTTCACTTTCATCTTCACTTTCCTCTTCCATCAGGTCTGAAAGGGAAAAAATAAAGTTAAAAATTGATTCAAATGAAACAGGTTTGAGAGAATAAAAGTGACTCCTACTACAATTTCAACCAGGTTTTTTTTCTTCGTTGAGTGTCGACTTTTTTACTTAGCCAATAAGATTTGAGCTTTGGATATTGCTCATTTAAAAATTCATAAGCAGAATAAAGGGGCGGGGCCTGGTTGAGTTGGTTAGTAGTGATGGATATGGTAAGGGGCGGGACATTTCCCAAACACCAATCAAAACACACTGCTCCAGCCGACCAATCAGAGCACAAAAAAATCAAATCATAGAAGGTTTAATGAGAGTAAGAGGCCATTCACACTGAACATGTGACCCTCACTTTACCAACACTCCAAAATATATACATACAATTCAAATCATTTACTCCGCTCGTCTCAGAAATCCACACTGGTCAAGAGTTACTAATATCATGCATGATTTTTACGTTTCACAAATGTCTGTTAATTGTTAAACCTTCAGAGCGAGATGTGCAGTACAATCACAAGTTTTTACATCTCAAAACGTTTGCTTTTCATGAGTGAATTTTAAAACGGATCTTTTTAGTGACCGAGTCTCTGGAGTCTCAACAGATTTGTACAGATTTATCACAGGACATCAACGCTCGTGAGCATTAGTGCTCAGTTCCCATTCATTGCTCGGATCTGATTTGTTTGTACAGCTGTTCACATTGTCGTTTTAAATGCGGCCAATATCAGATTCCAGCGCGAAAAGATCATGGTGTTGAACTGACCCGCGTGAAAACACGTCACTGTTGTGAAAAGAGTGAAACTCATGGTCACGTCAAACCTTTATCACACCTATTGATAACACACTGGAGAGATACCATTACAAATATTATACATTTTATGTCAAGTCAAGTCATCTTTATTTATATAGCGCTTTTTACAATGCAAATTGTGGCAAAGCAGCTTTACAGTAATAATTGGCAAATAATTTTGGCTGCACAGCAGCTCCCAAAGAAAATGGTGTCATTGTGCAGCTTATTCTATATATTATTGATTCATTCCGTTGCAAATATCAGTAGTTATTAGTCTAGTTAATTTATGTATAGCAGCACTGCAGAAAACAGTGACGTAATCGTCCGGCTCAGCTCAGGTCACATACAACGACACCAATGCAGGCATATCAAAAACACTGCTGAATATCAAGCAAGTGTCCCCAACTTAAACAAGCCAAAGGAACCAAAACTCCAACAAATGGAGAAAAAAAACCTTGGGAGAAACCAGGCTTAGTGGGGGGGGGTCAGTTCTCCTCTGGCCAACAGTGAACACTTGACCGATACTCAGGCAGAGTTACAGGTCATTAAACCAAATTGGAATCGCAACAGTCAATTTATGTAATTCACGTTAGGTAACGTAAATGTATTTCCCAGTATGAACTGCAGCAGAATGAAACTCTGTGATTCAGCAACAAGTGTGATTTGAAATCTTGCACTGTTTTCTACTGAATTCACTGATTGTTCAAAGAACTAAATAAGATCTAAGATCATTCTGATTGGTTGACTGTATCTGACCAGCTTACAGCTTCTTTTAAAAGTGACCCGTCTCTGCTTACATGGCAGATTCACATCAGATTTACTTCCTAAAGCCCTGAAGATATTCTTGTTTCGGTACGGTCACATTCTGTTTCTTGCTGTGGACACTCTGAAGGACGAATCTTTAGCTTTTACTGCTGGTGATTCAGCAGTCGTCAGTGATGATGGTCATTTTGAACTTTATTGATTACAAGCCGCCATCAAAATGACGTTTAATTACTCCAGCTGCTAAAAATGATGCGCACCTGCCGCGTCCGGGACAGACGTGACGTGACAAGACGAACGGTAGAAAACTTGTATTTGTATTTTCTAAAATCAACAAACATTATTATCGGGCTCAGGTGTGGAGATAGTTTTGAACACTGGTTGGTTATGTAGTTGCTCAATAACTGATGTCGGATTATTTTTAACCAATAAAAGTCACAGACAGCAGCTGTAACGTCACCACATGATGAACAAACATTCACTGCCTTAAAAAACGTCTGGTTGGGATTTCTAAATCCTCTCGGCACACATGAACAGAAAGCACATGTTCAACACGTCTGATGACAGACACGAGTGATGAAACACCACATTCAGCTCCAGTGGTGGACAGTAACGAAGGATTTATAGTTCCTTACTGTACTTAAGTACATTTTTCACATATCTGTACTTTACTCAAGTATTTTTTATTTTGAGCAACTTTTACTTCACTACATTCCTAAGCGTAAGATCTTACTTTTTACTCCACTACATTTCACAAAACACATCTACTCATTATTTTAAAATGAAGAAATCGTCACGTGCTCAGAGACGTAAAAGCTTTGTCTGATTCGTGTACGAACTGATTCTTTTCAATTATCCTGTTAAATCGGTTCACAAATCACATCAAACAATTCATTCGCGAATTAAACTTGCAGATCGTATTGCAGCTGTTCTTGAGTCAATAACTCAATGATTCAATGATTCGTTCAGAGTGAGTCTCCAGTGAACTGCGGGATCCTCTGAGTGCGCGCGCGACTGAGGTGAAAAGTAAGCCTACTAATGTTTGATTTTAGGATTAATTATTGTAACTGAAAATCTGTAAATAAAAAAAGAGCTGTAATCTGTTTCAGCCGACTGAAATGTTTTAATGCGGACTCGTCCACACCAGAGTCTACAGATCACGATCTTGATTCAAACACAGATGAAATCAAATTTTAAAACTAACTTGGCGCGTCAAATAACGCTTGTATCATTACATCATTACGGCACTAGGTGGCGACAAGTGACGGTTAAACTATTTGACATTGAATGATTCATTGAAATGATTTGTTCAAAAATATTGATTCATCCAGTAATGAATCAAGTGAAGTAGTTATGAGTGAGTCATTGAATCATTTGTTCAAAACCATTTTTTAAATAAGTTAAATTAAATGTTTTTAAATAGAATACAGCAATTAATATTTTGTCCCCAAGTAAATAATTATAAGTTATTTTGTTTAGTTCTCTGATCGGAATCGTGGGAGAATTACGACCTTAATATGAAAGAAAAAAAAATCTTGATTCTCATTTTATCCAGAATCGTGCGACTCTAACACAAATTAAAATAACGCATGTACGTTCATCTTCCCCACCGCTGTAGCAATTTCTAAATATTTTATGTACTGAACCCTAAATGTTTTGTCTGTTTTTGTTCTTTGTCTTGTATTGTGTATCTGAAACACTAATCTTCCATTCTTTCTGACTAGTGCTGGATATTTGATATATATAACATCATTCATAACAATTTTGAGCAATAGGGGTAAATAAAATATATAATATAAAATTAAATTATATTCGTGGCCAATATACAATTACAAAATAAACATATATCAGTACTTTTTTACTTAAGTAAATTAAAAGTCAGGTACTTTTGTACTTTCACTCAAGTAAAATTGAAAAGGAGCACTAAATACTTTCACTTAGTAATATTTTATCTGTATCTGTACTTTTACTCAAGTATTTGATTTGTGTAATTCGTCCACCACATTCAGTTCAGAACTTATTAAAAACACACACAGGACACAGAAGAGCCCAGAACATGAACACAAAGATCTCAGCATCCTTCGTTCATAATCTGGGCTCTTCTACATGCTTATATATTATTTATTAATAAGGTGTGTACTGAATTTTGTGTTTTAATATCACCGTCTTAAAGCATTAAACCACGTAAAGTGTTTCTTCACAACAGTTTTCTGTGGGAGTTCAGCTCATCTCTTTCATTCTCAGTTCTTCTGCTTGTGTCTCATCAGATCCGCCTAAATAAACCTGGATATAAATAAATGAAGATTGTTTTTCTTCATTTTTTGTACATTTATGTATGTATTTATTTCTTATTTCAGCAGATTTCTGTCAGATGTGATCCTGTGACAGATGTTCTTCACTCAAACACATTCAGAGTTTCTGATCTTCTGCTTTGACACCATTGAGAACTGACCAGAGCCGGACGATTACGTCACTGCTTCCTCCAGAGCTGATATACAGATTAATTAACTAAACTAAACTAATGTATCAATACTGAATTTATTTCAGCTGGACAATGATTCAGCCAACAATTATTTACCAATTATTACTGTAAAGCTGCTTTGCCACAATTTACATAGTAAAAATCTCTATATAAGTTGGTGACTTGACACACAGTTCATGAAAACACAAACAGTTTTAATACTTCAGTAACACTTCATGACTTCATTTACTGCTGACCTTCATTCAGCCATAAAAACACGCGTAAAGGATTATAATGTCACTGACCGGAAACTATTCATCTAGTTGAGATTACGTTCAGTTCCTGTAATCGAGTGTTTATTTATCGCTGGTGTTTCGGCAAATCCACGAATGATTTCTGTGAATGTTCTCTAATGAGAGTCAGCGATGGACACCAACCTTCCTCCTCCTCTTCTTCCTCCTCTTCCTCCTCAGTTTCTTCATCTGTCGTTCCGCGTGAGTCACTCGTGTCCTCTCGATCCTCTCGATCAAACTCCATCTTCCAGAGAGTTTCAGCTGCTCCTGCTGGATCTGCTCCAGTCTGAGGATCAGGATCTGTGACGAGCGGCTGTGGGAGGGGCTTAACTCATCGATTAGCCAATGGAAACGCTTCCTGGACTGCCTTTCGCAAAAATATATAAAAAAGAAAATATTAATTCAAAAAGAATCTATACATATATTTAATACGGCATTATATATATATATTTACTGGGTAGTCGTGGCCTAATGGTGAGGGAGTTGGGCTTGTAACGTGAAGGTTGCCGGTTCGATTCCCACGCCGGCAGGAATTGAAGGTGGCGATTGTGAATAATCCCTAATTGCTCCCCGGGCGCTGTAGCAATAGCTGTTCACTGTGTGTGTGTGTGTGCGTGTGTGTGCGTGTGTGCGCGTGTGCGCGTGTGTGCGCGTGTGTGCGTGTGTGTGTGTGCGTGTGTGCGTGTGCGTGTGTGCGCGCACTTGGATGGGATAAATGCAGTGCACAAATTTCAAGTATGGGTCACCATACCTGACAATACTTCACTTTCACTTATATATATATAATGCCGTATTAAATATATTTATAGATTCTTTTTGAATTAATCTATATATATATATATATATATATATATATATTAGCCTATATATATATAAATTGTTAGACGTCACTTCCCTTCTCTTCTCCCTCCATAAATAACGGGAAGAATGTAGTCTACAATGTATTCATGAAACAAGATCACATATTGGTATTTGACAAAGAGGGTTTATTTCTTAGTGTAAAAAGTCGAAGCGCTGCAGATTTAGTTCGTGAAGCTCAGGTCCAGTGTTGTAGAGCAGTAAGAGTCGTCACGTCTGGATCACATGGAGAAAGTGTCAACGGGCTGATCAGAGGCGCATTTACAAGTGAGAAAACAAGAGACGGTTTGTGATCTGCGGCTCTCGTCCAGCGGTCAGAGGTCACATGATGGCTAACACCAGCTGTGATTCACACGTCCTGCTTCAAAATGGCTGCCAGTGTTTCTAGCTCACACGTTCACACCAGCTTCATCTTCCACGGGGTTTATTGTGCATCTGTTCATTCAAACACAAGAACACTTGATAGAGAACTGGAGTCAGTGAATGATGGTCATTTTTCACTCATGGTGACTTTAGAGTTTCTCCTCTTTATAGTCGTATAATTGTTTGTTGGTTAATTTCGTGTTTCTGAGGTGAACTGGAGACTTCAAGCGCTGTATTCAGTGAACTGGTTTCTCCTCTGACCGAGAGGTTAAAGGCCTCTGAATTTGATGGATGACCCTCATAAAACAAGCTCCGCCCTTCCCTTCCCTTCCCTCGGGACACCTGTTTATCCCCCTCCCCCCATGCAGGAATTTACAGCCAGTGTTTGGAATGTTCTAGACGGAAAATGTTGAAACGACGAGTTTTAAAATTTAAAACCTGAAACAAGGTATTGGTTGATAAACAGAGCGATCAAGGCTTTTTTATCAAGTAAAGTTTTCCATACAACTTTAAAAACCTTTAAAAAAAACACAAAAAAGTCAAGACCTATTAAGCATTTTTTAGTTTTTTTCTAGTTTTTTTATTCGCTTTGGTGTTGTTTTCAGAAGGTGTAGATTTTCAAACCGCTGAACTGATCCTGTAACACAGAGTCACTCTTTCAAAACCCGATCTCTTCTCTCAGGACATTACACAGTTCATATTGATTCAAACACAAGATTGTCGTGATTTGGTTTAATCACAGAAACACAAGCGTTTGATCTTCTTTCAGTTTAGTCCTTTTCACAATCAGTTCATTCAGTAGCAAACAATACAAGAGACATGATTCAAATCACCCTTGATGCTGAAATGATTACAGTAACACAAGCTTCAGACGCTGCATTAAAACACACCACACAACCTAAAACACATGTTAGTAACAATATTCAGTGTTATGGTGTGATGACGTGATGAAACAGTCGTGAGGGTTTATTCTGGAATATTTGCTGCTATAATGTTCAGACTGAACCACATGACAGTGTTGGGAAAGTTACTTTTAAAAGAACGCATTAAAATATTGAGTTACTCCCTAAAAAAGTGACTAATTGCATTACTTAGTTACGTTTTATGAAATATAATGCATTATATTCCTTTACGTTACTTTTTCTCATCTGGGTTAACTTATTTTTTTTTTAATAACAACAAAAAAAGTTCTATTTTTTTGCAAACATTAAGACCCAAAAGCGAAACGAATAATGAATAATTCGCAGACTGAATGAAATGCGTATTTACGCCTGTACAGTAGAGCTCAAGCAAACCTTTCAGCAAAGTCACGTGAACCATCGAAATTTGTGACGTAATGAAGCCTCGTTTATTGTAATCATGTGACTTTGGCAGTTTGATTCCCGCTCAAACCACTGATTCAGACAAAACATCTGTAAAGCTTCAATAAAATGTGAAAAAGTAACTTAGATATTTTGTTGTAAATTGAAAAATGCATTACTTTACTAGTTACTTGGAAAAGTAATCTGATTACATAACTCAAGTTATTTTCCCTTCTCTGGGAAAAAAATCACCTTATACACTTTAAAAATCAATGGGTTAAAAACAAGTGATCTGAGTTGGACAAAACACACGTTAGATTCATTTTACACAGCAAATTTAACCCAGAACAATGGATTGCTTTTATCCATTAATTTTTACTATAACAAAAAAAAACCGATTTTGCTTAAATCCTCTAAATGTTTGTAAAATACTCACCATGATATACTATACTCAATACTCAATACTTTTGGACTTAAAACTTTTAAACTGAAGAAATAAGAAACTGATGTTATACCACACATGTAATTTTATTCATTTAAAGTGTTACATTAAAGAAAAGCACCAGTTTAATTAGTTAAAACACATTCATGTTGTCACACCACCTGCAGAATAAAGTTCACAGAGACAAATAATACAAATACTACTAAATCACGCTTCAGAACAAACTCACTCCACTGACGACGCTGGAGATGAGATTTATCAAAGGACGCGATTACATGAAATTGAACACGTTTGCTCCGGAGGCTCGAGCCTGGAGCATGAATCTCTCCAGAGATCTGTATTTAGTGTGCTTGAATGACTTCAAGTGTCTCTGAAGGTCAGAATTGGTTAAGAAGCTCTTATCGCACGGAGGGCAGTGAAACGGCTTGACCTCGATGTGGACGTTCTCGTGCGTCTTCAGGTGCGACACCTGACTGAACGCTTTCCCGCACTGGAGACAGATGAAGCGCTTCACACCGGAGTGAGTCGTTAAGTGAAGATTGAAGTTGTTCTTCTGTGTGAAACTCTTCCCGCACTGAGCGCATGTGAACGGTTTCTCCTCCGAGTGAGTTTTCATGTGCATCCCGAGACTTCCTTTCTGTCTGTAACTCTTCCCGCACTGAGCGCATGTGAAAGGCTTCTCTCCGGTGTGGATCCGGATGTGTTCCGTAAGGCTTCCGCTCTGTTTAAAGCCTCGTCCGCAGTGACTGCACGTGAACGGTCTTTCTCCGGTGTGGATCCTGGTGTGATCCTTCAGGCTTCCTTTACATGTGAAGCTCTTTCCACACAGACGGCAGGTGCAGGACGATCTTTTAGCGCTCCTTCGCTGAGATCTTCTCCGTGACTCCTTCAGTTCGGTCTTTGAGCCGCTAGAAGACGCTGCTCTAGTTGTGACAGTCGGAGATTTCTGATGTTCGTCCTCTTCACTTTCTTCTTCACTCAATGATTCACTTTCTTCTTCACTCGATTCTTCTCCCTTGTCACTCAGGTCTTCACTTTCCTCTTCACTTTCGTCACTTTCATCTTCACTCAGTTCTTCTCCTCTCTTTTCACTCAGTTCTTCACTCTGTTTTTCACTTTCATCTTCCATTTTCATCAGATCTGAAAGGCAAAAAATACATTTACTCTTTCAAAAATCTGTTCAACTGGAAACTGAAATAAAGATTAAATAAGTGACGCAAATTGCAGTTTGAGAATAAAATTTCTTTTGACTATAAATCGCTGTGGTAGACCGTCTGAAACCAGATAGAAACTCACAGTGATTATATATCAGTGTAAAAGACGGTGATTTACATGTGAAGCTCCTAAAGTTGGTCAGTTAGACTGAAATCAGTGTCAGCTGATCTGCTAGATTTGTGGATTTTTCTGGATTTTTTTGAAAAAAAAAAAAAAAAAAACCCTTGTCCATCAGTCAGGAATGTGGAAAACAGACATTGTTCATGTTTAACATCTATTTTCAATAAACTGTGTTAATATAAAGTTAGTTGCTTATGAAGGAAGAGTAAAACTCTCTGAGTTTAAAACGCTCGTCCTTCAACACGACGTCAGCTACACCTCCTTGTCATCTGAACACTGAAGCGGATATTTTACTTCATAACTTGTTGAATATGGATATTTTCGCTTCAGAAGGCTGTATCCCCGGATCCGTGTGCGTTTATGATGGATTGAAGCACTTTCTTCAGCTCACACTCGTTCACTGCCATCATGAAGCTCGGACGCGTCCGGATATTTATTAATATAACTCTGATTATGTTCACCAGAAAGAAGAAAGTCATACACGATGATTTACTGACAAAACTCTACAGAGTCATAATTCACACATCAGACTAGTTTTACTGGACTAGACGACTCTTTTTAAACTTATAAACTGATTAATCTCGTTGTTTGGATTATCTAGTCATTATTACACAAGAAAAGGGACAGAGAAAAACACTGAAACTGATAATAGGCGACTGTGAAAGTTGAATCTGGATCGACACTGATGTGAAACACGATCATGATCTCTGATCGCCTCAGATTCACAATCATGAAGAATCACGAGATTATTTACAATCACAGCGCAGATTTATGGCCAAAAGAAATCTGTGTATCGACCCGAAAACCATTAAAATAATCTTTGTGTTTTGTCTCTTGATCGCAGATGTTAGAGGTTATTGATTTAAATCACACGTGCACGCGCGGCTATTGTTTATACGAGCGATTTGTGTTTGTTTGCGCGCTCTCGTTCTGTTCGAACAAACTAACGATCGTACGGAGGCCCGGAGATGACATACACGAAATAAAGGAATAAATCGAGCGCACGATTTACTAATTCGTTCCCTCGATTTATAAATCATGATTTAGCTGATTATTTGTTCCTGTATGTCATGTCCGGGGATCCGTACCGCGTTCACAACAGTTCAGATCACTGACCTCTGTGTTCCTCAGAGTCTTCCTCTTTTACCCTGCAGGATTCCCACATGTCTTCTCTCTCCTCTTTAACAAACTCCATTCCAGCTCCCGCTCCTTCAGTCTGATGTGAGAGTGATGTGTGGATCAGATCAGTGTGAATGACTGTGGGAGGAACATCAGTCAACAGTGTGATGGACAGAGGAGTGGTCAGAGCCACAGACATCTTCTTTATTTCAACAGTTGGACTGTAATGAACTGGATTGTTTTAGTGTCTGCAGCCGGAGTTGAGGAGTAACGGAACACATGTAACTTAGTTACATATTTAAAGTACAATATTTGAGTAACAACTACATTTTAAGTGGGTGGTGATCAAATTACAGTTACATCTGAAATGTATTTATTAATGTCATTTATTACATTTAAACATGTAAACTGTGAGGGGCAATAAATTGTTGATTCTCCGACTCTGACCATCTGAAAAATCATCCTACATTTCTGCTCATACGTTTCATACGCCAACGCCTTGCAGAATATACAACATTTTAATAATTTTAACAAAATATTTAATATTTGCAAGTTATAATATTCAATAATTTATAAAGTCAGATAAATAAAAAAGTTATAAAGTCAGAATTGCGTGATAAAAACAATTCTGACTTTTTTTCTGGGAAATTGCAATTTTATATCTCACAATTCTGACTGTTTTTCTTAAAATTGAGTTTATATCTCAGAATTCTGACTTTATAACTCGCAATTGCAACTTTACATCACGCAATTCTGAGAAAAAAGTCAGAAAAAACTTATTCGAATTTCAAAGTATTGTAAAGTATTTAGATTAAGTTACAAGGGTGATCTAATGAAATACATTACAAATTACTTTTTAAAGCTTGTATTTTGTAATCTGTAGTGAAATACATTTGAAAAGTAATCTACCCAGCCCTGACTGCAACACTACTGAATACGGTTCATTTGTTCAGTTGTATGTGAGATAGTGATGAATCACATCATGCAATACTGAGTGAAATTGACCTTTTTATTTTTTTTAATAAAGGAGCTCATGCTATAGCTAAAGTTACAGCTAAATTCAGCTTGTTCTGGATCTCAAAACCCCCAATATCTTGTTCTCCATTACTGCATCTTCACAGATGAGACAATAACTACATGCTGAAGATTACAACCTTCATTGAATTTCATATTATCAGTGAACAATTCTGAGTTTGTCTGTTTAAAAACTTGAAACTGAAAAACACTGAATGTTTTACTTTCTATGTTAGTTATCAAAATAATCAATTTTAACATAATCATACCTAAATTAAACTCGGTACAAAGGAAAAAGAAATGTATTTTCTTTTGAATTCCCATGTGAGAATGTGAAGAAGGACGGAGGTCAACCCGTCAGAATGTAAAATTAGTGCTTGTCTTTTACTTCAAATGTACAGTGCTCACATTTATTTGTGCATTAAAAAAAATACAAATCAGGATGTGCCATTTTGTGATCACACAGAATATTTTAGTGCAGAGTCATGTGACACAGACAGCAGTTCTTCATCGAACTCATTCTAACCGTTGTCACATGACCACAGCGGCAGGAAGCTCATAAACTGAGTGGACGTGAAGCCTGAGGGCACAGATGTGACCGGATACGTGAGGTCAGTGTGTGGAAACTGCCACAGATGTGTGAGGATCTCAGCAGGACTCTGAACGACGGCAGCCATTAACGCCTCTTCAACAAGAGACAGACGGAGCTTATGGAAATCAGGCTTTCAGATGAAGATCAGCTGGAGTCTTTAGATTGAGGGATCGACTGAACCTCCGTACTCTGATCCTCATCATGTGCTCGTATTCACACCAGAACACACACACACACACACTCACTCACACACACACACACACACACACACACACTCACACACTCACAGATTCTCTCTCACACACACACACACTCAAACACACACAGATTCTCTCTCACACACACACACACACAAACACACACAGAGTCTCAAACACACACACACACACTCAAACATACACAGATTCTCTCTCACACACACACACACACTCAAACACTCAGATTCTCTCTCACACACACACACACAAACACACACAGAGTCTCAAACACACACACACACACTCAAACACACACAGATTCTCTCACACACACACACACACACACAAACACAGATTCTCTCTCTCACACACACACACACTCAAACACACACACACACTCAAACACTCAGATTCTCTCACACATACACACACACAAACACACACAGTCTCAAACACACACACACACTCAAACACACACAGATTCTCTCTCTCACACACACACAAACACACAGATTCTCTCTCTCACACACACACACACACTCAAACACACACAGATTCTCTCTCTCACACACACACTCAAACACACAGATTCTCTCTCACACACACACACACAAACACACACAGATTCTCTCACACACACACACTCAAACACACACACATTCTCTCACACACACACACACAAACACACACAGAGTCTCAAACACACTCAAACACACACAGATTCTCTCTCTCTCTCACACACACACACACACACACTCAAACACACAGATTCTCTCTCACACACACACACACAAACACACACAGTCTCAAACACACACAGATTCTCTCTCACACACACACACACTCAAACACACAGATTCTCTCTCTCACACACACACACAAACACACACAGAGTCTCAAACACACACACTCAAACACACACACAAACACACACAGATTCTCTCTCACACACACACACAAACACACACAGATTCTCTCACACACACACACACACACACTCAAACACACACAGATTCTCTCTCACACACACACACACTCAAACACACACAGATTCTCTTACACACACACTCAAACACACACAGATTCTCTCTCTCACACACACACACACACACACACAAACACACACAGAGTCTCAAACACACACACACTCAAACACTCAGATTCTCTCTCACACACACAGAGTCTCAAACACACACACACACTCAAACACACAGATTCTCTCACACACACACACACAAACACACACATTCTCTCTCTCACACACACACACTCAAACACACACACACACACTCAAACACTCAGATTCTCTCTCACACACACACACACACAAACACACACAGTCTCAAACACACACAGATTCTCTCACACACACACACACAAACACACAGTTTCTCTCACACACACACTCAAACACACACAGATTCTCTCTCACACACACACACACTCAAACACACAGATTCTCTCTCACACACACACACACACACAAACACACACAGATTCTCTCATACACACACACTCAAACACACACACATTCTCTCACACACACACACACAAACACACACAGAGTCTCAAACACACTCAAACACACACAGATTCTCTCTCTCTCTCACACACACACACACTCAAACACATAGATTCTCTCTCACACACACACACACAGAGTCTCAAACACACTCAAACACACACAGATTCTCTCTCACACACACACACACTCAAACACACAGATTCTCTCTCACACACACACACACAAACACACACAGATTCTCTCACACACACACACTCAAACACACACACATTCTCTCACACACACACACACAAACACACACAGAGTCTCAAACACACTCAAACACACACAGATTCTCTCTCTCTCTCACACACACACACACACACACTCAAACACACAGATTCTCTCTCACACACACACACACAAACACACACAGTCTCAAACACACACAGATTCTCTCTCACACACACACACACTCAAACACACAGATTCTCTCTCTCACACACACACACAAACACACACAGAGTCTCAAACACACACACTCAAACACACACACAAACACACACAGATTCTCTCTCACACACACACACAAACACACACAGATTCTCTCACACACACACACACACACACTCAAACACACACAGATTCTCTCTCACACACACACACACTCAAACACACACAGATTCTCTTACACACACACTCAAACACACACAGATTCTCTCTCTCACACACACACACACACACACACAAACACACACAGAGTCTCAAACACACACACACTCAAACACTCAGATTCTCTCTCACACACACAGAGTCTCAAACACACACACACACTCAAACACACAGATTCTCTCACACACACACACACAAACACACACATTCTCTCTCTCACACACACACACTCAAACACACACACACACACTCAAACACTCAGATTCTCTCTCACACACACACACACACAAACACACACAGTCTCAAACACACACAGATTCTCTCACACACACACACACAAACACACAGTTTCTCTCACACACACACTCAAACACACACAGATTCTCTCTCACACACACACACACTCAAACACACAGATTCTCTCTCACACACACACACACACACAAACACACACAGATTCTCTCATACACACACACTCAAACACACACACATTCTCTCACACACACACACACAAACACACACAGAGTCTCAAACACACTCAAACACACACAGATTCTCTCTCTCTCTCACACACACACACACTCAAACACATAGATTCTCTCTCACACACACACACACAGAGTCTCAAACACACTCAAACACACACAGATTCTCTCTCACACACACACACACTCAAACACACAGATTCTCTCTCACACACACACACACACACAAACACACACAGATTCTCTCATACACACACACTCAAACACACACACATTCTCTCACACACACACACACAAACACACACAGAGTCTCAAACACACTCAAACACACACAGATTCTCTCTCTCTCTCACACACACACACACTCAAACACATAGATTCTCTCTCACACACACACACACAGAGTCTCAAACACACACAAACACACGCATTCTCTCTCTCACACACACACACAAACACACACAGAGTCTCAAACACACACACTCAAACACACACAGATTCTCTCTCACACACACACACACAAACACACACAGATTCTCTCACACACACACACACTCAAACACACACAGATTCTCTCTCACACACAAACACACACAGATTCTCTCTCACACACAAACACACACAGATTCTCTCACACACACACACACTCAAACACACACACACACTCAAACACACACAGATTCTCTCACACACACACACACTCAAACACACACAGATTCTCTCTCACACACAAACACACACAGATTCTCTCACACACACACACACTCAAACACACACAGATTCTCTCTCACACACAAACACACACAGATTCTCTCTCACACACAAACACACACAGATTCTCTCACACACATTCTCTCTCACACACACACACAAACACACACAGATTCTCACACACACACACACAAACACACACAGATTCTCACACACACACACACACACACTCAAACACACACAGATTCTCTCACACACACACTCAAACACACAGATTCTCTCTCTCACACACACACACACACACACTCAAACACACACAGATTCTCTCTCTCACACACACACAGATTCTCTCACACACACACACACACTCAAACACACACAGATTCTCTCTCACACACACAGATTCTCACACACACACACACACTCAAACACACACAGATTCTCTCACACACACACTCAAACACACACAGATTCTCTCTCACACACACACACACACACACACAAACACTCAGATTCTCTCTCTCACACACACACACACAAACACACACAGAGTCTCAAACACACACACACTCAAACACACAGATTCTCTCACACACACACACACACAAACACTCAGATTCTCTCTCTCACACACACACACACAAACACACACAGAGTCTCAAACACACACACACTCAAACACACAGATTCTCTCACACACACACACACACTCAAACACACACAGATTCTCTCACACACAAACACACACAGAGTCTCAAACACACACACACACACACTCAAACACACACAGATTCTCTCACACACACACACACACTCAAACACACACAGATTCTCACACACACACACACACACACACACACACTCAAACACACAGATTCTCTCTCACACACACACACACACAAACACACACAGATTCTCTCACACACACACTCAAACACACACAGATTCTCTCTCTCACACACACACACACACTCAAACACTCAGATTCTCTCTCACACACACACACACACAAACACACACACACAGTCTCAAACACACACAAACACACACAGATTCTCACACACACACACACACACACACACAAACACACACACAGAGTCTCAAACACACACACACACTCAAACACACAGATTCTCTCTCACACACACAGATTCTCTCTCTCTCTCACACACACACACACACACTCAAACACTCAGATTCTCTCTCACACACACAAACACACACACACAGAGTCTCAAACACACACAAACACACACAGATTCACACACACACACACAAACACACACACACACACAGAGTCTCAAACACACACACACACTCAAACACTCAGATTCTCTCTCACACACACACACACACACAAACACACGCACACAGAGTCTCAAACACACACAGATTCTCACACACACACACACACACACAGAGTCTCAAACACACACACACACTCAAACACTCAGATTCTCTCTCACACACACACACAAACACACACAGATTCTCTCTCACACACACACACACACAAACACACACACACAGAGTCTCAAACACACACAGATTCTCTCACACACACACACACACACACACTCAAACACACAGAGTCTCAAACACACACACACTCAAACACACACACACACTCAAACACTCAGATTCTCTCACACACTCACACAAACACACACTCAAACACACAGATTCTCTCACACACACACTCACACTCACTGGACTCTTATTTTGATAGTTGTGTCCCCGTTCCCACTTCCTGTGTTTACATCCTGTGTTGTATTGGTTTCTATGGTCACTTCTATTCATCACACCTGTTTCTTAACGTGCTTCAGTTATTGTCTTCTGTGGTTCCTGTATAAACAAGTTCTCTACTTTCTCTGGACACGACTGTGACAATATGGCTGACTTTTGACTTTAAGACATTTGCAGTTCGTTTAAAACTTTATATCAGATATATGGCTCCACAAGTGCTGAAATAGTTGATGACAGTGAAACTAGTATTTCTCTGTACTTTTTAATTGTGTCAAAGTCATAATTTCTTCAAATCAGCAGGACTTTTATTTTGGCGAGATCTCTCAGTTCAGTTCTGGAGGTTCATGTGGATCATCTATCCCATTTATTCATACGGTCGGTCCACAAACATATTGCATATCCGTACATAAATATGTTCACATAAATTAGCATTGTACTTTTAATACAAAACTGTAGTGCTGTATTGTGAATAAAATAACTTCTGACACTAAACAGCCAATAGAAACAGGTCATGTGAACAGTAAACCCCTCCTCCTTCGATGTGATTGGCTCTCTCACACACTGTGACTCTGTTAGACGCTGCACTGAGCCGGAGCTGCTAAACTGATCAGATTCTGTTTCATATCTAAAACTTCAGCTTTATTTCAGGAGAATCTCTCTCATCTGCTCATGTAGCTTCAATAATACAACATCAAGTGAACTTTTCAAACAACAACAATCGTTCTTAACTTTATATGAATCATTTTATTTACATGTGAATGAAAGAAGATTATAATGGCTAAACAAAATGCATGAGACGATCTCGACCAGAGCGAGAGAAAGACACACAAATGCTGTAAACGGGTCCAAATGTTTAGTTGATCTGAATATAAGAGACTCCATCATCCACAGAACAAACACAATATACTGTAGATCTGAGCATTAATAACAGACACATGACATTAATATAAAACAATGAAACAATAAAGTTATTCTGTGTATAAAATGTAAGAGAGATGATGTAAATGTTTGAAGTAACTTTATATAGTTTTTCTGCTATACTTGACCATCATGTTTATGATTAGAAACATTTGAATCATTATGGATGAGTTCAATCCAAACATTATTATATTTGTAGGCCTGAAGATTTCTGCTGACACTCATCTGAGCTTCTTCCTCCTCTTCCTCCTTTGGAACAAAACCTTCTTTTGATTGAATACTAAAGCAACATTAATCATTCAATTTCACATGTTTCTAACACACGTGCTGCTTTATTTCACTGTAGAGTCTGAGTCTCTTCCATCTGTATGAAACACATTTACACATTTATTTCTGTAGTGGATCTTCTGATCACCTGATCATTCCTGCTGCTCTCATGATGATTTCACAGATCTTCACCCACACTGTAAGAAGGAACAGAAGAGAAAACAGTCAGTGTTCAGAGGAACAAAGTGACAATTACTGTATTACAATGACAGTTTTTAGAGTAGAAGAAGATTAAATCCTGTAATCAGATTCAACTATATCACATTTATCAATCACATTGATCAACTATAACACATTTAAACATGAATCACTGATATGTTTGTCTGTTTGTCCTCTTGAGAAACTGATGAGTTTACGGCGTATGGAATAAACCACAGGAGCAAATACTAGTTATTCTGAGTTAAAACACAAAGCTTTAGTTGAAGCCGTTTGTCCTCTAGTTCAACATGTTTGTAGGGCTCTGAGTAAATCACTGAAAGTAAAGTGAGTGTGAAGTAGTGTGACGTGTTTCTTGTCAAAGTAAAAACACTCAGAGACAGAGACGTTTCTCATGTGAGCTGAAGCTGAACGACACTGATTTTTGCAGGAGTGCTGAACAATCTGAACAAGTCTATTCTCAAACTGAAGAGATTCACTTCTACTGACACACTTAATAAAGCAGGAGCTGATGAATGAAGCTGACAGTGTGATTTTCTTCTCTTTAAACATTTTAATAACTTCACATTTTGTTCTCACACAAACACTTTGTTGCAATGAAGTTTAATGATAATTTCTTTCATGAACATCTGAAAGGTTTGTTCACATATCAGAGGAAGATGGAGATCTTTAATATCACAGTGATGTTTCCTCACCTCAGGACACAGTTTGAGTCTCGAAGGACGTCTCTGAGCCGCTGCTTTGAGTCTCCTATCCTATTTTGTCTCAGATCAAGATCTTTTAAAAACTGCAGTGCTTCTGAGTTAGTCAAAGACTGAGTTAAAGAAGAAACATCTGTAATGCCACAGTTCTGTAGACTAGAAACACAAACAGAAGAAGAGAGATTATCTTACAAACAAATCATTAAAATGAAGAATTTTACACAAATATAATGTGAACTCAGACTCATTGTGAGATATTGAGTATAAAGTGTTTTAGTTGAAACTGTTGAAGTGATTTTCATCATTTTGATTCTTGTATGTGAATGTTACTGACCTCAATCTCTCCAGTTTACAGTGTGAATCCTTCAGTACGTCACATAAGAGCTTCACTCCTGTGTTTCCTAGTTCATTCCAGCTCAGGTCCAGATCTCTCAGGTGTGACGGGTTTGATTTCAGAGCTGAAGTCAGGATGACACACTGATTCTCTGTAATACTGCAGTAACTCAGACTAAAGACAAAGAAATAACAATAGTTCACATCTATGATGATCATCTTACTGAAGAGCTTCATTTAGTTTCCAATAGTCTGTTGTGAAACTCAGTCACTAGTTCTGTGTGCTGGAAGATTATGTTTCTTCTCTTTCATTTTTAATCATTTATTTGATGTCTCTGTTCTTTATTCTCTGTTGAAAAGGCAGTTCCCTTTCAATTGGTCACGTTCGACGTACGTCGGAACTGAACTGACGAATTGGGATATCGCATGAGAGCCCTATCATCTTTGAGTGTAAACTAAACGAGCCAATGGAGATTGGCGTGCAAGCTTTGCATGGCGCACTCCGCCCGGATAGGGCCGGGAGTGTCGGGCTCGAGTGGAATCCTCTGCCGTGTCCCGAACCCTCCCGGCTGGACGATTGGTTTCTCGGGGCAGCCCGTGGTGGTTCTCAGCACTCTGGCCCGGTTCCTTTCTTTCTGGAGGTGCATGAGGAGGTGACTAGATTGTGGAAGACACCTTTTTCTGTCCGAAACCGGTCTGGTCCCTCCTCCGCCTTCATCGTCCTGGATGGCGGTGCAGCTAAGGGGTACGTGTGGATCCCCTCAGTTGAGCGCGCCGTCGCAATGCAACTGTGTCCGGCGGCCGCCAATTGGCGGGGCAACCCGCGCCTCCTGTCCCGGGCTTGTAAGTTCTCGTCCAATCTAACAGACAAGGCTTACAGTGCCTGTGGGCAGGCTGCATCTGCCCTGCATGCCATGGCGTTGCTGCAGGTCTACCAGGCCAAGGCACTTTGTGACATGCCCCAGGGCGGTCCTGACCAACAGCTTGTAGAAGAGCTGCCACCGACCTCGCCCTCCAGGCAACGAAGGTGACTGCATGCTCGGTTGGTCAAGCGATGGCCACACTGGTGGTTCAGCAGCGCCATCTCTGGTCAACCTGGCGGACATGAGGGAGGCCGAAAAATATCGGTTCCTGGACTCCCCTCTGTCCCAGGTTGGGCTATTCAGCGATGCGGTCGAGAGCTTCGCCCAACAGTTCTCGGCTGCACAGAAGCAGACGGAGGCCCTGAAGCATGTCTTGCCCCGGCGTACAGCTGCTGCCTCCACCCAGCCGCCGGCAGCGGCCTCCTCGTCTGCTCGTCGCCGTTGGCGCCCGCCTGCGTCGTCCACCGCCCCTGCAAAGTCTGCAAGTGGCCTTGAGGCGGGTGACCCGAAGGAAGTTGGAGCTGCTCTTCGGGTGACAGTGAAGGCACCGCTCCCTCCCCCGGAGGAGGGCCAGGTGGGGAATCCTTGGTTTCGGTTTATTTCTGTTCCGCCGCTGGCTCCCCGGAGTCCAGCGGTACCCACGTTCTCAGTAAAAGAGCAGTTTCCACATCCTCTGGGTCACAAGAGGGCGCGTCTGGCGGTGTGTCACGCTGTGCCTGGCCACCCTCAGCCCCCTCTCATTTCGCCAGCAGAGGGCAGTTTGCTGGTCGAGGCCACCCCCGTGCCGACTCCCACGCGCACTCTCACTCTGCGAAGCAAAACCTCACTTCGGGCCGCTCTGCCGTGCGAGTCAGGTCCCCTGGCTCCGCCTCGCTGCCCCACCACGGGTACGTCTGTTGTGCCATTGGTCCCGCTGGTTTGGAGTCTGGGAGCCTGGCTAGCGCTTCCCAGCCCGTCCCGCTGGCTCATCCGCACGATCAGACTCGGCTATGTGATTCAGTTTGCCCGGCGTCCCCCAGTGTTCAGGGGCATCCATTTCACTCGCGTAGATGTGAACGATGCTCCTGTGCTTTGGGCGGAGATTGCTGTCCTACTAGCGATATGAGGTCAGGGTTCTATAGCCCCTACTTCATTGTACCCAAGAAAGGCGGTGGGTTACGGCCAATCTTGGACCTGCGAGTCTTGAATCGGTCCCTTCACAGGCTGCCGTTCAAGATGTTGACGCAGGAACGCATTTTCGAATGCATCCGTCCCCAATATTGGTTTGCAGTGATCGACCTGAAGGACACTTTCATGTCTCGATTCTTCCTCGACACAGACCCTTTCTACGGTTTGCTTTCGAGGGTCGGGCATATCAGTACAAGGCACCTCAGCTGGTTGGGTCTTCAGGTCAACTGGGACAAGAGCAACTCGCCCCCGGGCAGAGGAGCTCTTATCTCAGTATGGAACTGGACTCGGTCAGCCAGACTGCGCTCCTCACTCTGATGTTAGGATTGCTTCATATGAGGCCGCTTCAACACTGGCTTCATGGCCGAGTCCCGAGATGGGCGTGGCAACGCAGTATGTTCCGTGTGGCCATTACACCGAACTGCCGTCGTACCCTCACTCAGTGGTCCGACCCCTCGTTCCTGCGGGCTGGAGTTCCACTGGAACAGGTGTCCAGGCATGCTGTGGTCTCCACGGATGCCTCCTCCACCGGGTGGGAGGCCACGTTCAATGGGCATGCAGTTTTAGGTCTGTGGACGGGGCCTCAACTGCAGTGGCATATCAATTGCCCC
This sequence comes from Zacco platypus, assembly GCA_038088235.1. NCBI lineage: Eukaryota > Metazoa > Chordata > Actinopteri > Cypriniformes > Xenocyprididae > Zacco > Zacco platypus. The sequence goes on along the minus strand of CM076080.1, from coordinate 34,190,488 downwards.
AAGTTGTTAGCAATGCGTCTTGCACTGGGCCGCCTCAAGGGGCTGCTACTAGGCAAGCACTTACTGGTCCACACGGACAACACTGCGACCGTTGCGTACATCAACCACCAGGGCGGTCTACGCTCTCGTTGCATGTCACAACTCGCCCGCCATTTCCTCTTATGGAGTCAGAAGCATCTGAGGGCGCTTCATGGACTTCATCCCCAGGCAGTCCAGCTGATATGGCGTCACTTCGGGACCGCACAGGTAGATCTGTTTGCCGACCCGGACTCGACCCATTGCCAGTTGTTTTACTCCCTATCCGAGGCCACCCTCGGCACGGACGCACTGGCACACAGCTGGCCCCCGGGCCTCCGCAAGTATGCGTTTCCTCCAGTGAGCCTTCTTGCACAGACGTTGTGCAAAGTCAGGGAGGATGAGGAGCAGGTCCTGCTAGTTGCGCCGTATTGGCCCAACCGGACCTGGTTTTCAGAACTCATGCTCCTTGCGACAGCACCTCCTTGGCCCATTCCTCTGAGGAAGGACCTTCTGACTCAGAGACGGGGCACCCTCTGGCACCCGCGTCCGGACCTCTGGAATCTCCATGTCTGGTCCCTGGACGGGACGCGGAGGTTCTAGGTGGCCTACCCCAGTCGGTGTTAGATACCATCACTTCGGCTAGAGCTCCTTCTACGAGGCACCTCTATGCGTTGAAGTGGAGCCTGTTCATCAAATGATGTTCTTCTCACCAGGAGAACCCCCGTTCTTGCTCGATCAGGTCAGAGCTTTCCTTCCTGCAAGAGGGCTTGGAGCGAAGGCTGCCTCCCTCCACCCTCAAAGTGTATGTTGCCGCTATCGCCGCACTTCACAATGCAGTTGAAAGTAAGTCACTGGGAAGGCATGACCTGGTCGTCAGGTTCCTGAGGGGGGCGAGGAGACTAATCCGCCTCGCCCACTCTCTATACCCTCTTGGGACTTGTCCCTGGTACTCGCAGTCAGGGACCTCCTCTCGAGCCTTTACAGTCAGCTGAGTTAAAAATTCTGTCACTTAAAACAGTTCTCCTGACTGCATTGGCCTCCATCAAGAGGGTAGGGGACCTCCACGCTTTTTCGGTCGACGAATTGTGCCTAGACCTGCAAGCTGCAAGCGCTGCCCTCGGAGGAGGCAGACCCAGCCCTGGCTTTGCTCTGTCCTGTCTGCGCTCTGCGTCTGTATGTGGACAGAGCTGAAAGCTTCAGGACCTCAGACCAGCTCTTCATCTGTTACGGAGGTTAGCAGAAGGGTAAGGCTGTCTCCAAGTAGAGGATGGCCCACTGTATAGTGGATGTCATCACCTTGGCTTACCAAGCACATGGCGTGCCCTGCCCACTCAGGTTGTGTGTCCCAAGGCATGCCTTGCCTGCTCGGGTTGAGCGCTCACTCCACTAGAGGAGTAGCTTCTTCCTGAGCGCTGGCTCACGGCACCTCGCTGACAGATATATGTAGAGCTGCGGGCTGGGCGACACCCAACACATTCGAGGTTCTGTAACCTTTGTGTAGAATCGGTATATTCCCGTGTACCCGCCCCTACTGGCCGGTAGCGCGAAGAACCCTTTCTAGTGTCCGCTTGCATACGCCACTCCCGCCCGCTTCCATATGTTGTGACCCCTACGGTGGTCCCATATGTGTAAAGTCCATGGTAGCCTTCCTAGGTAAGCCCATGTCTTTCCCTCAGTAGAGCCCGCTCTGCTGTCCCTGCTGAATGTGTATCCCCCTACCTAGGCCGGAGCCATCCCAGGGACTTCATATGTGCACTGCCCACGGTCAGTCCATATGTACATCCCCACGTAAAACTTCCTCCCTTCGGGTAGGTTGTGGTCTCCGCAGCGTCCCCAGTGGGCACGCTTTCCCAGTGTTATCCAAGTCTTATTGAGTGGGTCATGCAGAACAGCAGTAGACTTCCCTGGCGTAAGTCCGGTCCCTTCTCCATCCCAAGTGCACGCTGGGATGCTGTGGCTTACGCTGGGCACTGGAGGTGGTCAGTACTGTGGCGTTTTATTAGGGATCCCAATTCATCGGTTCAGTTCCGACGTACGTCGAACGTGACCGACTCAAAGGGAACGCCTCGTTCCCTGAAGCCAGGGAATGTGCCTTTGTGTGTAAAGATGGCCATTTTAAGCACGATTATTTGGATTTATATGAAAATTCAACACTTTACAATAAGAGTCCATTTGTAACATTAAAGCTTAATGAAAGTGTTGTTCATTGTTAATTTCAACATTTACATTTTAACATTTAAAAGTTGCCTCCTACATTAGTCATAATGCACTATGAATGATCATGAATGATCGAGATATAATTAATATATTAGTATTTTTTATATTTAAAACTTACAATAAACATTTTGCCATTTTTTTAATTCAAAGCAGACAAAATGTAAGAAATAGAGTTAAAACAATCTTGCTGCTCAAATTGTGTTTAGAACAATTTTTAATAATATTTTCTGCTCCTTTTGTATTTTGCATTTTCTTGTACTTTTACTTTCAATACTTAAGTATGTTTAATATCAAAAAAATACTTTTCATACTTAATTATAAAAAATACCACATACTTTAAAACTTTTACTTAGGTAATATTCTAAACAGTGACTTTTACTTTACTTTTACTTTAAGTCATTTTCTGGTAAGATATCTAAACTTTTACTCAAGTATGGCTTTCCAGTACTTTATACACCACTGATAATGATACTAACTCTAGTTTCTCCAGCTTGAATTGTGGGTTCATCAGTAGATCACAGAGGTTTTTCACTCCTGTGTTTCCGAGTTCATTCTCGCTCAGGTCCAGCTCTCTCAGGTGTGACGGGTTTGAGTTCAGAGCTGAAGTCAGAATGACACACTGTTTCTCTGTAATTCTGCAAACACTCAGACTGAAGACAGAAAGAGAAAATGACTCAAATCATGTTCAGTTCATGTGAAATGAATCATGAATAAATGTAATACAGTCACTAATAAAGCAGCAAAAACTTGGAAACTTAATGATATAAACGAACAAACCAAGACAGGATCATTCGAGGATACTAGTTACAATCCAAGTCTGGATCCGTCCTCACTCCACAAATAAGAGAATTTATCACTCTAGATTAATATATAGCATCAATATAGAAACAATAGGAAAATGCTAGAAAATATTGCTCATGAATCAATTATTAAGTCATTTTAGATTATAATTTACAATCTCTAAATACAAATTTTGCTCAATAAAAGTAGATTTAGTGTAAAGTATCATTAGTCCAGTATAAATGTAAGATTTCAGAATAATGTATTTGTGTATCAGTTTTGTTGTGTTTTATTATCATGGTGTTGCTGTCTGTGTGTGTTCCCTAGTTAGTGTTCTTGGTGAATCAGTTCTACCAGAAAGACTCGGGAGGTAAATTAACTTGCAATGAAATTTATTAACAATCAGCAAGCAAACATAGTAAGATAAAGTTCTTTGGCGTAGGCCCCGTCCGTAGCTTAGATCCTGAGGGTTGCGGACTTCCTGCCTGAAGATGAAGGCAGGGGCGTAGCCGACCCCCAGGAGGTATGGACAGGGACCATCCTGGTGGTGGTGGGGGGGGGTGGAGGTTAAGTTTCACGTCAGCATCTGTGAACTCAGACATGTGTGAGTACCGATCTTATATACTACGAGTATTGGATAACGATTGGTTAGATCTAAATTAGTAGTGACGTAATTTGAGTCTTCCTGACAGAACTTGCGCTAGAGCTTTCATTTCTACCAGAAAGACTCGGGAGGTAAATTAACTTGCAATGAAATTTATTAACAATCAGCAAGCAAACATAGTAAGATAAAGTTCTTTGGCGTAGACCCCGTCCGTAGCTTAGATCCTGAGGGTTGCGGACTCTGCATTTCCTGCCTGAAGATGAAGGCAGGGGCGTAGCCGACCCCCAGAATGGTGAAGGATAATTTATCCTGTGACGGAGCCTACCCCCCAAAGAACTGTGAGAGGAACGGGAATATGCCAGTAGTGATTCTTGTAGTTCCTGAACAGAAAATCAAAGTACACGTCTTTATAAGTCGGTTATCAGTGAAAAAAGCCACTAACCATAGCGTAAGAAGAGGCAAGGAAGGATGAATACCAGTTAGTGGTGAGAGAGAAAGCAAAGAAAAAAGGAGAAAAGAGAAGAGGTAACAACAACAACAAAGACAAAGGCTGCAATAGGTCACATATACGCAAAGCCTTGAAAGGTGACGAAGGCCACAAAGACACGATAGCTTGAACGGCGACGAGGGCCACGTTAGGCCACGTAGACAATATATGCTTGAACGGCGACGGAGGCCATGTTAGGCCACGTAGACAATATAGGCTTGAACAGTGACGGAGGCCACGTTAGGCCACGTAGACAATATATGCTTGAATGGCGACAGAGGCCACGTTAGGCCGCATAGACGATATAGGCTTGAACAGCGATGGAGGCCACATTAGGCCACATAGACAATATATGCTTGAACAGTGACGGAGGCCACGTTAGGCCACGTAGACAATATATGCTTGAACGGCGACAGAGGCCACGTTAGGCCGCATAGACAGTATAGGCTTGAATGGCGACGGAGGCCACATTAGGCCACATAGACAATATATGCTTGAACAGTGACGGAGGCCACGTTAGGCCACGTAGACAATATAGGCTTGAACAGTGACGGAGGCCACGTTAGGCCACGTAGACAATATATGCTTGAACGGCGACAGAGGCCACGTTAGGCCACATAGACAGTATAGGCTTGAACTGCGACGGAGGCCACATTAGGCCACATAGACAATATATGCTTGAACAGCGACAAAGGCCACGTTAGGCCACATAGACAGTATAGGCTTGAACGGCGACAAAGACCACGTTAGGCCACAGACAATATAGGCTTGAACCGCGACGAAGGCCACTTTAGGCCATGTTATGCGACATAGACATGACAACCTTGAACGGTGACGAAGGCCACATTAGGCTACAAAGACACTCTAGACTTGGAGAACACGGTCTCACCCCTATTCGTCACATGCTGCCGTTTGGTCATTTCCCCTTCACGTCGCACTCCGACGTTGAGGGTACCCCTCTTCGTCAATAAGCCGACGTTTAGGGTCTTCCGATAGATTTGAATGCAAATCCCTCATCGTCGGATTCTGACGAAAGGGGTTTAGGCATCCAGCTGTTTTCCTGCGCTGGAAAGTATTGCTTCAGGCGATTGATTTTGTGCTGCAAATGTGTATTTTGCAGTAGCGTGCGTCGTCGCATGGACTGTCACGATCATTGGTGTGGTGACCATACATTTTCGTGGGGCAGAAACCCTTGTCTGAATCGCTACCACGACTTATATATAATTTCATGTATATATATATATATATATATATATATATAAATATAAATAATTTTGGCCTACATTAAATGGCATAATTACAGGACTTACAGGACTGCATATTTGCTGTAGGCTTAAACGTGTCTTAATTTGGATGAGATATTTTATATCTCATTGTGATTCAACAAACAGTTGTATTTGATTTGATTTGATATACTTTATTAATCCCTCACTGGGGAAATTTCTGTGTTACAGGAGCTCAAAAATAGAATATGATATATAAAATAAATATAATACATTTATTTTATATATTATATAAAATAAATATAATGTCACTCTTATGACACGACAGCTTGGAACACTGACGTGCAGACAGTTGCATTTGCAACATTTAGACAAGTGACTACGAGCCTAAGTGGCTGCACGAGGCCACCTAAGGAGTCCACGATAGTCGCAGAAACATGAAAACTATAGAGACGAACTAAACTAAATTAATGATTAATAAGTGACAGAATGCACACCACCACCAGTATTTGCATAAAATTACCGTAATTGTAACTTGAGAGAGCTTGCTGAGCTTTTTGGAATCTGGTTTTATGTATGATTCAATAGCAGAGGAAGACCATCTTCCCAGGGGCTTGATGGCTGATGCTGAAATTCTTCGGCTGCAGTGCTTGCTACCCCAATTCTGAATGAATTCCTAGAACAGTAGCTAATTGAGTCCTAAACAAAGCTTTACCAAAGGGTTCTCCATTAGAGCGAAATTAACGGTAGTTCTAAATGAACTTTAGATATTTAATCATGGGAGGGACAGAATTTGTTATTAACTTTAGAAAAAGTTAAAGTGACACCAGATTTTTTGGAGTCACTCTGGAGTGTTTAAGGAAAAGGGTTAAGAAATTAGGTGAACAGTGTAGATCAGAGAGAGAAAGCCCACAAGCAAGACTGAATGTTTAAATTCTGTGGCAAATTCCCCGGGACACATAAAGCCATACAAGCATGGCCTCTAGCGTAGTATTGATACTGCAGAATAGATGAAGTGATTGGCAGGCGTTAACAGAAGGTTTACAGGAGGATTCGGCTATGCCATTGGGTGGCCAACGAACAGATGTAATGGAAAAAGACTTGGGTATTTAGGATTAAAATACCTTGCATAAAATAATGCCTGCTAGCAATCTATGGATGGATGAAATTTAACAATTACGTATATAATAATTAGAACAAGGAGGAACAGCGGTCGTGATCGAGATGGGAATAACAGGAAATCTGTAGTGTAAGTGTTGAGTGTGGAGGGAGCAAGCCTTTTAATATCATGTCTAGCCGAATTAAGCAATTCTACAACAAAATCTGATCAGGATGAAAAGAGAGATAGCGAGAGAGCACTGAAACATTAATGGGAATTGTTGGTTAATTTTTTTTTTTTTTTTTTTTTTACAAATTGTGTGTACTCGCGTCTTTCCGCGCTTGAACAACATTCCTTCTGATGATCATTCATGTTTATTTGATGCTATAAATGAACTAGTATGAAGAGATAATCGGTTCACGAGCCGTTGACGGATCTGTCACAACAATTAAAGAGCCCCTATAAGTATTTAGTGTTTAACCGCTAAGAATTACAGTATATTAAATATGAATAGTTTCATACGTTGTCGGTGTCCTCTTAGCTCCGTGATGCAATTTCACAATCTTTTGGCTACCAAAGTGACGGACAGCAGTTCGGTGTCAGTAACAGACCAGGCTATACTCGTACTGAAAAGGGGAAGGAGGGGGCAGAATGGCTTGTTATTTTAAGAATACCACGCTCTCAGTAAAACCCTGTATCGTTGGTTAAAGTCTGCCATCTTGATAGGTACGACCTAACTCATCCCTCCAATTTAAAAAGCTTGACACAGAATGTCTCTGTAAATGCTAAAAGGATGACAAGTTCGGTGAATGAGAGGTTCATAGCAAACTGGGATCAGAAGTTGAGAGAAACTACCTCGTAACCGCAACCATAAGTCTGTCAACTGCAGGCGATGGAAGCAGTAAAGTAGCCAGGTTAATGACCTTACCTAGGATAATAGATCTGAGTTGGGGTGACATCATAACTGCAGCAGGTGAGACAAAACACCTACCGAACTCTTGAGCTGGTGCGGCAGTGGAGAGACTAAGATTTGACGTTGCAGTTGGCGCGGAGAAGTCTTGAAATGGCGTCTGGATTGTGTGATGAGAATTTAGTAGAGTAGATGAGGTCGAAGCTACACACTGTTGAATGCTTGATCCGAGAGGAGTAGGGAAAATCTTTGTTTTGTTTAATGCAATTAGGAAGAATGAATGAATTCACGTGCTGTAAATCCGACGATGCAATTCTCTGAGCTGTGCGCAAACTAACATGGCGGCGCGTGGAGCTCAACAAACGCGATCATTATAAAAGTGTTTAAACAGCAAAACACGTCCACTTGCACGTATTTGACAATCAGAATGTCAGATATTCCATGCTATAGACCTCAAATTTGTTAATATTTTAAAGGAAAATGAATAATCAGATCGTTAGTCATACAGCGCTGTTGTGCTGCCGTGTGTCACGTAACAAGCAATGACGCGTCACCATAGAACAATGAAGTGACACGTTCTGAAAGACGGTCGCTTTGAAAAACTCACGCTGAGCGCTCAGCCAGAATATTTTAAACTTACGTGCGAAAGGGTTAGCAGACTCTGAAAGGCATTGAACAACTTGGAAGAGCTGTGGATTTACGTCCTCCGGTTCAGATATCCGTGCTGCAGCGGCACTGAATGCATGTACTGCAGACGCACGGAAGAGGAGATGCAGGACAAAATGTTCGTCGGAATCTGAATAATCACAAGCGGCAAGCTTATTCAGAGACATGGTTGGGTTTGCAACTGAACGCTAACAATAAAAGTTTCACGTCAGTATCTGCGAACTCAGACATGTGTGAGTACCGATCTTATATACTACGAGTGTTGGATAACGATTGGTTAGATCTAAATTAGTAGTGACGTAACATTTGAGTCTTCCTGACAGAACTTGCGCTAGAGCTTTCATTTCCTGCATCTGTTCTGTTTTACCGTGATTACGCTATTTAAACCCTCAGTTCTGTCTCTCATTGTTCTGTCGTTTATGTTGAAGTGTCCATCATCATGATCTTCATTACAACCAGCCATTCCTGACAATCTGTCACACTTTAGTCTGTTTTCTCGTCTGTCTTGTTTCACAGATAAGATTTGTCAGATTCCAGAATATGAAACCATTTTATAGCCACAAAGTCTAAAATGCTTCAAGGTTTAATGCTCTTTCTACTGATTCACATACAAACCCGTGAACTAATACATTTGTGAATCTCTTCAGATGGAGATGCAGCGCTACAAATGATGTGACTTGTGTCCTGTTGACTGAAAAGAAACTGTAAATACAGTATAATGACACTAACTGTAGTTTCTGCAGGTTGAATTGTGGGTTCATCAGTAGATCACGGAGGTTTTTCACTCCTGTGTTTCCTAGTTTATTCTCGCTCAGGCTCAGCTCTCTCAGGTGTGACGGGTTTGATTTCAGGGCTGAAGTCACAGCAGAACAACCTTCATCTGTCAGATCACAGCAGCTTAAACTACATTAGAGAGAGAGAGAGAGAGAGAGAGAGAGAGAGAAAACTCTTTATTCAGTAAAGTCACATCATCTTCATATACAAATAACACAGAGGAAGTGAGATCATCATCTTTATTTCAGCAGATCACAAAATGCTAAGATGAAAATGTTGCACAAATATAATATGAACTCAGACTCATTGTGAGATATTGAGTATAAAGTGTTTTAGATGAAACTGTTGAAGTGATTTTCATCATTTTGATTCTTGTATGTGAATGTTACTGACCTCAATCTCTCCAGTTTACAGTGTGAATCCTTCAGTACGTCACATAAATGCTTCACTCGTGTGCTTCCTAGTTCATTCCCGCTCAGGTCCAGATCTCTCAGGAGTGACGGGTTTGATTTCAGAGCTGAAGTCAGGATGACACACTGATTCTCTGTAAAACTGCAGTAATTCACACTGAAGACAGAAATAACAATAGTTCACATCTATGATGATCATCTTATTGAAGAGCTTCATTTAGTTTCCAATAGTCTGTTGTGAAACTCAGTGTTTAGTTCTGTGTGCTGGAAGATTCTGTTTCTTCTCTTTCATTTTTAATCATTTATTTGATGTCTCTGTTCTTTATTCTCTGTTGAAAAGGCAGATTTCTGATGTACACAATCAGTACATCGTATCAATCATTGGAAATCAAACAATTACTAACTAGATTAAAAAAGGGTTCCACTTTATTTTAAGGTGTATTGGGTAATGACAATTAACTACCTGTACTGTAGGGTTAGGATGAGGGTTTGGTTTAGGGTTTATTGCATGTTCTTATCCATAATTTCTAGTTATAATTATAGTAAATACATGTAACATATGTAACAATGACACTGTAAAATAAAGTGTTACCAAAAAAATACATTAAAAATGTGACCAATAGGGAAAACTCAGAAAGTTCACTGCTATAAAGAATGAAACATAAGCCCTGCTGTCTTAACATAAATCAACTTCAGTCTCACTGTAACTGCTGTACAGTATAATGATACTAACTGTAGTTTCTGCAGCTTGAATTGTGGGTTCATCAGTAGATCACGGAGGTTTTTCACTCCTGAATCTCCTAGTTCATTCTCGCTCAGGTTCAGATCTCTCAGGTGTGACGGGTTTGATTTCAGAGCTGAAGTCAGGATGACACACTGTTTCTCTGTAATTCTGCATTCACTCAGACTGAAGACAGAGAAATAACAATAGTTCACATCTATGATGATCATCTTACTGAGGAGCTTCATTTAGTTTCCAATAGTCTGTTGTGAAACTCAGTCACTAGTTCTGTGTGCTGGAAGATTCTGTTTCTTCTCTTTCATTTTTAATAATTTATTTGATGTCTCTGTTCTTTATTCTGTTGAAAAGGGAGATTTCTGATGTACACAATCAGTATCTCGTATCAATTATTGGAAATTAAACAATTACTAACTAGATTAAAAAAAATAACATTAAAAATGGGGAAAACGTCTCAGGTTACACATGTAACCCTGGTTCCCTGAATAGGGAACGAGACGCTGCGTCGAGACGTGTTGGGAACGCTTCTGCGTGATTGTGTCATGAAGCACATGTGAAATCTGTCCAATGGTGTGACGGAACGTCATAGGCGGGTGATGTCACAGACCAGGAAACCATAAAGCACCCCACCGAACAAAGAATGGCAGCTTCTAATTGGCTGAAGCAAAGCGCTCAGGGGGCTTGCTGGGAGTGTGGCAACCCGACGCAGCGTCTCGTTCCCTATTCAGGGAACCAGGGTTACATGCGTAACCTGAGACGTTCCCTTTCATGGGAACTTCGAGCTGCGTTGAGATGCGTTGGGAACCTCATACCCGGAACATTCGGAACATATCCTGGCTTGGTATCCAGGAAAGCTTTCACCATGCCTGGTGCAAATTCCAGACACGAAGGAGCCACTGAAAGGGCTTGAAGATCTCCAATTCTTTTAAGAGATGTAATAGAAGAAATATAGTCTTCAAGGTGAGGAATTTCTCAGAAACTTCCTCCAGAGCTTCAAAGGGAGCCATGGCCATTTTCCTTTCGAAAAGGGAACTTCGAGTTGCGTTGTAAACGCTAGGGGAACCGCCTCTGCGGGGACCGGTGTCTGAAACTAATACCCAATCTCATCAATACCAACTTGACCGGCGACAGCCCATGATGTCATATCGATGTGCCCCACGTGTATTTAAGGGGCGCTCAGATAACATGTCATCCTCTTTTCGTCTTCAGGGACTGTGTGTTTGAAACAGTTTTGTATGCACAGACAAACTAAGTGTGTGGATCTGTGTCACTCGTTATCTGACACCAGATTACACACATGAGCTGTGCGCTCTCTGTCTGCGTGAAGAGCACTCACGGGTAGTTCTCGAGGGAGCTGCTGGTGCAAACTGTGAATGTTCCATTCTCGTCTGGGTCTCTTCTCGAGGGAAGAGAGTTCAGCATCTGCGCCTGGTGGTTCGGGTCCCGCTCGCACTGAGGCAGAGCGGAGACTCAGATCATGGGGCGTTCAGATGGAGCTCGCCGAACAGTTGAGAGCGGTGTGGCGGATCGCGAGAAGGAGCTGCTGGGAGAGGATGCGCTGTTTTCTACATCTGCAGTCCAGCGGTGAGTGCTCTTCCAACCGAGCAGGAGATGGCTGGAGAGGGTGAGTAAATGACTGATTTTTCTCAGCCACCCTGTACCGCGTATGCTGAGCTGTTGATTATGGAACGCACTGCAGGCAGATTACAGTTTCCATGGCAGCCGCGCGTATTCAATGAATGACGATCGGTTTCTCTCTGGCCATATTTCTACAGCTATATATGTATATATATATTATATAGGCTATAGGGTGGCATGTGTCATGGAGTTAGCTCGCCACCCTGTGGGCGCAGGATGAACTGTTTGGCTAGGTAATATGATACATTTTCATTTACTCATTTGTAAATAGTGAAGTATTTATCTTTAGACCTCGGTTCCCTGTTCGGGTTTTTTGGAAGGAATATGGGTACGTATTGATGCCGGAAGTAGCCAACTAATGATAAACTTTATTGTTTGGCACTTCTTGCATGGATACAGCTCAGACTCTGCCTTCTAGGTCCTAAAGTGATATTTCCCTTAGATGGCAGGGCATACGTGGCAGCGGGTCAGGCTGGTGCTGCTCTGCACACGATGACTATGTGGCAGGCGCACCAGGCTGTCCTGCGGAGAGAGTTAGACCAGCGGCATTCAAGATGTGCATGCTGCTGAGGTCTGAGTCCTCAACCAGACAGATTGCCTGGCCCGTCCCGACCTGAGGGTCGCAGACAGGGCCAGTAGGAGAGTCCTGCCGGGAGGGGGTGCACGGGAGGCGAGACTCAAGAAACCTGGGAGAGGTGATCCGCCAGGGACGCGGCAAAGATCGGCGTCCCTGGTGGATCCCCTCTCTCTGGTAGAGGGTTAAAATGATTTACCCTCTATGTTCTCTGTAAGTTAGTTTCTACATCGGGCCAGAGCTGGGCCTATGACATTAATTCTGATGGCCCGCCTTTTGCGTGATAATGAGACCCCTTTCAGGCTATAGGGTTGGTAGGATCCACGTTTTCCATGGTGGTAGACCGCCACCCTGTGGCCGCAGGGTGAATTGTTCCTCTCCTTTTCTTTAAAGCTAGGCAGGCTATGGGAAATTACTATGTATTTCTTAGAATGTAGCGCTCCCTGTTTAGGAGGCTGGCAGAGATTTCATGTGTGTGTATGTATGTATATATATATATATATATATATATATATATATATTCATATACGTATATAAACACATATGCGTGTGTGTATATATATATGGATATAAATAAGCAGGGCTATTTGTATATATGGTCCCCTTTTTCAGTAAAGGTGTGCAGTTATATACTTATTAGTCACCTGAGGTCCCCTGTTTGTGGCAAAATATAGCAAAAAGAAGGGCTTTCTGCGTCTGAGGAGAGAAAAGCGTTATTCCTCTGGCAAACCGCCGCTTTAATATTTATCAGTAAGTTGGCCTTCCCACTTGAAAGTGTGGTTAAGGTTGCTGCTGTGTGTAGGCAAGCCTTCTTGAATATTCAAGACAGGCCACCTTCACAGCCACCTTGAGGTAGGATAGTCTTGTGCAATTAGACAAGCTGATACAATACGTCGCGGACCATCTGATGTGTCCTACCGAGGCATTTCCTCTCTGTCTGAGGAAGAGAGTTAGTGGGTAGGTCTCCACTCTGTGGTTTGTTGAGGCCTCGGCCCCTAGGAGTGCCAGGTAGTGTCAGGAGCAGGCCATTAACAGGGCCGCCTTGATAGACAGCTAGAAATGTGTATAGAGATAAAAAAAAAAGATGCCTAGGTTCTTTTTTTTATCCATCACTGCTGTTGACTAAGATGAGCAGCTGAGTCTCAGCACCACGTGGGCCCCTGAAAGCCAGCACATGTACTGTCAGGTAGCCAGCCGTAGCAAGCCGCCCGGTAGTCCCCAATAGCGAATAGGTTGGGTAGTCTCGGCTAAGTTTGGGTAGTTGGCCGCGCTGTGGGCGAGCCCCAGCGTTTCAGGCCATCGACAACTAGTAGTCTTGCTGTCAGGTAAGCTGGCCTTAGCAGGCCGCGTTGTCGGCAAGCAGGCCTCCCTGTGGGCGAGCCCCAGTGTTGCAGGCCATCCACAACTAGTAGTCTTGCTGTCAGGTAAGCTGGCCTTAGCAGGCCGCGTTGTCGGCAAGCAGGCCTCCCTGTGGGCGAGCCCCAGTGTTGCAGGCCATCCACAACTAGTAGTCTTGCTGTCAGGTAAGCTGGCCTTAGCAGGCCGCCCTGTGTGCTAGCAGGCCTCCCTGTGGGCGAGCCCCAGGGTTGCAGGCCCTAGACGACTAGTAACCATGCTGTCAGGTAAGCTGGCCTCAGCAGGCCGCCCTGTATGCTAACATGCCTACCTGTGGGCGAGCCCCAGGGCTGCAGGCCCTAGACAGCTAGCTACCAGTTAGCCGGCCACTGTGGTCTCTCTGAAGTGAGCCCCAGTGGTTGGGTATCGGTAATAGGTCGAGCTTACAGCAGTACTGAGCTCCCTGAGTCTGGTCATTGGTGGAAGGCTTCCCTTAAGGCCTCTCCACTTAAATCAGCCCTTAGGCTGTGAGCAGTCCCCTTGCGAGGGTCCCCTTTAGAGTGCATGGCCTCCATGGCGCCGTTAACATAGGTGCTGTGCAGATCCTAGGATTGAGCAGAATAACTCCCCTCGCTTGCTAGGGTCGATAGCACTTCGCTGAGTCCTGCTCTCCAGGATGCCCGTTTCTAAAATCCAGTCTGAGTTGGTCTACTGCCTCTCTGCAGTCCCTCTTTCTGGATGTCTCTTGGTGAGACTGCTTTTTTGAGACGCTGTTTCCAAGGAAACAGTCAGGCTATTGGCAGACTAGGCTACTAGCACAGCTAGAGGCCGGATCAGCCTCCCTGATGACCTTGAGCTATGTATACTCCCCTTGTAAGGTTGAAAAAGTGACTCTCCTCGCTTGCAAGGGTCGTTGGCACTTCGCTGAGTCCTGCTCTCCAGGATGCCCGTCTCCGAAGGCCGGTCTGAGTTGGTCTACTGCCTCTCTGCAGTCCCTCTTTCTGGATTTCTCTTTGTGAGACTTCTGTTTGGAGACGCTGTTTCTGAGGAAACAGACAGGTTGTTGGCAGGCTAGGCTACTAGCACAGCCAGACGCCGGGCCAGCCTCCCTGGTGGCATTCAGGGTTGACTTTGTTTCCCTGAGAAGTGACTGGCTGGGTTGCCTTCGGGCCCAGGCCACGCTCCCTCAAAGGGACCCCTTCTGTGGAAGTTGTTGGTCCCAGGCCTTGGTGCGGCCTTGGCAGGTCTCCATACGTGAGATATGGAGGCTGCTTTGAGGCTTGTCGCTGAGGGTTGGAAATGGGAGCGCTGTCACTGACAGCCCAGCTATGGCCTTAGGCTGTGTGCACTTCCCTCATGAATGCCCCTGGGGAGTGCACGGCCTTTATGGCACTGTTAACACAGATGCCATGTAGGTCCTAGGATCGGGCAGAGTAACTCCCCTTGCTTGCTAGGGTCGATAGCTCTTGCTGAGTTCTGCTCTCCAGGATGCCCGTCTCTAAAATTCGGTCTGAGCTGGTTTACTGCCTTTCTGCAGTCCCTCTTTCTGGATGTCTCTTGGTGAGACTCCTGTTTTGAGACGCTGTTTCTGAAGAAACAGTCAGGCTATTGGCAGACTAGGCTACTAGCACAGCTAGAGGCCGGGTCAGCCTCCCTGACGGCCTTGGGCTATGTATACTCCCCTCGTAAGGTTGAGCAAGTGACTCCCCTCGCTTGCAAGGGTCGATAGCACTTCGCTAACTCCTGCTCTCCAGGATGCTCGTCTCCGAAGTCCAGTCTGAGTTGGTCTACTGCCTTTCTGCAGTCCCTCTTTCTGGATGTCTCTTTGTGAGACTTCTGTTTGGAGACGCTGTTTCTGAGGAAACAGACAGGTTGTTGGCAGACTAGGCTACTAGCACAGCTAGAGGCCGGACCAGCCTCCCTGGTGGCATTCAGGTTTGACTTTGTTCCCCTGAGAAGTGACTGGCTGGGTTGCCTTCGGGCCCAAGCCACGCTCCCTCAAGGGACCCCTTCTGTGGAAGTTGTTGGTCCCAGGCCTTGGTGCAGCCTTGGCAGGTCTCCATATGTGAGATATGGAGGCCGCTTTGAGGCTTAGTGCTGAGGTTTTGACCGCTGGGAACGCTGTCACTGACAGCCCAGTGGGACCCAGGGGGGTCTGGCATTTCATTGATTGCCTGATTCTGACAGTGTCACTGCCATAACTTGGTATGCACTCCCCTCAGCATGGCGGCGTGGGTATACCGTTCCCCTAGCGTTTACGACGTAACTTCGAAGTTCCCTTTTTGAAAGGGAATATCTCGAGGTAACATATGTAACCTTCCGGTCAAGTTGGTATTGACAAGATTGGATATTTGTTTCAGACACCGGTCCCTGCAGAGGCGGTTCCCCTAGTGTTTACGACGCAACTTCTCGTTCCCTGTTCTCAGACCACCACCCACAGGAACATGGTAAGCAGAAATGGCCACCACATAGACTTTAAGAGTGGACGGAGATAATCCTGCTGAGAACTTCTCTTGCAGAAATTCTAAAACTGAACCCACAGAACATTTAACAGGCTCAAGTTGCCGTTCTCCACACCAAAAAGAGAACAGCCTCCATTTGATGGCATAAAGTCTCCTCATAGATGGGGCTCTGGACTGCAGAATGGTCTCTACTACCTCAGTAGAAAGACTAGAGCTCATGAACTGGAACCCCTCAGGGGCCAAGCCCACAGTTTCCACAGCTCCGGTCGAGGGTGAAATATTGTGCCTCCTACTTGCAACAGGAGGTCCTGTTGGATCGGAATCTCCCAGGGAGAGCCGACTAATAGCGACATCAGATCCGAGAACCATACTCGGGCCAGCCAGAATGGGGCTATAACCAATAGGCTGATCCCATCCTGACAAACCCTCTCCAGAACCCCTGGGAGCAGAGCGATCGGGGGAAAGCCATACAGGCGCCCCCTCGGCCATGCCTGAGCCATAGCGTCCAGCCCCAGCAGAGCTGGATGAGTGAGGGATAACCGTAATGGACAATGAGTTGTCTCCTGAGTTGCAAACAGGTCTATTTCTGCACAACCAAATTTTTCCCATTGGAGCTCCACCACCTCGGGGTGAAGTCTCCACTCTCTGGGCCTCAGCCCCTGCCTCGACAGGATGTCTGCTTCCTGATTAAATGCCCCAGGATGTAAACTGCCCTCAGTGAGAACAGTTTCCCATGAGCCCACAGGAGGATTTGCTGAGCTAATTTGAGCTAAAGTGTCGTGACCTCAGACCTCCCTGATGGTTGATGTAATAGACCACCGATGTGTTGTCCATGCAGACCAACACATGACGACCCCTCAGGTCTGGGAGGAAGTGTTTGAGAGCTCGAAACACAGCCATCATTTCCAGCCGATTTATGTGCCAGGAAAGGAGATGACCCTGCCATAGACCCCGAGCTGAGCGACCACTCATGACTGCTCCCCAACCTGTGAGGGAAGCATCCGTTGTTAGCATTACACGATGACAAGGAACTCCCAACATGGGCCCTTGGGAAAGGAACCAAGGTTTCTTCCACATAACCAAGGCACAAAGTGCACGACGTGACCTTGACCATGCGAAAACAACTTCCCCTCGTTGAAAATCCTTTGGTCCTGAGCCACCACTGCAACGGCCTCATGTACAGCAGGCCAAAAGGTACCACGTTGGACGCAGCTGCCATGAGGCCTAGTTTTACCCCACTGACGGCTGATAGAATTGACGCGATGCAAGCGGGAGCAAGATGGGCCTGCATCGTCATTGAATCCCATACCACACCTAGAAAAATGGTTCTCTGAGCTGGAAGAAGTACACTCTTGTTGATGTTCAACCTCAACCCCAACCTTTTGATGTGTGCGAGAACGACATCTCGATGTCGAACCGCCATGAGCTCGGATTGAGCTAGAATCAACCAATCATCAATACAATTTATTACGCGAATGCCCTGGAGTCTCAAGGGAGCCAGAGCTGCATCCACGGATTTTTTAAAGGTGCGGGGTGATAAACCTAGGCTGAACGGAAGAACCCAAAATTGATAAGCTTCGTCCCGAAAGCAAATCTCAGGAACTTCCTGTGATAAGGATGGATGGACACATGAAAATAGGCGTCTTTGAGATTGATCGTTTCAAACCAGTCCTTGGACTTGACTTGAGAACAATCTGTCTGAGTGTAAGCATCTTGAACTTGAGCTTTTGGACCATGTGATTCAATAAGCGAAGATCTAAGATGGGACGCAGCCCTCCATCCTTTTTTGGAACAATGAAATAGCGGCTGTAAAACCCTGACTGCTTGCTGGGAGGAGGAACCCTTTCTATAGCTCCTTTTCGCAAAAGTGTCAGAACCTCTTGTTCCAATACCAGAGACTGCTCAGGATCCACCACCGTGGTGAGAACCCCATTGAACCTGGGCGGGCATAACCCGAACTGAATTTTGTAGCCCCTTTCTATTATCTGCAGCACCCAATGAGATATATTTGGCAGACTTTTCCACTCTGCCAGAAAATCTACTAAGGGAACCAGTCTCTTGAGACTGGCCTCTGGTGTTATGACAGTCAGCTCGGTGTCCTGAAGCGGCGCACCGGCAGGAAGCAACCGATCTGACTGTACCAGGGTTTTCCTCAGAAAACCGCTGGGGGGCTGTGCACCCTGACGCACATTCAGCGGCAGGGTTGGCAGAACGGCCCCCTGAGGGCAACAAAGAGAAATGGGCACCGTGTGATGAGGTGTACACCACTTCTCCCCAGTGAGGACTGCCCCCAGAGGCCTGGCACCATAGGCGTCAGGACCTCTTCGCCGAAGCCTTCCTTGCAATAATGACTGTCCTCAGATCAGTCCTATTCTTGGAAGGATTCGGCTGCGCTTGCCACCCAGACCCCCCACCCCCCTGCTAGCTTGAGATGGGGCCTGGGTGGCGACGCTAACTTTCTGTTGCGCTCTGTATGAGGAGCTGGCACTCGGCTTTTGCTGCTCCCGCCCAGCAGCTTCAGATACGTGAGGGCCGAGAGGAAGTATTTTCTGGAACGCCGCCGCTTGCTTCTTTGCCTCCTGAAACCTATGGACGACTGATGTAATAGCATCTCCGAATAGGCCAGAAGGCGCAAGCGGGGCATTCAAAAGGAAGCTTTTATGTTTCTCCTTTATACCAGATAAATTCAGCCACAGATGCCTCTCAGTGGCCCTGAGAGACAAATCTGTGGCTTGACGCAGTTCTCGAATTGCGCCAGCAAACACTTCCCCACCCTCATCGATATCTTTTAATAGGTCAGCCTGGTATGCCTGCAATATAGCTATAGTATGCAGGTATGCCGCGGCTTGACCTGAAGCTGAGTACGCTTTACCCAGAAGCGCTGATGTTGTCTTTAGCGGCTTGGTGGGTAACGTCAGGGACTTCAGCGACGATGCAGAGCCAGGAGAGAGATAGCTTGCAAGTGTCTCTTCTGTCCGGGGCATCACCGCATGGCCTTGCTTTTTCAGCCCTACTTTAATTGAATAATTATACGTATGTGGGCTGAATACACGATAAGACACCGGTCTCTCCCAAGACCTCGACACCTCGGTGTGGAGGTCGGGAAAGAACGGCAGTCCCTGACGTGGAGGTTGTGATCTGGACGGTAGATAGCATTCGTCCAGTTTGCTCTTTTGCTTTTTTTCGTGCTTCTCGGCTGGCCAATCAATGTTTAACTTGGCAACAGCGCGAATCACAACCTCCATCAACTCCTCGTACATGGGGGTATGAAGCGGCGAATCATCATAATCCCCCGCCTCGATGCTCACTACATCCAACTCCTCAGACCTGGATAAGTGAAGCACCGGTGCCTCACCCCGGGGACAAGAAACCGCAAAGTGTCCTTCTCCCTGAGATAAGGCACTTGACCTGGTAGTTGAGGGCAGAGAAAGGGCAGAACCCGTCTCAAACCCCTCTACCAAATCCATTTGCGAACCCCATGATCTGAGCCGCCGCTCTGCCTCGGCAGAAGCGGGACCCGAACCATGACGAACGCAAGCCAAGGCCCCCTCCTCGAAGAGCTCCCGGCGGGAGTGAAGCACTTTCACTGCCATCTTATCGCAGTGATCACAGCCAGCCCCCTCAAGAGCTGACTGTGCGTGCTCCGCTCCCAAACAAGCAACTCAGAGCTGAGGGAAGGGAGGAACACACGGTCTAAATTGCTGTTTTGCCGCCATAATATATATGTTTATGTATATATATATGTATATGTGTATGATAAACTTGACAAACAACAGTAAATATCACAGACAGAAACACAGAGCGCTTGCTGAAGACAGAGAAGCTGCCATTCTTTGTTCGGAGGGGTGCTTTATAGTTTCCTGGTCTGTGACATCACCCGCCTATGACGTTCCGTCACGCCATTGGACAGATTGCACATGTGCTTCATTACATTATAATACACTGTACATTATAATGATCAGAGGTGTCATGTAACAGAGTAATAATACTATTTTTGGGGAGAATCTGTACTTACTTGAGTTTTTATATTTCTGCCAACTTTTACTTTTACTCCACTGACCTCTAGAGGAGAAATAAAACTATCACTGACGCCTCGTACAGTTTGATTTGACACGTGACGTGAGGCTGCGCGGCACAGAACTATGGGACGCTTCAAAAACGTATTTAAAACAGACAACAAAGCGGTAAGTTTTACAGTACACTACAGTACATGTTTTCATTTCAGTGAAGTAATTAGTTTGTTGAGTAGACGCTGCATCAGTGGAGAACAGCAGTGTGTTTGTGTCGAGGCTCAGAGGATGCTGACGTTAGTAGTAACGTTACCTCAAGAGTTAAAACAATGTGACAAAAACACCAACTGTTTAATGTCACGATTGTTTCCATCTATTTGCATTAGTTTCTATCCATTTGTTCGTTATCCAGCGAAGATGAATATTTAAATTGCATTGTAATGCAGCCGACAGAAACATAAATCAGAAATGTGTTTGATTTCAGTTCTTTTTTTATCCGCACTTTAACACATATTTTGATTAGATAATCATCAATTCTTCTAAATCAAAAGCAGATAACGAGAGAAAGTTTACAGGTAATTTTCCTTTGTGTGTAAAGATGACCATTTTAAGCACGATTATTTGGATTTATATGAAAATCCAACACTTCACAATAAGAGTCCGTTTGTAACATTAAAGCTTAATAAGTGTTGTCCATTGTTAATTTCAACATTTACATTTTAACATTTTAAAATTGCTTCTTATATTAGTCATAATGCACTATGAATGATCATGAATGATCGAGATATAGTTAATATATTAGTATTTTTTATATTTAAAACTTACAATAAACATTTTGCCATTTTTTTTAATTCAAAGCAGACAAAATGTAAGAAATAGAGTTAAAACAATCTTGCTGCTCAAATTGTGTTTAGAACATTTTTTAATAATATTTTCTGCTCCTTTTGTATTTTGCATTTACTTGTACTTTTACTTTCAATACTTAAGTATGTTTAATATCAAAAAAATACTTTTAATACTTAAGTATAAAAAATACCACATACTTTAAATCTTTTACTCAAGTAATATTCTAAACAGTGACTTTTACTTCTACCAAAGTCATTTTCTGGTAAGATATCTAAACTTTTACTCAAGTATGGCTTTCCAGTACTTTATACACCACTGATAATGATACTAACTCTAGTTTCTCCAGCTTGAATTGTGGGTTCATCAGTAGATAACGGAGGTTTTTCACTCCTGTGTTTCCTAGTTCATTCCCGCTCAGGTTCAGCTCTCTCAGGTGTGACGGGTTTGAGTTCAGAGCTGAAGTCAGGATGACACACTGTTTCTCTGTAATTCTGCATCTATTCAGACTGAAGAAAGAAAGAGAAAATGACTCAAATCATGTTCAGTTCATGTGAAATGAATCATGAATAAATGTAATACAGTCACTGATAAAGCAGCAAAAACATGGAAACTTAATGAAATGAATGAACAAACCAAAACAGGATCATTTGAGGATACTAGTTACAATCCAAGTCTGGATCCGTCCTCACTCCACAAATCAGTGAATTTATCACTCTAGATTAATATATAGGATCAATATAGAAACAACAGAAAAATGCTAGAAAATCTTGTACATGAATCATTATTAAGTCATTTTAGATTATAATTTACAATCTCTAAATACACATTTAGCTCAATAAAAGTAGATTTAGTGTAAAGTATCATTAGTCCAGTATAAATGTAAGATTTCACAATAATGTATTTGTGTATCAGTTTTGTTGTGTTTTATTATCATGGTGTTGCTGTCTGTGTGTGTTCCCTAGTTAGTGTTCTTGATTAATTAGTTCCTGCATCTGTTCTGTTTTACCGTGATTACTCTATTTAAACCCTCAGTTCTGTCTCTCATTGTTCTGTCGTTTATGTTGAAGTGTTTGTGTTTTATTTCTCCTGTTCGATCTGTGATTAAAGACAGTGTTATTGTGTTCTCCATCATCATGATCTTCATTACAACCAGCCTTTCCTGACAATCTGTCACACTTTAGTCTGTATTCTCTTCTGTCTTGTTTCACAGATAAGATTTGTCAGATTCCAGAATATGAAACCATTTTATAGCCACAAAGTGTTAAATGCTTCAAGGTTTAATGCTCTTTCTACTGATTCACACACAAACCCGTGAACTAATACATTTGTGAATCTCTTCAGATGGAGATGGAGATGCAGTGCTACAAATGATGTGACTTGTGTCCTGTTGACTGAAAAGAAACAGTAAATACAGTATAATGACACTAACTGTAGTTTCTGCAGCTTGAATTGTGGGTTCATCAGTAGATCACAGAGATTTTTCACTCCTGAATCTCCTAGTTCATTCTCGCTCAGGTCCAGCTCTCTCAGGAGGGACAGGTTTGATTTCAGGGCTGAAGTCACAGCAAAACAACCTTCATCTGTCAGATCACAGCAGCTTAAACTACATTAGAGAGAGAGAGAGAGAGAGAGAGAGAGAGAGAGAAAACTCTTTATTCAGTAAAGTCACATCATCTTCATAAGCAAATAACAGAGGAAGTGAGATCATCATCATCTTTATTTCAGCAGATCACAAAATACTGAGATGAAAATGTTGCACAAATATAATGTGAACTCAGACTCATTGTGAGATATTGAGTATAAAGTGTTTTAGTGTAAACTGTTGAAGTGATTTTCATCATTTTGATTCTTGTATGTGAATGTTACTGACCTCAATCTCTCCAGTTTACAGTGTGAATCCTTCAGTACGTCACATAAGTGCTTCACTCCTGTGTTTCCTAGTTTATTCCCGCTCAGATTCAGCTCTCTCAGGTGTGACGGGTTTGATTTCAGAGCTGAAGTCAGGATGACACACTG
Organism: Zacco platypus; assembly: GCA_038088235.1. NCBI lineage: Eukaryota > Metazoa > Chordata > Actinopteri > Cypriniformes > Xenocyprididae > Zacco > Zacco platypus. The sequence continues at coordinate 34,167,680 of CM076080.1, read as the reverse complement.
TTTCTCTGTAATTCTGCAACTATTCAGACTGAAGACAGAAAGAGAAAATGACTCAAATCATGTTCAGTTCATGTTAAATGAATCATGAATAAATGTCATACAGTCACTAATAAAGCAGCAAAAACATGGAAACTTAATGAAATAAACGAACAAACCAAGACAGGATCATTTGAGGATACTAGTTACAATCCAAGTCTGGATTCGTCCTCACTCCACAAATAAGAGAATTTATCACTCTAGATTAATATATAGGATCAATATAGAAACAATAGGAAAATGCTAGAAAATATTGCACATGAATCAATTATTAAGTCATTTTAGATTATAATTTACAATCTCTAAGTACACATTTTGCTCAATAAAAGTAGATTTAGTGTAAAGTATCATTAGTCCAGTATAATCAGTTTTGTTGTGTTTTATTATCATGGTGTTGCTGTCTGTGTGTGTTCCCTACTTAGTGTTCTTGGTTGTTAATGGACTATATGAACAGAACGTTCTGAAGAACAATAACTCAAGCCAACTGGAAAACTTCTGGTGAAATGTCAGTTGTTGGTCTTTCGAGTATCAATAGTGTAATAATTAGTTTATAATCAGAATGAAAGCTCTAGCGCAAGTTCTGTCAGGAAGACTCAAATGTTACGTCACTTCTAATTTAGATCTAACCAATCATTATCCAACACATGTAGCATATAAGATCGGTACTCATCACACTTGTCTGAGTTCGCAGATGCTGACGCGAAACCTAACCTCCATCCTCCCCACCACCACCAGGATGGTCCCTGTCCATACCTCCCGGGGGTCGGCTACGCCCCTGCCTTCATCTTCAGGCAGGAAATGCAGAGTCCGCAACCCTCAGGATCTAAGCTACGGACGGGGCCTACGCCAAAGAACTTTATCTTACAATGTTTGCTTGCTGATTGTTAATAAATTTCATTGCAAGTTAATTTACCTCCCGAGTCTTTCTGGTAGAAATATAGTCACTTAAATAGTCAGGCCTAGTGTTAATTTATTTATTCAAACATAAGACGAAGATAAATCTCAGTGTTCCTCCACGGCTAAATTCAATTTGACCATCAGTTTTCTCACTTTTGTGTGGATAAAAAGTGTCAACACACTGGAAATTAAAGATTTATTGAACACTTTAGTTCCACCAGTGCAGCACTATGTCTATGTAAAGTATATGTTTGTTTTACCATCATCAGCTTCTCATGGTATATTTTAATTTATGGATGTCCAAAGAATTATAAGAAGGAGAAGCCTAAAACAGGCCCGGCCCGCCTGTGAACCATGACCTGACAATCGTCCCGAAGCCCGGCCCGTGGGCCGTAAATAAGTCTGGCTATGAATACAGAGTGTAAAATTAAGGCTCAAGATCTTTCAGGCTTTAAGCAGGAGGAGTGAGAAACATCAGCAGAGAAAACTGGCTTGTGAAACTGCATGTTTGTGAACATCTGGAGACTCACAGACCTTCTGTAGAGATACAGTGAATCTGGGCTCGATGGAAAACAACTGTGTTCAGAAAACAATCTGCCTGAAAGGTTATCTAGAGTTTTTAATGAGAAGTGTGCACAAAAACAAAACTGTGCATGTTAATCATCAAGGTACACCATTCTCCAGAATAGCAGCACATACACTGACCCATAATGTCTGTTTGACCTGTAGCTTGTGCAACTAAACTGTGTTGAAGGTTGTCATCATCATCATCATCATGACAGAACCCACAGCATCTGATCTGATCTTGATCATTTAGATACAACAACTTGTCCAGCTTGTATAAGTAAAGAAATATATGTGTTATGAATATTTAGCCTGCATATAAACAATTTTGTATTATTTCATCCCGTCTCACCTCAGTATCTTCAGTTGACAGTTTGGATCCTCTAGTAAATCATCAAACTCCTTCATTCCTGATTGTCCAGGATCATTTCCTGTGAGATCCAGCTCTATCAGGTGTGAAGGGTTTGATCTCAGAGCTGAAGCCAGAGCTTTATAACCTTCTTCTGTTACACTGCAGTTACAGAGTCTAGAACAGGAATGACAACATTCAGCTGATTAATCAGTTAAACCTGAACAATATAAATTCTTAAAATTAATTTTATATTGTTCTTTGTAGAAATGTGTTCAAAGTTAATTGCAAAAAATAACAACTGAATATGGAAACCAACAAAAGGTTGTTTAAACTGTTGAAGTGATTTTCAGCAATTTGATTCTTGTATGTGAATGTTACTGACCTCAATCTCTCCAGTTTACAGTGTGAATCCTTCAGTACTTCACATAAGTGCTTCACTCCTGAGTAATTTAGTTTATTCTCTCTCAGGTTCAGCTCTCTCAGGAGTGACGGGTTTGATTTCAGAGCTGAAGTCAGGATGACACACTGTTTCTCTGTAATACTGCATCTATTCAGACTGAAGACAGAAAGAGAAAAGACAATGACTCAGATCCATGACGATCAACTAACATGTTAAGCTTCATCCGGCAGACTTTTGCCAGACTTTGACAAATAACCATCCAGTTGCAGGTAACACGGAGAAACACTACACACTGTTCATTTAAATATACTGTAACACAGTTCGTAAGAACGGGAAGAAGGAGGCGGGAACCGGCGAACGTTCAAGATAATTTTAATAATAAAATAACCAAACAATAAAATGAAAGTAAAAGGGCGTCAGTTCCTCACGGCGACTGCCGCCCACACAAACAAAATAAAACACAATATAAAGTCCAGGCCTGGTCCTCTCTCGTCCTTCACTGTCGTCGCTCCTCTTTTATGCTTCCGGAGCTCCTCTGTGAGAGATACGAGACCGGTGCGCCGAGCAGCTGAAGCTCGTTATCTCTCGTGTCACCGGCCTCGCGCCATTCCCTCTCGGCTCTCGCCCGCCCTGCTCGTCACATATACTATCGACAATTTTACAATACAAACATTGCAATAGATGATCTATTTATGTTAGTTTACACATTTATATTCATATCATCTTTAAGGTTCTTTCGTGTCAATGTCACTCTTGGTTTGCTCACTAGGACAAATGTGTTTATGTCAGTTGTTTTCAGACACATTATCTACTCACTAACACTTAACAACAAGCTTTCATTTGTTAACATTAATTACATAAGTTAACATGTAACATGAACCAATGATGGACAATACTAGAACAGCATTTAATAACCTTACATAACATTTACTTATACATTTTTAATTGCGAACGTTGTCTGTTAACATAAGGTAATCCACTGTGAGCTCACTTGAACAGTGAATAATTATATAAACTAACAGTATTTCCTTGAGCAAAAAACAATTAAACAAGTTTTGAAAAAGGTAGTTCATTAGCTTTAGTGCTGCACCATGAGGCAGTGTCCCGACTGTTCTGGGTTCAGTTTAGTTCATGTTTCATATCTATCATTTAGTATAATTCTCAGTCTTGTGATAAGTCTTGCAATATATAATTGCCAATCTTGCTAGAGAGGCCAATCGAGTGTAACTAAAACGAGCCAATGCACATTGGCATGCAATTATATGCAGCATCCTCACAGCAAGGTATTTAACGAGCAGCAGGTCCGTTGCATCATCAGTTTTTCGCTGAGGAGCCGAACAGGTTAGGCGGCAGCATCAGCGGTGTTCTAGCAGCGGCAGCTGCTAGAGTTCTTACCAGGTCAAGAAAATATGATCATATAACACCAATTTTATCATCTCTACACTGGTTACCCATTAAGTTCCGTATCGATTATAAAGTATTGCTAATGACCTATAAGGCTCTAAATGGTTTAGCTCCCGTGTACTTAACTGATCTTCTATTGCCCTACAATCCATCACGTTCTTTAAGATAACAAAACTATGGACTTCTGGTTGTACCTAGGATAGCTAAGTCCACTAAAGGAGGGAGAGCGTTTTCACATTTGGCTCAGAGACTCTGGAATAGCCTTCCTGATAATGTTAGGGGCTCAGACTCACTCACCCAGTTTAAATCTAGATTAAAGACACATCTCTTTAGCCAAGCATTCACATAAATGCATCTCATATCAGATCAATTGCTCATTATGACTATCTTTGCTTAAAGTTATGAACAGCAACTTCGCTAATTATTCTCCTTTTGCTTTTCTGTTTGACCTCGGGACACCCGCCTCGAGGTGACTAGAGAGCACATCAGCTTCAGTCTGGATCCAGCCTCTTAAGAAGACCTCAGATGATCATCACCTGTGAAGAGACGGCGCCAGTTCCTGCGAGGACTTCAGAAGACGCAATCATCTGGATCAGCATGCACATTGCCCAATTCTATATCCTAATTATTGTTAATGTAATTTATTTTCCGGGAGCTCTTTGCTTCCAACTTCAGTTAAACTGCTAACTCTGATTGTAAATTAATTAACTAAATTATGTTATTTGCTAACTGCATTCTTTAAATTGTAATGTTGACACCCGTTCTCTGTAAAGCTGCTTTGAAACGATATGTATCGTGAAAAGCGCTATACAAATAAATTTGAATTGAATTGAAATTGAATTGTTCAGAGACTGTGGCGACAAGACGTACGTCTCCATTCCCTTCTTCAGGGAACAAGGGTTACCTTCGTAATCGAGACATTCCCATTTAGTCAGTCATGTTCGACGTACGTCGGACAGACCGACGAATAGGAATCCCTACCCAAGTGCCACAGGTGCTGCCCCCTTCCAGTGCTCTGTCCAAGCTTCCTGCACTCCCTTGCTTCAGGACAGTGGCAGGGCTAACACAGAGGGTGTCGATCATTGCTGTTCCCCACAACCCATTCAGTGAGACTATTGGATAACACTGGGTAAGCATACCCCTCTACTGGAGGGAATGCTGCAGAAGCCACATCATTCCCCAAAGGATATGATACCCAGCCTAAATCTGGTTCTCTAGGATGCAACGGAGTATAGGCCTGGTGCAAGACGCTCCGCCACGTCCGGCTGCCAAGGGGTGACCGAGGAGTCAACAGGGTCTGCCTAGTATACTATATCACTATATATCTGATATTGTCTTATATTGCCTATCACATTAATCTGACATCGCTAGTTTTTAATCTTTTAATCTAAATCACCATCACAACGCGTTAGCATTACGCTAGTTTGTGTTATCCGTTCCCACCGTCATTTCTGTCGCTCTCCTTTTTCTACAAGTTCATCAAACAACTGGTAAGTCGGATCGGTCTACAAACACGGTAAGCCATGTCATCTTCTACTTTCATTGTTACTTGCACTGCTTGTCACATGCATAGTATAGCTTTCTCTGTCAGCGATGAGGCATTCACATGTCATAAATGTAGGGAAATAGTCAGGCTGACAGAGAAAATCTTAGAATTAGAGACACGCATCCAAACTTTAATTGAGGATAGTAAGAATGCAAGGGCTTCAGATACTGTTTTGGATGCGACTAGCTTAGCGAACTCCGTACATTGTTCGGTTCCGGCTGTAGAGCCCGTGCAGCAGGGCAACTTTGTGACTGTGAGGCGGCCTAGTCGTGGGAAAAAACACCGCTCTTCCGTTCCGATTAGAACATCAAACAGGTTCTCCCCACTCAGTGACGCACCCACTGAGAATCCTGTTGAAAGTGCCCTAGTTATTGGCGATTCTATTACACGGAACGTTGTTGTTGCTGTTATCTATAGTAATATCTTTAGTATTACTCAAAAGTCTTTCAAATATATCTCTTTTGAAGTGATGGTGCTCTATGTAACGTTATATAATGTAAGTGACAAATCTCATTTGAAATTTGTGTTGGCTACTGTATACAGGCCACCAGGGCACCATACAGACTTTACCAAAGAATTTGCTGATTTTCTCTCGGAGTTAGTACTGGCTGTGGAGAAAGTCCTTATTGTTGGTGATTTTAATATACAGGTAGATAATGAAAAAGACGCTTTGGGATTGGCATTAACAGATATTTTAAGCTCTATTGGAGTTAGACAACACGTGTCAGGACCAACTCATTGTCGTAATCATACTCTAGATCTAATATTGTCACATGGAATCGATATTAATGCCGTTGAAATTCTGCAGCAGAGCGATGACATCTCAGATCATTATCTAGTCTCATGCGTGCTACATTTAACCAAGGCTGGAAAACCGCCTGTCTGCCATAAATATGTTAGAACCATCACTTCTACCACTAAAAACTGCTTTATAAATAATCTTCCTGATCAGTTTCATCAACTTAGCAAACCAGACAGCTTAGAAGAACTCGATGTTGCAACAGAAACTATTGACGCTCTCTTTTCCAACACTCTAGACTCTGTCGCTCCTTTGCGCTTAAAAAAGATTAAGGATATTAGTCCAACGCCATGGTATAACGAGCACACTCGGGCCCTTAAGAGAGCAGTAAGAAAAATGGAGCGCAGGTGGAAGAATTCAAAACTAGAAGTTTTTCGGATTTCATGGAGAGAGAAAATGATGGAGTACAGAAAGGCCATAAAAACCGCTAGATCTGCTTATTTTTCAAATCTTTTAGAAGAAAATAAACACAACTCTAAGTATTTATTTAATACAGTGGCTAAATTAATGAGAAATACAGCCTCGACTTCTGATGTTTCCAAACAGCACAGTAGTAATGACTTTATGAACTTCTTTACTTGCAAGATTGACAACATTAGAGAGAAAATTATAGCCATGCAACTGTCTACTACAGTATCACATCAGACAGTGGATTTTAGCATCCCTGAGGAAAAATTCCATTCATTCGCTGCTATAGGAAAGGAAGAATTGTCTAAACTTATTAAATCATCAAAATCAGCAACATGTATCTTAGACCCTATACCGACTAAACTATTGAAAGATATGCTTCCAGAGGTCCTAGATCCTCTTCTTAAGATCATTAATTCATCTTTATTACTAGGTTACGTACCGAAAAATTTTAAGCAGGCTATTATCAAACCTCTTATTAAAAAACCACAACTTGATCCTGGTGAATTAGTCAATTACAGACCAATTTCCAATCTACCTTTTCTGTCAAAAATACTAGAAAAGGCAGTATCATCTCAACTTAGTTCCTACTTGGAAAGAAATGGTATCTGTGAGGATTTCCAGTCAGGATTTAGACCGTACCATAGTACTGAGACTGCTCTCATTAGAGTTACAAATGATTTGCTCTTATCATCAGATCGTGGTTGTCTCTCTATTAGTGTTACTAGACCTCAGTGCAGCTTTTGACACTATCGACCACAATATTCTTTTGAATAGACTAGAAAATTATGCTGGAATTAGTGGAAATGCATTGGCATGGTTCAAATCATACTTATCTGACCGTTATCAGTTTGTAGTAGTAAACGAAGAGATGTCATTTCGATCACAAGTTAAACATGGAGTACCACAAGGCTCAGTTCTAGGACCGTTGCTTTTCACTCTGTACATGCTGCCCTTGGGAGATGTCATTAGGAAGCATGGCATTAGCTTTCACTGTTACGCTGATGATACTCAGCTCTATATTTCCTCGCGCCCTGACGAAACCTACCAATTTTCAAAATTAACAGAATGCATAGCTGATATAAAAAATTGGATGACTAGTAATTTCCTACTACTAAATTCAGAAAAAACAGAGATTCTAATTATTGGACCAAAAACTTCTGCACATAATAACCTAGAATACTGTCTAACACTTGATGGCTGCTCTGTTAAGTCGTCTTCGTCAGTTAGGAACCTGGGTGTGCTCTTTGATACCAATCTTTCATTTGAAAGCCACATTTCTAGCATATGTAAAACCGCATTCTTCCATCTTAAAAATATATCTAAATTGCGACATATGCTCTCAATGACAAATGCGGAACAGCTAATTCATGCGTTTATGACCTCGAGACTAGATTACTGTAATGCTCTACTGGGTGGTTGCCCTGCTCGCGTGATAAACAAATTACAGCTGGTCCAAAACGCAGCTGCTAGAGTCCTTACTAGAACCAGGAAGTATGAACATATTAGCCCGGTTCTGTCAAAACTGCACTGGCTCCCTATTAAACATCGTATAGATTTTAAAATCTTGCTAATTACTTACAAAGCACTAAATGGCTTAGCTCTCCAGTACCTGAGTGAGCTCTTAATGCATCATAGTCCTTCACGTCTATTACGATCTCAGAATTCTGGCCAGTTGTTAATACCTAGAATATCAAAATCAACCGCAGGCGGTAGATCCTTTTCCTATTTGGCACCTAAACTCTGGAACAATCTTCCTAGCATTGTTCGGGAAGCAGACACACTCTGTCAGTTTAAATCTAGACTAAAAACGCATCTATTTAACCTGGCATACACATGACGCACTATAAACTTTTGTCTTCATATCCGTTAAAGGATTGTTAGTCTGCATAGATCAGGTCAGCCGGAACCGGGAACACTTCCTATAACACCAGATGTACTCGTTACATCGGAAGAAGAATGGCGTCTACGCTAATTTTTTGTCTCTCTGCTTATCCCGAGGTTTACCAATTAACGTGATTGGCTGGATCCGGGCCGTGTCCGGGTCGGACGGGGAACCTGTGCCTGTGTGCGGCAGCAATGTGGCCCTGTGGTGTCGGCGGAGACTATGTTAACTAGCTCATCCTTTGTGAAGACCTTACCGACTCATCAGCTAGTGGCACATATCCCAACAAATCGTCCCATACCGGCGTGATCAAAAAGATCTTAAACTAGATGGAACTAGATTAAATATTTTGACTGTTGCGATTCCAAATCGGTTTAATGACCTGTAACTCTGCCTGAGTATCGGACAAGTGTTCACTGTTGGCCAGAGGAGAACTGGCGCCCCGACTAAGCCTGGTTTCTCCCAAGGTTTTTTTCTCCATTTGTTGGAGTTTTGGTTCCTTGCCGCTGTTGCCTTTGGCTTGCTTAAGTTGGGGACACTTGCTTGATATTCAGCAGTGTTTTTGATATGCCTGCATTGGCGCCGTTGTATGCGAACTGAGCTGAGCCGGACGATTACGTCACTGTTTTCTGCAGTGCTGCTATACCTAAATTAACTAGACTAATAACTACTGATATTTGCAACAGAATGAATCAATAATATATAGAATAGGCTGCACAATGACACCATTTTCTTATTAATGTAAAGCTGCTTTGCCACAATTTGCATTGTAAAAAGCGCTATATAAATAAAGATGACTTGACTAGTATGGACTCTCTGGAGCAATAAGCTAAAGATGCAGAAATCCGACACTAAGCCGGGGCCTCTCTGTGTCTCTGACGGGTTGAGGTGAGAACACAGGAGGAGACCAGCTCGACACGAAGGCTTTAGAATCTAGCGAACGTGTTGGGTGTTGCCCAGCTCGCAGCTCTACAAATATCTGTCAGTGAGGCGCCACAAGCCAGCACCCAGGAGGATGCAACACCTCTCGTAGAGTGAGCACACAACCTGAGTGGGCAGGGCACGCCAAGTGCTTGGTAAGCCAAGGTGATGACATCCACTATACAGTGGGCCATCCTCTGTTTGGAGACAGCCTTTCCCTTCTGCTGGCCTCTGAAAACAGACAAAGAACTGATCTGAGGTTCTGAAGCTTTGAGTTCTATGTTGTGTAGCAAAGTACGGACTGGACAGAGCAAAGCCAGGGCTGGGTCTGCCTCCTCTGGGGGCAGCACTTGCAGGCTCACTACCTGGTTCCTGTAGGGAGTGGTAGGAACCTTGGATATATAGCCAGGCCAGGGTCTCAGTACCACGTGGCCGTTGCCCGGCCCAAACTCTAGGCATGATTCGTCAACCGAAAATGCCAGCAGGTCCCCTTGATAGAGGCTAATACAATCAGTAACAAAGTCTTCATAGACAGAATCATTAAGTTTGTTGACTGCAAAGGCTCAAATGGAACATTCTGGAGTGCTCGTAGGAAGGTCCCAAAAGAGTATGGAGGGAGGGCCAGGTCATGCTTACCAACATGACTTGCCATCTATGTGATCATGGTATGCAGATATTGCAGCAGCATGAATTTTGAGGGTGGAGGGGGACTATGTTCCAACCCTTGCTGTGGGAAGGAAAGCACGACCCCGATTGAACACCTTCGAGGGTCTTCTAGGCGAGAAGAACACCACTTGATGAACAGGTTCCACTTCAAGGCATAACCACGTCTTGTAGACGGTGCACATGCCAAAGTGATGGTGTTAACTACCTCGGGGGGTGGGGTGGAGGCCAGGAACCAAACATGGAGTTTCCAGAAGTCTGGACGGGGGTGCCAAAGGTTGCCCCATCTCTGAGAAAGAAGGTCCTTCCTCAGAGGAATGCGCCAGGGAGGGGCTGTCACGAGGAGCTCCGAGAACCGGGTCTGGTTGGGCCAATAGGATGCAACTAACAGGACCTGCTCTTCGTCCTCCCTGACTTTGTACAAGGTCTGTGCAAGTAGGTTCACTGGGGGAAACGCATATTTGCAAAGGCCCCAGGGCCAGCTGTGTGCCAGTGCATCTGTGCCAAGTGACTCCTCAGACAGGGAATAAAACAGTGGCAGTGAGAGGATTCAGGAGAGGCAAACAGGTCTACCTGACCATCTCCAAACTCTTTCCAAATCAGCTGGACCACCTGGGGGTGAAGTAGCCACTCTTCGTGAGAGCTTGTCGTCCACACGGTTGACCACACCGGGGACATGAATGGCCCGAAGTGACCTCAGATGCTTCCGAGTCTAAAGGAGGAGATGGCAGGCAAGTTGCGATATGTGACGGGAGCATGGACAAGCTTGACGGTTGATGTACGCAACTGTTGCAGTGTTGTCTGTACGGAGCAGTATGGGCTTGCCCTGTAATGGCCTCTCCAGGCAGCTCAGAGCAAGATGTATTGCTAGAAACTCGAGGCAGTTAACATGCTAATGCAGTTGGGGGCTTGTCCATACCCCTGACACTGCATGCCCATTGTACGTGGCACCCCAGCTGTTGGCAGAGGCATCTGTGAACACCACAGCATGCCGGGGCACTTTCTCTAGGGGCACTCCTGCCCGAAGAAACAAGGGGTCCAACCACGGACTGAAGGTTTGCCGGCATTCCAGAGTGATTGCCATTCGAAGCCAGTGAAGCAAGTGCTGAAGTGGTCTCATATGAAGCAAACCAAATGGGATTAATGCCGCTGTGGCTGCCATATGCCCCAGGAGCCTCTGAAAGAATTTCAGTGGGACTGCTGTCCTGTCATTCAACGTATTCACCACCGATTGGACACGTTCCTCTGTGAGTCATGCCGTTTGGGTGATTGAATCTGCTCGGGAAAGCCCAACTGACTGAGGTGGCTGAGAATCAGGTCCCTGTGTTCGCATAACTGATCCCAAGAGTGAGCTAGAATGAGCCAGTTGTTGAGATAGTTGAGTATGAGAACACCGTTCTCTCATGGGATAAGGGCTCAAAAGGGCTCCCTCCACGGCCTTTGTTAAGACGCGGGCAGACAGGGACAGCCTGAAGGGCAGGACTTTTGGACTGATATGCTTGCCCCTCGAACGCGAAGCGTAAGAACGGCCTGTATCAAGGAAGAATCGAGACATGAAAGAATGCGTCCTTTAGGTCGATTGCTGCAAACCAATCTTGGGGACGGATGGACTCGAAAATGCGTTTCTGCGTGAGCATTTTGAATGATAGCTAGCGAATGCTCCGATTCAAAACTTGCAGGTCCAAGATCGGTCGCAACCCATCGCTTTTTTTGGGTACAATGAAATAAGTGCTGTAGAACCACGACCTCATATAGGCTGGAGGAACCGGCTCCATCGCATCCTTCAGCAGTAGGAATATGATCTCTGCACGCAAAATATGAGCATCGTCATCTTTCACTGAAGTGGCGAAATCAGAAAGAAAGTGGAGCTTTTCTGCTTGGATGGAGGCTGCTGCTGCGGCGCGGGTGCAGGGGCAGCCGCAGGCTAAGGTGCTGCAGGCAGCGGATGGGTGGACACAGCAGCTGACCACCGCGGCAGGATGTAAGATATTGCCTCAGACTGCTTTTGTACAGCCGAGAACTGCTGTTGCCGAAAAGGCCGGCCTGGGACATTTGTCCGTATCTCTCATGTCAGCCAGACACTGTCAGAGATGGCATTCCTAGACCACCAAAGTCAACATCGCACGACCCACTGACCGCGCCGTAACCCTCGTCTTGGCATAAGTTCTTGGAAAACTTGTGGATCATGACTACCCTCGTGCTGGTCCTTCAGTGCCTTGTCCTGATGGACCTGCAACAATGCCATGGAGTGCAAGGTAGGAGCAGCTTCCCCACAGGCCTGGTAAGCCTTGCCGGTAAGGTCCAACAAGTACTTACAGGCCCAGGAAGGAAGACATGGCTCCCCTCACCAGGTGGCGTTAGGGCACAGGTTTAGGGATGCGCGTGTAGCCCTTCACCGCACCACCATCAAGGGTGGTGAGGGAGGAGGAGCCACTGGGATGGTTTCAGGCAGTAAAAGTTGGCATCCACATACCTGTGAGCTCCTCCGGGAAGAAAGGAACCGGGGTGGTTTATAACGGGCTGAGTATAAGCATGTTGAGATACCAATCATCCAACAGTGAGAGCTTGGGACATGGTGGAGGGTTCCACAAGAGCCTACCCCTGTTGGTGGCCCGGCAATGCATACCAATCATTTCCGGATCTGAATTGGGCTCCGCTACCATTCCTGAAGGAGGCAACGCCGCAGACTCGTCATCCCCAGAGAAGTCTAGCCCACCCTCCGATGCAGCTATCAACATTCGGTCATCAGGGGGAGCTCCAAAGGATACGGCTGGTGCACATCTTTGAAATGGCCCAGCCTGCAGAATGGCAACTCTACTGGCTGCGGAGTGCAGGAGGAGTGAGGGTTCCTAGGATGTTGTTTCCCTGAAGGAAGCACGCTCACTGTAATCCTCAGACCACCAAAGCAACCCTAGTAGGAGGATTGGAACGAGGCAGTGGCACTGGGACTCTGCCCCTTTGCAGGAACTGGAGTCTCGATCACAATACTTGTGAAAGCTCTTTCAAGATTCAAGATTCAAGATTCAAGATTTTTATTCGTCACGTACACAGTTGTATATGGATATACAGCCAGTAGTGAAATGTAGATCAGGTCAACTCCAAGAGTGCAATATTAACTACTAAACATAAATTAAACTACTAAACATAAATTAAACTACTAAACATAAATTAACAATTTAAACAATATACTGTAAGATAAAATTACTAATAATATATATAATAAATTCTATGAATATGGGCTAAAATGTGACTAATTATGTACAGATCAATAGTAACAAGGTAGTTACAGCAGCAATGTAAAGTGCAAGAGCGCCTGATATTTAAAAAGTAGCAGCATTATAGTAAGGGCCATCAGTGCTGAGTGCAGGTATAAAGTCCAGAGTGCAGATGAAGTTAAGAGACCGAGTTTAGGAGCCTGATGGCCTGGGGGAAGAAGCTTCTTCTCAGTCTCTCAGTTTTTGTCCTCAAGCTGCGGTAGCGCTTACCAGATGGCAGCAGGTTAAAGAGACGATTGAATGGGTGGTTGGAGTCCTTGATGATTTTCTTGGCTCTGTTCTTGCAGCGTTTGATATAAATGTCTTGCAGGGGTGTGAGAGAGGACCCAGAGATGCGCTCAGCTAAGCGCACAACTCTCTGAAGGGCTTTGCAGTCTTGACTGGAGCTGTTTCCATACCACACTGTGATGCACTGAGTTAAAACACTTTCTATGGCCCCTGAATAGAAAGTTTTTAGGATCGTTGGTGAGACCCTGAATTTCCTTAGCTGTCGCAGATGGTAAAGTCTTTGCCTCGCTTTGTTCACCTGTGTGTGAATGTGAGAAGACCAAGTAAGATCCTCAGAGATGTTCACACCGAGGTACTTATAGCTGCTCACCTTCTCCACAGGGGTCCCACTGATCATAAGAGGAGTATAGGCCTGTTGTCTCTTTCTGAAGTCCACAATCAGCTCTTTGGTTTTGGTCACATTCAGAGAGAGACAGTTGTCCTGGCACCAAGATGTCAGTTTCTCAACCTCTTCCATGTATGCGTTCTTGTTGTTGTTAGAGATAAGGCCCAGAACCACTGTATCGTCAGCGAACTTGACAATAGAAGTGGAGCTGTGAGTAGCCACGCAGTCATGTTTGTAGAGAGAGTACAGTAGGGGGCTCAGGACGCAGCCCTGTGGCGCTCCTACGCTCAGGGTGATGGAGTTGGAGGTGAACCGGCCTACTTTCACTACCTGGGGTCTGTGTGAAAGAAAGTCTTGAATCCAGTAGCAGAGTGGGGGGTTCAGACCAAGTTTTAGGAGTTTGGAGGTTAACTTGCTGGGAATTATAGTGTTAAAGGCTGAGCTGTAATCGATGAAAAGCAGCCTTACATAGTTCCCATTACCACCAAAGTCAACATCGCATGACCCACTGACCGCGCCGTAACCCTCGTCTTGGCATAAGTTCTTGGAGAACTTGTGGATCATGACTACCCTCGTGCTGGTCCTTCAGTGCCTTGTCCTGATGGACCTGCAACAATGCCATGGAGTGCAAGGTAGGAGCAGCTTCCCCACAGGCCTGGTAAGCCTTGCCGGTAAGGTCCAACAAGTACTTACAGGCCCAGGAAGGAAGACATGGCTCCCCTCACCAGGTGGCGTTAGGGCACAGGTTTAGGGATGTGCGTGTAGCCCTTCACCGCACCACCATCAAGGGTGGTGAGGGAGGAGGAGCCACTGGGATGGTTTCAGGCAGTAAAAGTTGCCATCCACATACCTGTGAGCCAATTATTGTTGTCGATGTGGGTGAGGGAGGAGTGCAGAACGTGGGAGATGGCATCCTCAGTAGACCTGTTTGGCCGATAGGCGAACTGAAGAGGGTCCAGTGTATCTGGTATGAAGGAGCAGATGTAGTTTTTAACCAGTCTCTCAAATACCTTCATGACTGTGGATGAAGGCTTACAGGGACTATACTCTTTAAAGTGCTGAAGCACACAGGGGAACGCCCGCAGCAACACAGACATGGATGTGTGCAGCCTGCCATGTGCTTTCGTCCCTTAAGGCAGGTACCAAGCCGACAGTTGGCCGTAGTACAGTTTCTGTTCGTCGGCCGACTAAGTTTTCTCAGTGTGTTCTGCACCGTCGGCTGAAGTCCTCGTCAGGTGTTTTTAGGCAGATTCAACTTCGGTGTTTCCCAACCCATTTTCCCAACACATTTTGCAACTCTCCATAATTAAACACACCTGAATCAACTCATCAGCTCATTAGCAGAAACTCCAGGATAGAAAATAAAGGGGTCAGATGAGGGAGACATCCAAAATGTGTACTGTTGGTGTGCCACCAGGAACAGGGTTGGCAAGCACTGCAATAGCGCACCATTACCGTTTTTTTTTTTTTTGGCTGTAATTTTAAAAATTTGCAAAAATAACAAAAGACAAAACGAAACCAAAGAGAGAAATTTGACCCCGCTGCTGCACTGTACGCCCGCACTCGCAGAGAAAGATCATCCTGAGAGATTGACGCGACTTGACGAATACACATTTCTTGTAGAAGAACAAATGGTCAGCTCCGAAGCGAAAAGCTGAAGATGCAACGCACCTGCTGCTCATTAAGTACCCGCACTGCGAGGCAGAGCAAGTGCTGCATATGATTGCATGCC
The DNA here is from genome assembly GCA_038088235.1 of Zacco platypus. Classification (NCBI taxonomy): domain Eukaryota; kingdom Metazoa; phylum Chordata; class Actinopteri; order Cypriniformes; family Xenocyprididae; genus Zacco; species Zacco platypus. Next base: position 34,152,185 of record CM076080.1, on the reverse strand, counting down.
AATGTGCAATGGCTTGTTTTAGTTACACTCGAAGTAGATTGGCCTCTCTAGTAAGATTCCTATTCGTCAGTCTATCCGACGTATGTCGAACATGACCGACTGAACTGGAACTGCTGTTAGTGAAGTTCATGTTTCTTAATAAAGTCTTATTTTTCACATTAATTTGAATAACGCTGCACTTGCCTTCAGTGGATCTTATTACAGGCAGATGCTGATGTCAGATTTTTAAAATGCGCTTGTTCAATTTTTACAAGTCACAGCATATGCTGAATCAAAATGAGACACTTTACATTTAGTTTTGTGAAATATAAACATTAATTTGAAAGCAGTTATGAACAGTTCTGATGTCACAAAACAACTTTGTTACACACCAGAAATCAGTGAACATGATCACATTCAGCAGTCATGTTCAATATATGAACACTTATATTTAAATGTACAGTCGAGAGTCAGACTTGTAACCTGAAGGTCATGGGTTTGAGTCTTGATACCGGCAGGAAATGTAGGTGGAAGGAGTGAATGAACAGGGCAGAAACGGCTGCCTACTGCTCTGTTACTCTATCACTGTCACTTTAAATTACACAGAATCAAACTTTGAAAGCTAGGAAAGACATTGTGTGTTTATAGAGAAGCTGTTTTTTCAAACTATCACTTATTTGAAGAGTTTCTAAGCTCTGGAAGAAAACCATTGATTTCCCTCTACAGGAACTGAAATAATTATTGACTCATGATCAAACTGTCTGTCTTAGTCAAATATTTAAAGCTTGATGTCACATTTTAATTCTGTGCTTAATTGTATTACTTTACATTGTTGTGGCTCTGTATGACGCTGAGAAAAACTGCTCTGACTTAAACAAGTGAGGAAATATTATTATTAGTTACAGTAACATTACAATTAAAAGTAATGTAATATTATGAATAAATAATCAATACTCACGTCAGTGTGTTGAGTCGACAGTGTTTGTCCCGCAGTAGAGCAGCGATCTGATTCACTCGTGTGTTTCCTAGTTCACGTTCACTCAGATTCAGCTCTCTCTGGAGTAACAGGTTTTTACCCACAACTCTCTTCACATACTGACAGGCTTCATCTGCAGCAGGACTCAAAAACCTGCAGAGGAGACAATTCAGTTCTCAACTAAATGTGTGTTGAACTACAACAATGATTGATAAGATAAAAATTAAATTACTGTTCCAAAGACAAGCTCTAGTTAGTCATTTAGATGTAAAGCTTTTCTTTGATCATTTCAATATACAAATAAATGTATATATATACTTGGATTATTTAGAATATAGGTTAACTAGAGCGACACTCAGTCCTAAAGCAAACTCATAAGAGCAGAAACGTCCCACAGAGCAGAAGGACAAAAGCTCAGTAGATCATGATTTTCAGTATGAACAAAGTGTGAAATTAACGCTCAAGATCTTTCAGGCTTTAAAACATCAGCAGAGAAACATCAGCAGAGAAAACTGGCTTGTGAAACTGCATGTTTGTGAACATCTGGAGACTCACAGACCTGCTGTAGAGATACAGTGAATCTGGGCTTGTTGGAAAACAACTGTGTTCAGAAAACAATTTGACTGAAAGGTTATCTAGAGTTTTAATGAGAAGTGTTCACAAAAACAAAACTGTGGATGTTATTCATCAAGGTACATCATACTCCAGAATAGCAGCACATACACTGACCCATAATGTCTGCTTGACCTGTAGCTTGTACAACTAAACTGTGTTGAAGGTTGTCATCATCATCATCATCATGACAGAACCCACAGCATCTGATCTGATCTTGATCATTTTGATGCAACAACTTGTCCAGCTTATTGAATAGCTAAAATAATATATTTGTTGTGAATATTTAGCCTGTAGATAAATAATTCAGTTCATTATTTCATCCCGTCTCACCTCAGTGTCTTCAGTTGACAGTTTGGATCCTCTAGTAAATCATGGAGCTCCTTCACTCCTGATTCTCCAGGATCATTTCCTGTGAGATCCAGCTCTATCAGGTGTGAAGGGTTTGATCTCAGAGCTGAAGCCAGAGCTTTATAACCTTCTTCTGTTACACTGCAGTTAGAGAGTCTAGAACAGAAATGAAAACATTCAGCTGATTAATCAGTTAAACCTGAACAATATAAATCCTTAAAAGTGAATTTTATTTTGTTCTTTGTACAAATGTGTTGAAAGTCAGTTGCAAAAAATATGGAGACCAACAAAAGGCACAAAGAACTTTAATTTAAACTTTAATTTAACTTTAGTTTAAACTGTTGAAGTGATTTTCATCATTTTGATTCTTGTATGTGAATGTTACTGACCTCAATCTCTCCAGTTTACAGTGTGAATCCTTCAGTACGTCACATAAGTGCTTCACTCCTGTGTTTCCTAGTTTATTCCCGCTCAGGTTCAGCTCTCTCAGGTGTGACAGGCTTGATTTCAGAGCTGAAGTCAGGATGACACACTGATTCTCTGTAATACTGCATCTATTCAGACTGAAGACAGAAAGAGAAAAGACAATGACTCAGATCCATGACGATCAACTAACATGTTAAGCTTCATCCAGCAGACTTTTGCTGACAAAAAAACAGGGATATTCAGGTGCAGGTAACATGGAGAAACACTACACACTGTTCATTGAAATATACCACAGACATGGTAACAATACAAAAATCGAAATCATAAATCTATTTATGTTAGTTTACACATTTATATTCATATCATCTTTAAGGTTCTTTCGTGTCAATGTCACTCTTGGTTTGCTCACTAGGACAAATGTGTTCATGTCAGTTGTTTTCAGACAAATTATCTACTCACTCACACTTTACAATAAGCTTTCATTTGTTAACATTAACTACATTAGTTAACATGAACCAGTGATGGACAATACTAGAACAGCATTTAACCCTAACCCTTAATGTAACATTTACTAAAACATTTTTAAATACAAAAGTTTTCTGTGTACATTAGTCAATCCACTGTGAACTAACATGAACAGTGAATAATTATATGAACTAAAATTATCACATTAAGGAATAAAAGTATTTCCTTGAGCAGAGACAATCAATAGGGATGGCTGACGCAAAACTAACGTTTCGACACAGTGTCGAGATCCCGAAGCGTAGATGTTTCGAAACACTGCTCCGAACTGTGATTCAAAACACCCATGTCATGTGACTATGGCTAAACGAAGCTTCTGCGCGTTTCGACAGGAGGCATGCTTGCTGAGTCTGCGTTTGATTGACAGGGGCGGGAACAAATCACACAATCGCACATCTGTCTCAACTCCCACGAAGTTTAAAAGAGGAGTTAATGCACCTTCACCTCGTGGGTTTTTGTGAGAGGAGAAAGATTTTGAGATAGTGTTTACGATATAGTGACATTTATAAAAAAATCTGTAAAAAATAAGACCATTGTGGATTGATTTGTTTTATTAATTTTCATTTTTCATGACCAACATAACCTAATTATTATTATTATATATTATAGTTATATAGTGAGGATGTTAAAAACTCACCGCATGAACAAAAACACAACATTTTTATTTTTTTAAATGGCTTGTTGTCAAAGTTGTTTCAGATAACATGTGCAATTGACCACTAGGTGTCACCGTGGAGACGGGTGTCGGTATAGTTTCGAAGCCTCGACACAATACGCCACATTTGTTTCATCTGTTTCAGTGTTTCATGAAGCCTCGCTCTGCCCACCACTAACAATCAAACAAGTTTTGGAAAAGGTAGTTCATTAGTTTTAGTGCTGCACCGTGAGGCAGTGTCCCGACTGTTCTGGGTTCAGTTTAGTTCATGTTTCATGTCTTTTATTTTGTCTTGTCACATGCTCCCCTGTTCATGTGTCATGTTCTGATTGGTTCCTAGTTTCATGTGTCATGTTTTCATTGGTTCATTGTGTTCAAGTGTTTCTTGTTCATTAGTGTCTGTGTGTATAAATAGCCCTCATGTTACCAGTGTCTTCTGTCTGGCTTTGTTCCCTGTAACTGCTGTTAGTGAAGTTCATGTTTCTTAATAAAGAACATTAATTTGAATAACTCTGCACTTGCCTTCAGTGGATCTTATTACAGGCAGATGCTGATCACAGATTTTTAAAATGCACCTGTTCAATATTTACATCACAGTATAAGCTGCATCTAAATCAGACATTTTACATTTTGTGAAATACAAACATTAAATGGAAAACAGTTATGAACAGTTCTGATGTCACAAAACTTCGTTACACACCAGAAATCAGTGAACATGATCACATTCAGTAGTCATGTTCAATATATGAACACTTAAATTTAAATGTGCAGTTGAGAGTCAGACTCGTAACCTGAAAGTCATGGGCTCGAGTCTCGATACTGACAGGAAATGTAGGTGGAGGGAGCAAATGAACAGTGCTCTCTTTCACTTTCATTATCCACAACTGAGGAGCGCTTGAGCAAGACACCGAGCTCTGTGTGTGTGTGTGTTCACTGCTTTGGGTGTGTTTTCATTGCTCACTGCTCTCTATGTGTGTTCACTGCTCACTGCTCTGGGTGGGTGTGTGTTCATTGCTCACTGCTCTGGATGTGTGTGTGTTCACTGCTCACTGCTCTGGATGTGTGTGTGTGTGTGTGTGTGTGTGTTCACTGCTCTGGGTGTGTGTTCACTGCTACTGCTCTGGATGTGTGTGTGTTCACTGCTCTGGGTGTGTGTTCACTGCTCACTGCTCTGGATGTGTGTTCACTGCTAACTGCTCTGGATGTGTGTGTGTTCACTGCTCTGGGTGTGTGTTCACTGCTAACTGCTCTGGATGTGTGTGTGTTCACTGCTCTGGGTGTGTGTTCACTGCTAACTGCTCTCTATGTGTGTTCACTGCTCACTGCTCTGGGTGGGTGTGTGTGTGTGTTCACTGCTCTGGGTGTGTATTCACTGCTCACTGCTCTGGATGTGTGTGTGTGTGTGTTCACTGCTCTGGGTGTGTATTCACTGCTCACTGCTCTGGGTGTGTATTCACTGCTCACTGCTCTGGGTGTGTATTCACTGCTCACTGCTCCGGATGTGTGTGTGTGTGTTCACTGCTCTGGGTGTGTATTCACTGCTCACTGCTCTGGGTGTGTATTCACTGTTCACTGCTCTGGATATGTGTTTGTGTGTTCGCTGCTCTGGGTGAAATGTAGAGCACAGCATCTGAGCATGAGAGACCAAAATTGGCCACACATCATTACATTTACATTTACATTTATTCATTTGGCAGACGCTTTTATCCAAAGCGACTTACAAGGGGAGCAATTAGGAGTTAGGTGCCTTGCTCAAGGGCACCTTAGTCATGGTATTGAGGAATTAAAATTTCATTGTTTTAATATTATTTATATGTTCATAATCAAATGTATAATGTGTTTGAGAGAGTATAAGCTTCATGAGCCAAGTCTGTATGGACATGTTGGTGTCATGTGTTATGCACAGGCGAGGAGAGATAATTTTGGCTTCACAGAAATGTGTACTGTATTCTAAAGGCTGCACGTACCACATGCTTCAGTTAAGGCAGTTGTTCCATGATGTAAACATCTATTGATGTACAGAATTCCCTACAAGGGGGGTAGGATGTGTATATATGAAGTATACGTTCTATTTTAAAGAAACCAACTTGTTTTTCTCAACCTTGTAAGGAATTGTATGATCCCTAGTCATGGTATATAAGCTTGATGTAACATACTGCTCCTCAGAGAAGAGAAGCACATGAAGACATTGAAGACTTGAAGACATTAGAACAAACTTCTCTTCTGACACACAATAAAAGTTTTCCTTGGCAAGGCAACTTGGTATCCGGTCCTGTGATTCAACTATACAGGGACAAAAGCTGTAATTTCAGATCAACAGTATCAAAGGTGGAGAGAGAGCTATTCGTTCACAATCCCCACCTTCAATTCCTGCCTGCGTGGGAATCGAACCAGCAACCTTCAGGTTACAAGCCTGATTTTCTCACCATTAGGCCATGACTACATCACTTTCACTTCACTTTAAATTACACAGAATCAAACTTTGAAAGCTAGGAAAGACATTGTGTTTATAGAGAAGCTGTTTTTTCAAACCATCACTTATTTGAAGAGTTTCTAAGCTCTGGAAGAAAACCATTGATCTCCCTCTACAGGAACTGAAATAATTATTGACTCATGATCAAACTGTCTGTCTTAGTCAAATATTTAAAGCTTGATGTCACATTTTAATTCTGTGCTTAATTGTATTACTTTACATTGTTGTACCTCTGTGTGACGCTGAGAAAAACTGCTCTGACTCAAACAAGTGAGGAAATATTATTATTAGTTACAGTAACATTACAATTAAAAGTAATGTAATATTATGAATAAATAATCAATACTCACGTCAGTGTGTTGAGTCGACAGTGTTTATCCTGCAGTAGAGCAGAGATCTGATTCACTCGTGTGTCTCCTAGTTCACGTTCACTCAGATTCAGCTCTCTCTGGAGTAACGGGTTTTTATCCACAACTCTCTCCACATACTGACAGGCTTCATCTGCAGCAGGACTCAAAAACCTGCAAAAGAGTCAATTCAGTTCTCAACTAAATGTCTGTTGCATTACAACAATGATTGATAAGATAAAAACTGTATTACTGTTCCAAAGACAAGCTCCAAGTAGTCATTTAGATGTAAGCTTTTAAAGCTTTTCTTTGACTACATTTAACTACACAAATAAATAAAATATATATATATATACAGTACTGTGCAAAAGTTTTAGGCAGGTGTGAAAAAATGCTGTAAAGTAAGAATGCTTTCAAAAATAAACTTGGTAATAGATTATATTTATCAATTAACAAAATGCAAAGTGAGTGAACAGAAGAAAAATCTAAATCAAATCCATATTTGGTGTGACCACCCTTTACCTTCAAAACAGCATCAATTCTTCAAGGTAAACTTGCACAAAGTCAGGGATTTTGTAGGCATATAGTTAGGTGTATGATTAAACAATTATACCAAACAGGTGCTAATGATCATCAATTCAATATGTAGGTTGAAACACAATCATTAACTGAAACAGAAACAGCTGTGTAGGAGGAATAAAACTGGGTGAGGAACAGCCAAACTCAGCTAACAAGGTGAGGTTGCTGAAGACAGTTTACTGTCAAAAGTCATACACCATGGCAAGACTGAGCACAGCAACAAGACACAAGGTAGTTATACTGCATCAGCAAGGTCTCTCCCAGGCAGAAATTTCAAGGCAGACAGGGGTTTCCAGATGTGCTGTCCAAGCTCTTTTGAAGAAGCACAAAGAAACAGGCAACGTTGAGGACCGTAGACGCAGTGGTCGGCCAAGGAAACTTACTGCAGCAGATGAAAGACACATCATGCTTACTTCCCTTCGCAATCGGAAGATGTCGAGCAGTGCCATTAGCTCAGAATTGGCAGAAAACAGTGGGACCCTGGTACACCCATCTACTGTCCGGAGAAGTCTGGTCAGAAGTGGCCTTCATGGAAGACTTGCGGCCAAAAAGCCATACCTCCGACGTGGAAACAAGGCCAAGCGACTCAACTATGCACGAAAACACAGGAACTGGGGTGCAGAAAAATGGCAGCAGGTGCTCTGGACTGATGAGTCAAAATTTGAAATATTTGGCTGTAGCAGAAGGCAGTTTGTTCGCCGAAGGGCTGGAGAGCGGTACACGAATGAGTGTCTGCACGCAACAGTGAAGCATGGTGGAGGTTCCTTGCAAGTTTGGGGCTGCATTTCTGCAAATGGAGTTGGGGATTTGGTCAGAATTAATGGTATCCTCAATGCTGAGAAGTACAGGCAGATACTTATCCATCATGCAATACCATCAGGGAGGCATCTGATTGGCCCCAAATTTATTCTGCAGCATGACAACGACCCCAAACATACAGCGAAAGTCATTAAGAACTATCTTCAGTGTAAAGAAGAACAAGGAGTCCTGGAAGTGATGGTATGGCCCCCACAGAGCCCTGATCTCAACATCATCGAGTCTGTCTGGGATTACATGAAGAGAGAGAAGCAACTGAGGCTGCCTAAATCCACAGAGGAACTGTGGTTAGTTCTCCAAGATGTTTGGGCCAACCTACCTGCCGAGTTCCTTCAAAAACTGTGTGCAAGTGTACCTAGAAGAATTGATGCTGTTTTGAAGGCAAAGGGTGGTCACACCAAATATTGATTTGATGTAGATTTTTCTTCTGTTCACTCACTTTGCATTTTGTTAATTGATAAATATAAACTATTAACATGTCTATTTTTGAAAGCATTCTTACTTTACAGCATTTTTTCACACCTGCCTAAAACTTTTGCACAGTACTGTATATATATATACTTGGGTTATTTAAAAGAAACTAGAGCAACTCTCAGTCCTAAAGCAAATTCATAAGAACAGAAACGTCTCACAGAGCAGAAGGACAAAAGCTCACTAGATCACGATTTTCAGTATGAACAAAGTGTGAAATGAACGCATCAGCAGAGAAAACTGCCGTTTTAATCATCAAGGTACACCATACTCCAGAATAGTATCACATACACTGACCCATATTGTCTATTTGACCTGTAGCTTGTACAAATAAACTGTGTTGAAGTTTGTCATCATCATGACAGAACCCACAGCATCTGATCTGATCTTGATCATTTTGATGCACCAAATTGTCCAGCTTTAATGTAAAAAATATAAGTAAAAAAATATATTTGTTATGAATTTGTAGCCTGCATAACTAATTTTGTATTATTTCATCCCGTCTCACCTCAGTGTCTTCAGTTGACAGTTTGGATCCTCTAGTAAATCATGGAGCTCCTTCACTCCTGATTCTCCAGGATCATTTCCTGTGAGATCCAGCTCTATCAGGTGTGAAGGGTTTGATCTCAGAGCTGAAGCCAGAGCTTTATAACCTTCTTCTGTTACACTGCAGTTAGAGAGTCTAGAACAGAAATGAAAACATTCAGCTGATTAATCAGTTAAACCTGAACAATATAAATCCTTAAAAGTGAATTTTATTTTGTTCTTTGTACAATTCACGAGTTCACATTTACATATAATTAAGAAGAGTAAAGGTTTAAGCGTATTTGGCGTGATGTCCAGGGGGAGGGCTCTGAGCTCGGAATTTTGGCCCGAAACCAGAGTACTCCCCCCCCAGTTGTGATATAAGTAGATGGAACTACAAGTGAGGAGATGGGGTGGAGGAGGGATGCTGGTAAACTCTCAGACGAACAGAGGTAAGTCTGCTGTATTTATACATCTCGTCATTGATTGAGTTGATTAACTGAATGCTCTCCACTTGTGCTGATGAGGTTAATTATCTGCACCTGATCCTCCCGAACTTTGTTAATTAAACATCATATGTGTTGAAAGTTAGTTGCTTGCAAAAACTGACAACTGAATATGAAGACTAACGGAATGAAAGATAATCTCTACATACAGTGGGTACTGAAAGTATTCAGACCCCCTTAAATTTTTCAATCTTTGTTATATTGCAGCCATTTGCTAAAATCATTTAAGTTCATTTTTTTCCTCATTAATGTACACACAGCACCAGGGTCATTGTCTTGTTGGAAGGTAAACCTTCGGCCCAGTCTGAGGTCCTGAGCACTCTGGAGAAGGTTTTCGTCCAGGATATCACTGTACTTGGCCGCATTTATCTTTCCCTCGATTGCAACCAGTCGTCCTGTCCCTGCAGCTGAAAAACATTTACATTTAGTCATTTAGCAGATGCTTTTATCCAAAGCGACTTACAAGTGAGGAATACAAACAATTGATTCTTCATGAATTGGCAAATAGACACATGAAGTGCTCACAATACAAGTTTCATACATTGCTCAGTACCATAAGCTAGAGTAGGAAGGGAAAAGGAAAGGATGGGGGGGGGGGTTATGAGGGGATTAAGTGTTCACGGAAGAGATGAGTTTTCAGCTGTCTCTTGAATATTGCCAGGGATTCTGCGTTCCTGATGAAAGTAGGGAGATCATTGCTGGTGGCAGGGAGCAGTGAATGAGAATGTTCTGGAGGGTGATTTTGTGCCTCTCTGTGATGGTAACACAAGCCTTCATTCCTTTAGTGATCGCAGTCTTCTGGTGGGGATGTAGAGTTGTAGCAGTGTGTGGAGGTAGGAAGGTGCAGAGCCTGTGGTGGACCTGTAAGCAAGCATCAGCGCCTTGAACTTGATGCGAGCAGCAAGGGGTAGCCAGTGTAGAGAGATGAAGAGGGGCGTGACGTGGGCTCTCTTAGGCTCGTTGAATACGTGCAGCAGCATTCTGGATCATTTTAAGAGGTTTAATTGCACTTGACGGCAGTCCAGCCAGAAGAGCATTGGAGTAATCAAGCCTTTAAAAGACCAGGGCCTGGACAAGATGTGTTGCATGCTCAGTCAGGAAGGGCTGGATTGTCCGGATGTTGTGAAGTGCAAATCTGCATGACCGCGCCGTCTTTGAGATGTGGTCTCTGAAGGTCAGTTGGTCATCGAAGATAACTCCAAGATTTCTGGCCGACTTAGATGGGGTAATGGTGGTTTTACCAAGCTGTATGTTGATGTCGTGTTGTAGACTAGGAGTGGCACGGAAGACTAAAAGCTCAGTCTTTGCCAGGTTGAGCTGCAGGTGATGTTCTTCCATCCACGTCGAGATGTCCGCCAGACAGCCTGAGATCCGTGCAGCTACTGTGGAATCATCTGGTTGGAAGGACAGGTAGAGTTGTGTGTCATCAGCATAGCAAAGGTAGGAGAAACCATGTGCCTGTATGATGGGACCCAGTGATGTAGTATAAATGGAGAATAGGAGGGGACCAAGAACTGAACCCTGAGGAACCCCAGTGATCAGTTGATGAAGTTTGGTTACCTCCCCTCCCCAGGCGACTCTGAAAGACCTACCTGTGAGATAGGACTCAAACCACTGAAGCGCAGTACTTGAGATGCAAAGTGATGAGCGGGTGAACAGGAGAATTTGATGGTTTACGGTGATGGTTAAGTGCTGGTAAAAGAGTGGGCGAGATGGCTTGTAGAAGGTGTGAGGGGATGGAGTCTAGAGGGCAGGTGGTGGGATGAGTGGAGAGGAGAAGTTTTGAAACTTCCGCCTCCGTGAGAAGGGAGAAGGAAGAGAGAGGATTAGTGGATGAGGAGGGGCTGACATCCTGTGTGAGTGGTGCAGAGAATTGGCTAGCTATTGATGGAAGATGTCTTGTCAGTGAAGAAATTGACAAATTGATCAGCAGTTAAAGATGTGGTGGGTTGTGGTAGAGGGGGACAGAGGAGGGCTTTGAATGTCTTGAAGAGTGAGCGTGTGTTTGTAGCGCCGTTGATCTTGTAGTGGAAGTATGAGGACTTAGCTGCATGGAATCCACCAGAAAAAGATGATCGCATGTCTTGATACGAACCTAGGTCAGATGGGTCTTGTGATTTGCGCCATTTCCTTTCTGCTGTCCTGAGTTTGGTCCGGTCTTCACGAAGTGCATCGGATAGCCAGGGGTTAGAAGGAGTTGCTTGTGCTGGTCTGGATGACAGAGGACAGATACTGTCTAGGGAAGAAGATAAAGTGGAGTATAAAGTGTGTGTTGTAGTATTTACATCCAAAGATGAGAATTGTGTGTGTGAGGGAAAAGAGGATGACACAACAGAGGAAAGATGAGAAGGGGAAAGAGAGCGCAGGTTTCTTCTGAAGGAGTGGTTGGTGGTGCACAAATAAGATGGAGATTGAAAGTGATGAAGAAATGGTCAGAGACGTGCAGAGGTTTGACCAGAATGTTGTCAGTGATACAGTTACGTGTGTAGATCAGATCCAGTTGGTTGTCAGATTTGTGGGTGCTTGTGGTGATGAGTCGGTTGAAATCAAATGAAGCTAGTAGAGAGAGGAAGTCAAAAGCATAAGGTTTATCAAGGTGAATGTTGAAATCCAGTAGTACAAGTGGACTGCCATCGTCTGGGAATGAGGACAGCAATTGACCTGGGGGGCGATAGATGAGTACAAGATGAATTTTGACAGGGTATGTAATTGTAATGGCATGAGATTCAAACGAATAGTTGTTGCATAGAGCAGAGTGAGTTAAGTATTTCCAATTGTTAGAAATGAGGAAACCTGTGCCCCCTCCTCTTCCTGACTGACGAGGGGTATGAGTAAAAGTGAAGTTGTTAGAAAGAGCAGTGGGGGTCGAGGAGTCCTCTGGACGAATCCATGTCTCAGTCAAGCCTAAGATATTGAGAGTAGAGTTAGTGGCAAAGGCTGGAATGAAGTCAGCTTTGTTAACAGCTGACTGACATTTCCATAGGCCTACAGAAACAGAGAGAGGTTTGTTAGAAGAGGAGTAAATAGGACGCAGGTTAGTAGTGTTGCGCTGCCTTCTACGGGTGATAGTGGTGCGTAGGCGAGTGACAACAGGAATGTATTGAAAGCACATGTTGAGTATGGGAGCAAAGAAAAAGGGGGGAAGGGGGATACTTAAGTGCCCTGTCGGTGTCCTTGCTCGGTGGAGTCGGGCAGGTAGGGTCGCAGGTCTTTACCCGAGTCGGTCTTCTGACGAGGAGGCTGAACACGACGGCTGAACGCTTCCGCTGACGCTTCCGCGAAAGTGCGGACACACTAAATAAATAGCTTTCTTACCAACATATGAGTGAAAACAGCTGTGTCCGCCCTAACAATTAGCTCAGCAAAAGAGTTTCACCGTGAATGGGCCAAATCGAAACTACTGCAGGAAGCGCACGTACAGCACTTAAGTGCCCAGCCCAGCAATGCCAAAACTAACAACCGCTACAGTTCTTCTAAATGGCAGCGAATACAATTACAAACAGATACAAGTCAAAGCGCAAACAAACAAATAAGCAGAGAATCAAACTGAATCCTTCCTAGCAGCAAATAATAACTTAGCAATAGAGCAGAACGGGTATTAAGTACAAATAAACACTCACACGCTCTCGCCATCTTCAGTGATCTCCAGTTGTCCTGCGTGAGATCACTGAAGCCCCACCGCATGATGCTGCCACCACCATGGTTCACTGTAGGGACTGTATTGGACAGGTGATGAGCAGTGCCTGGTTTTCTCCACACATATCGCTTAGAATTAAGGTCAAAAAGTTCTATCTTGGTCTCATCAGACCAGAAAATCTTATTTCTCACCATCTTGGAGTCCTTCAGGTGTTTTTTAGCAAACTCCATTTGGGCTTTCATGTGTCTTGCACTGAGGAGAGGCTTCCGTCGGGCCACTCTGCCATAAAGCCCCGACTGGTGGAGGGCTGCAGTGATGGTTGACTTTCTCCCATCTCCTGACTGCATCTCTGGAGCTCAGCCACAGTGATCTTTGGGTTCTTCTTTACCTCTCTCAACAAGGCTCTTCTCCCCCGATAGCTTAGTTTGGCCAGACGGCTAGCTCTAAGAAGGGTTCTGGTCGTCCCAAACGTCTTCCATTAAAGGATTGTGGAGGCCACTGTGCTCTTGTGAACCTTAAGTGCAGCAGACATTTTTTTTGTAACCTTGGCCAGATCTGTGCCTTACCACAATTCTGTCTCTGAGCTCTTCAGGCAGTTCCTTTGACCTCATGAAGCTGTAAGGTCTCATATAGACAGGTGTGTGGCTTTCCTAATCAAATCCAATCAGTATAATCAAACACAGCTGGACTCAAATGATGGTGTAGAACCAACTCAAGGATGATCAGAAGAAATGGACAGCACCTGAGTTAAATAGTGTCACAGCAAAGGGTCTGGATACTTAGGACCATGTGATATTTCAGTTTTTCTTTTTTCATAAATCTGCAAAAATGTTAACAATTTTGTGTTTTTCTGTCAATATGGGGTGCTGTGTGTACATTAATGAGGAAAAAATGAACTTAAATGATTTTAGCTAATGGCTGCAATATAACAAAGAGTGAAAAATTTAAGGGGGTCTGAATACTTTCCGTACCCACTGTATCTCTAGGAATTACCGCACAGAGGTACACAATAATATAAGAATGATGTTTTCTTTTGTTTCTGATAGACCAACATCATCTTTAATCTAAAAAAAAATTAATTATCTAGCCAAGATTCATATATAAGTTTCTTCCTACAGTAAATGCGAACGTCGTTAAGACCAAAAGAGTATGAGCGGAAGTAAACATGCACAAACTTGCATCGCCGCAGCGGCACCATCTTGTAGTCAGAGCCCATTTTGATCTTTAATGTTAGATATATCCTTTACTTTGAACAAAACGAATGCTTAATGTTGTTAACACAACAACAATAAATAGTGGCAAGACAAACTTGCTTATATTATACATCACACTTTTATAACAAAACAAATAGGACTGATGACATGGTACACCTGTGTTGTAACAGCAATAAATTGTAAAAAATTGGATTTGGATTTTTCCCTTAATTTAAAACAAATGCTTAGTTTGTAGTTAATTATTATTGTCACGTATAGTTTTGGTTTTGTCTTAATGTTCATGTCTTTATTTTGCAGTTTAGTCATGTTTCATGTTCCTATTTGTCATGTGCACCCTTATGTCATGTGATTCCCTTGTTTGTATCTTGTGATCCTGCCATGTGCTCCTTGTTTCAGTTCATGTTTTCATCGGTTCATTGGTTTTGTCATTGTGCACAGGTGTTCCTTGTTTGTGATTTAATCCTTGTGTACTTAAGCTCTCACGTTTTTGCTGTCCCTTGTGAAGAATTATCAGTGTACCACTGTTGGTGAGTTAATGTTTGTTGTTTTGGCATGTTAGCTAAGCCATGTCAAGTCTGTATTTGATGTTGGATTTTGTAAATAAAACTGCACTTGGGTTCTACAACTTGCCTCCAGTGGATCCTTGTTTCACAGCAAATTTCCCAGTATTAAATTAACACCGCTCGGGGTTTATGAGTCCACACTAAGTGTTAAAAGAAACACTGAAGCAGTGTTGAAGTTGATTAGGTAATTAAGGGATTAATTGAGAGATGATTGAGCATTATTGAAGACACCTGATGATAACAATCAGAATCTGAAGAAAAGAGAAACACAAAAACGTCTCGGTTACATAGGTAACCCTCGTTCCCTGAAGGAGGGAACGGAGTCGTACGTCGGATGACCGACAAATAGGAATCTCGCTAGGGAGGCCAATCTACTTCGAGTGTAACCAAAATGAGCCAATGCACATTGGCATGCAATCATATGCAACAGCTGCTCACCTCGCAGCACGGGTATATAATGAGCAGCAGGTTCGTTGCATCTTTAGGTTTTCACTGAGGAGCCGAACCAGCTAGGCGGCAGCATCAGCGGGGTACAGCAACTGTGGCGACGGGATGTACGTCTCCGTTCCCTCCTTCAGGGAACGAGGGTTACCTATGTAACCGAGACGTTCCCATTCAGTCGGTCACTTCGACGTAAGTCGGATGACCGACGAATAGGAATCCCTACCAAAGCGCCACAGGAGCTGCCCTCTTCCAGCGCTCTGTTGTAAGCCACCTGAACTCCCTTGCCTGAGGACGGTGGGACAGGGCTAACACAGAGAGTGTCAATCACTGCTGTTCCCAAACCCATTCAGTGAGACTATTGGATAACATTGGGAAAGCATGCCCTTCGTGTAAAAGGGACGCTGCGGAAGCCACAACCTTCCCCGAAGGAGTTATGTGGAAGAAAAGTGGACTAACCGTGGGGTTGTCATATGGAAGAACTGGAGTGACTCCACTCGATGAGAGGTGGGTTCTCCCAGAGGGAAAGACACGGGCTTTGATCAGGGGCAACCGTGGAACCAGACATATGGGATCCCGTAGGGTCACTCATATGAAACCCAGCCTACTCCGGTTCTCAAGGATGCAGCGGAGTATAGGCCTGGCGCCAGACGCTCCGCCACGTTGGCCGCCGAAGGGAGATCGGAGGACTCAACAGGGTCTGCCTTGTAGGGACTCTCTAGAGAATAAGCACATATAAGCGCAGCAAGCCGACACTACGCTGGGGCCTCTCCGTGCCTCTGACCGGAGGCGAGAACACGGGAGGAGACAGGCTCAACACGAAGGCTATAGAACCTAGCGAACGTGTTAGGTGTCGCCCAGCCCGCAGCTCTACAGATGTCTGTCAGCGAGGCGCCACGAGCCAGCGCCCAGGAGGATGCAACACCTCTCGTGGGGTGTGCATGCAACCTGAGCGGGCAGGGCACGCCCTGAGCTTGGTAAGCCAGGGCGATGGCATCCACTATCCAGTGGGCCATCCTCAGCCTTTCCCTTCTGCTGACCTCCGTAACAGACAAAGAACTGGTCTGAGGTCCTGAAGCTTTCAGTTCTGTCCACGTACAGTCGCAAAGCTCGAACTGGACAGAGCAAAGCCAGGGCTGGGTCTGCCTCCTCCAAGAGCAGCGCTTGCAGGTTCACTACCTGGTCCCTGAAGGGAGTGGTAGGAACCTTGGGCACATAGCCAGGCTGGGGTCTCAATACCATGTGGCTGTCACCCGGCCCGAACTCTACGCACGATTCGTCGACCGAAAAAGACTGCAGGTCCCCTACCCTCTTGATGGAGGCCAATGCAGCCAGCAGCAAAGTCTTCATAGACAGAATCTTTTAAGTCTGCTGACTGCAAAGGCTCAAAGGGAGCATTCTGGAGTGCTCTCAGCACCAGAGCCAAGTCCCAAGAGGGTATGGAGGGGGGATGAGGAGGGTTTAACCGTCTCGCCCCCCTAAGGAACCTGACAACCAGGTCGTGCTTACAAACGGATTTGCCATCCATGTGGTCGTGGTATGCAGATATAGCAGCAGCATGGACCTTGAGGGTGGAGGGGGACAGCCTACGCTCCAACCCTTGCTGCAAGAAGGAAAGCACGACTCCGATCGAGCATCTTCGGGGGTCTTCTCGGCGAACAGGTGCACGTGCCGAAGCGATAGTGTTAAGTACCTCGGGGGGTAAGTCACCTAGAACCTCCGCGTCCCGTCCAGGGACCAGACATGGAGTTTCCAGAGGTCTGGATACGGGTGCCAGAGGGTGCCTCACTGGGGCTCACTGGGGGGAACACATATTTGCGGAAGCCCCGGGGCCAGCTATGCGCCAGTGCGTCTGTCCCGAGTGTTCCCACTCTCTCCAGATCAGCTGGACCACCTGGGGATGGAGTCACCACTCATCCCGGCAGCACAGTTCGTGAGAGCTCGTCGGCCGCATGGATGAGCACACCGGGGCGCTGCGGGCGGCGGGGGTGTAGCAGCTGACCGACTCGGCAGGATGTGGCTGATGGCCTCAGATTGCTTCTGTACAGCCGAGAACTGTTGGGCGAAGTTCTCGACCGCGTCGCCGAAGAGGCCGGCCTGGGACACGGGGGCATTAAGGAACCTGACTTTGTCGGTATCCCTCATGTCAGCCAGGCACAGCCAGAGATGGCCGTTCCTGGACCACCAATGTGGACATCGCACGACCCACAGACCGCGCAGTGACCTTCGTCGCTCGAAGCGCGAGGTCCGTTGTGGCACGAAGTTCCTGAAAAACTTGTGGATCGATGACCACCCTCGTGCAGGTCCTTCAGTGCCTTGGCCTGATGGACCTGCAAGAACGCCATAGTGTGTATGGCTTCCCCGCAGGTCTGGTAAGCCTTGCCGGTCAGGTCTGACGAGTACTTACAGGCCCGGGAAGGGAGAGACTGCTCCCCCCGGCAGGTGGAGTTAGGGCACAGTTGCATAGCAACGGCCCACTCCACAGGGGGTATGCGTGAATATCCCTTCGCCGTACCGCCATCAAGGGTGGTGAGGGAGGAGGTCCCACTTGCACGGTTTCGGGCAGTAAAAGGTGCCTTCCACGTGCCAGTGATCTTTTCATGCACCTCCGGGAAGAAAGGAACCGGAACCCCGAGAAACCAATCGTCCAGCCTCGAGGGCTCGAGACATGGTGGAGGGTTCCACATGAGCCCGACCCTGTTGGCGGCCCGGGAAAGCATAGCCATTATTTCCGGGTCCGACTCAGGCACAGCTACACTTCCCGAGGGAGGCAGCTGCGCCGAATCAACTGGCTGCAGAGTGCGGGAGGAGTGAGGGTTCCCAGGGGGTTGGTTCCCCGAGGGAAGCGCACTCACCGTAATCCTCAAATCACCAGTGTCGCCGCCCGAAGCAAGGAGGCGGAGTCTAGAGCGCAACAGCCACAGCATTAGATGAAATCAGCTTAAAACAAAAGACATTAAATCTTTGAAGATCTGCTTAAACAACTCCACAAACAGCATTACCAGCTTCACTTGTTACTAGCCATATTGACTTTATTCACATCAAATGTACAGAAGTTCTTATTAATAATAGTTTGGTTTGAACTCACTGTGCATTTACATGTTTATGGTCTTTATAACAGTGTGTTTATCGATCACATATTTGTTGGAAAAGAAGCCAAAAGCAAAGATATAATTTTTATTGTCAAAGTAGTTACAAAAAATACATTACTGATCATATTTGGTTACTTACTATTCTTTTATTTTTCACTGTCAATACTGGTTCGCTAGAGATGCACATTCTGAATTTTAATTTTTAAATAGATTTTACGAGAGATTTTTTTTAGACAAGAATCAGCATATGAATCTCAACAATGGTGACATGTTTCATACTGCAATGCATGCTGGGAGCCACCATAGTATAAAACTTTTGTTTTTTTTAAAAAAGCAATTATATGAGCAGTTATTATTTTTCAAGTTATGAACACCAGTGATGAATCACATGGCTACAGTAATCTGCTGAAACAGTTTTACTCCGCCATCATTGAATCCATCCTCTGCACTTCCATTACCGTCTGGTTTAGCTCAGCTACCAAATCTGACCTCAGAAGACTACAGAGGGTAGTCCGGTCTGCTGAGCGAATCATTGGTACAACCCTCCCCACTCTCCAAGAACTGTACTTATCCAGAGTGAGAAAAAGGGCAAAGAAGATCAATCTGGACCCCTCACACCCAGCACACTCCATCTTTGAACTGTTGCCATCTGGTCGACACTACAGAGCCCTGAGCACCAGAACGACCAGACACAAGAACACTTTTTTTTCCCTCAAACAATTCACCTCATGAACAATTGATAAACACGGGACACACAAAACTATTACACACCATTTTCTTAAAACACTTATTTACACTTATTTACATTTCAAATTTGCACTCATCAAAACTGTACATAAAATTGTCTATATTGTATATTTGTATATTTGTATTTTTATTCCTTTATTCTTTTTATTATCTATGTCTTGTCTTGTCGCTGTCACTTTGTTGCACTGTGGAGCTTCTGTCACTAAAAAAAATTCCTAGTATGTATAAACATACCTGGCAATAAAGCTCTTTCTGATTCTGATTCTGATTCTGATCAGTTATGTGCAGTTCTTAAATAATAATAATAATAATAATTAAATAAATTAAATAAATAATAATAATAATAATAATAACCTACATAAATCAAAAACTAGACTCTGAATGAGATCAGTAAAGAAAGAAAGCACTTATTTGTCCCACAGTGGGGAAATTGCATACTCTGCATTTAACCCATCCAAGTGCACACACACACACACACACACTCAGACACTCAGACACACACACACACACACAGAGCAGTGGACAGCTATTGCTAAAGCACCCAGGGAGCAATTAGGGGTTAGGTGCCTTGCTCAAGGGCACTTTAGTCATGATATCGAAGGTGGAGAGAGTGCTGTCCTTCAATTTCCTGCCGGCGTGGGAATTGAACCAGCGACCTTCAGGTTACAAGCCCAACTCCCTCACCATTAGGCCACTTTTTTTTAATTTTTTATTGTAGAACCACACCCACCTGCAAATGTTCAATAAACCCTTCGATTTAATTGGACTGTCCTGATCCACTCCTGTGTTATGATTGACACACCAGGAGGAAGGCTAGAGACATTAGAAAAACCTTAGCATACAATCCTGGTTCAAGCCCTAACACACTGTAATGGTGAATTCAACCAGAACATATTTTCAATAAGACATCACCTCTGTTAATTCTCAATAAGAACTGCTGTAAACAAAGAAATAAAGTCAATTTGGTCAGTAATAAGTGAAGCTGGCAATGCTGTTTGTGGAGTTGTTTAATCAGATTTTGTGAGATTGTCTTTTATCTTCACTTGATTTCATCTAAGGCTGTGGCTGAAGTCAGTTGTAGTTTTTGTGTTGTTCTTTCCTTCACTGATTCTGCTTGTTAACAGCAGGTGTTCATCACAAATGCTCAATCATCACTTAATCATCACTGGGGGTAGACGTGGCCTAATGGTGAGGGACCCCTAATTGCTCCCCACCAAGGGTAACTTCTCACTTGTAAGTCGCTTTGGATAAAACCGTCTGCCAAATGAATAAATGTAAAATGTAATCACTTAATTATCTTCTAAACTTCAACACTGTTTCAGTGTTAGGTAAGTAAGTAAGTAAAACCTTTATTTGTGTATTCTTCTATGCAAGCTCTCATCGACCCTTCTCTGCCTCGTACTGGGACGACACATCGGCTGTGAACCTTTACCTTTGCTTGACGATTTCATTTCAGTGAACGAGGGTCTCCGTGACGACCGGAACAACGCATTTGTGCCTGTACAAATCTGTCATCTGTACATTTACTCAAATTACTTAACGATTTCATTTCAGTGAAGGAGGGTCTTCGTGACAACCGGAACGGTAGTGCGCTTACCGCCTGCGACGCATCTAAATTTAGCTTTCTTTTTCAGGATTGACATGGAGATTTGAGTTCAGTGGCGAGAAGTTACTGGGTTTTGTCACTACTATCGTGTCTTATGGATGTGATGTGCTGGTGAATTTCGTTCACTTGTAACTGTGTTGGAATATGCTGTTGTATTGTAAAGAGAGAATGTTTTTATAAGACAGTGCTGGGCGACAGCATTAACTAACTATTCGCCAGTGAACGACTGCATCGTGACGAACTGATGTCTTCTGTGATAAGTGTTGATTGATATCCCATTACGTGGAATTTGTATGTGTGTTCGAATCTTATATTGTTTTCTCTTCCACTCAGAATTGGGGTCCCAGTAGTAGCCAGCGTCCTCTGTGTGTGGTGGTGGTTCGGCCATTGGTCTGCAGTGCTCACAACGGGTGAATTTGGTGTTGTGTGGTGCAAGCACAGGTAGTTGCTGTGTTTATTGGACAGGCAAGATGAATGCCCCAATTCTCGAGTAGGTTGTGTGTGTGTGTGTGTGTGTGTGTGTGTGTTTGTGTCTGTGTATGTCTATCTGTGTTTCATGATTGATGCAGCCTTTTTTTATGGTGATTTATTAAAAGTTGTATTTTATTGTATGTGTATTGAGGAATAAAATTAAAATCTGTGACACGCTTATCCCTGTCTGTTATCTGACTCAGCCACTGCGAAACTGCGGGTCCCCGGCCAATTTCCGGGGTGGCGTAGTCGGGTCAGTGCCATTATTGGCATTGTAGTTAACTTTTGAATGCAGAACGCCACATAAATGATATTATCACAGAAAATAATCTAGAAACTAGAAATCTAGTTTGACAGAAACCTGGCTAAAACCAGACGATTACATTACTTTAAATGAGTCTAGCCCTCAAGGTTGCTATTATCGACACGAACCTCGTCAGAAAGGTAAAGGGGGAGGTGTTGCTGTAATCTATAGTAATATCTTCAGTATTACTCAAAAGTCTTTCAAATATATCTCTTTTGAAGTGATGGTGCTCTATGTAACGTTATATAATGTATGTGAGAAATCCCATTTGACATTTGTATTGTCTACTGTTTACAGGCCACCAGGGCACCATACAGACTTTATCAAAGAATTTGCTGATTTTCTATTGGAGTTAGTTCTGGCTGTGGATAAAGTCCTTATTGTTGGTGATTTTAATATACATGTAGATAATGAAAATACGCATTGGGATTGGCATTTATAGATATTCTAAACTCTATTGGAGTTAGACAACACGTTATTAGACAATAACAAACACGTCTGCAGCAGAGCGGTGAGGTCTCAGATCATTATCTAGTCTCATGCATGCTACATTTAACATTTAAAGGCTGCAAAACCGCCTCTCTGCTGCAAATATGGTAGAACCAAAACCTTTACCACTAAAGATTGCTTTATAAATATTCTTCCTGATCAGTTTCATCATCTTAGCAAACCAGACAGCTTAGAAGAACTCGATGTTGCAACAGAAACTATTGACGCTCTCTTTTCCAGCACTCTAGACTCTGTCGCTCCTTTGCACTTAAAAAAGATTTAGGATATTAGTCCAATGGCATGGTATAACGAGCACACTCGGGCCCTTGAGAGAGCAGCCAGAAAAATGAAGCGCAGCTGGAAGAATTCAAAACTAGAATAGAATTTTTTCGTATTTCATGGAGAGAGAAAATGATGGAGTACAGAAAGGCCTTAAAAACCACTAGTTCTGTTTATTTTTCAAATCTTCTAGAAGAAAATAAACACGACCCTAAGTATTTATTTGATACAGTGGCTAAACTAATGAGAAATACAGCCTCAACTTCTGATGTTTCCAAACAGCACACCAGTAATGACTTTATGAACTTGTTGACTCGTAAGATAAAGAAGCATTCGCTGCTATAGGAGAGGAAGAATTGTCTAAACTTGTTGAATCATCGAAATTAACAACATGTATGTTAGACTCTATACCGATTAAGCTATTGAAAGAGATGCTTCCAGAGGTCATAGATCCTCTTCTTAAGTTCATTAATTCATCTTTATCACTAGGTTACGTACTGAAAACCTTTAAGCTGGCTATCATCAAACCTCTTATTAAAAAAACACAACTTGATCCTAGAGAATTAGTCAATTAAAGGCCAATCTCCAATCTACCTTTTCTGTCAAAAATACTAGAGAAGGCAATATCATCTCAACTGAGTTCCTACTTGGAAAGAAATGGTATCTGTGAGGATTTCCAGTCAGGATTTAGACCCTACCATAATACTGAGACTGCTCTCATTAGAGTTACAAATGATTTGCTCTTATCATCAGATCGTGGTTGTATCTCTCTATTAGTGTTACTAGACCTCAGTGCTGCTTTTGACACTATCGACCATAATTTCTTTTGAATAGACTAGAAAATTATGTTGGCATTAGTGGAATTGCATTGGCATGGTTCAAATTTATCTGACCGTTATCAGTTTGTAGTAGTAAACAAAGAGATATCATTTCAATCACAAGTTCAATATGGAGTACCGCAAGGCTCAGTTCTAGGACCGTTGCTTTTCACTCTGTACATGCTACCCTTGGGAGATGTCATTAGAAGCATGGCATTAGTTTTCACTGTTACACAGATTATACTCTGCTCTATATTTCTTCGAGCCCTGATGAAACCTACCAATTCTCAAAATTAATGGAATGCGTAGCTGATAAAAAAGTTGAATGTCTAGTAATTTCCTACTACTAAATTAAGAAAAAAACAGAGATTCTAATTATTGGACCAAAAACTTCTGCACAAAATAACCTAGAATACTGTTTAACACTTGATGGCTTCTCTGTTAAGTCGTCTTCGTCAGTTAGGAACCTGGGCATTCTCTCTGATACCAATCTTTCATTTGAAAGCCATATTTCTAGCATTTGTAAAACCGCATTTCTAGCATTTGTAAAACCGCATTCTTCCATCTTAAAAATATATGGTAAGTTCAAAGTCTTTATTAGTAAACAACAGTGTATACGGCAGAACCAACATGTACAGGTGAAGATGACAGTCTTTGAGAGAGGTGGAACTTATATAACTGGAAGTGTGATGTGTTGCAGATGATGGCCTTGGAAGCGGATGGACAAACGAAGAACACAGGACAAGATGGCAGACGGGCAGACAGGCAGACGGGCAGGTAACAGGCAGGCAGACGAAGGTAAGTCTATTGAATCATATCACAACGATACCAGACACTGAACTGAAGGTGCAGGGTGAATATATAGTGACTGTGATAGGAGTGAACAGGTGTGGGTTATTAGAATTCGGGTGATGCGGAACGAGTGGGCGGATCTGGCGCTGATGAGATGATTGTCTCCGTGACACATATGCTCTCAATGACAAATGCAGAAGTTAGTTTATGCTGTGACGAGCAGGGCAGGCGAGAGCCGTCAGGGAACGGCGCAATGCCGGTGACGCGAGAGATGATGAGTGTCAGCTGTGCGGTGCACCGGTCTCGTATCTCTCACGGAGGAGCTCCGGAAGCATAAAAGAGGAGCGACTACAGTGAAGGACGAGAGAGGACCAGGCCTGGATTTTATGTTGTGTTTTTATTATGTTTGTGTGGGCAGCAGTGAGGAACTGCTGTCATTTTACTTTCGTTTTATTGTTTGTTCATTTATGTGATTAAAGTTACGTTGAATGTTCGTTCGCCTGTTCCCGCCTCTTTCTTCCCATTCTTACAAACTGTGTTACATTGGTGCCGAAACCCGGGAGGAAGGAGGGATATGCTGTCGAAGAGCCCTCGCTGCTGAGGGGGATCGCGATGCTGAGGACGTCGGTGGTGCGACTGAGCAACAGGTGGGACGGAGAGCTCGCTGCTGTGCTCCTGGGACGAGGTGGGGTGGCTGCGGTCCAGGAGGGAGCGGAGGAGTCGCCGCCGTTCGCCAGGGGCCGAAGCCTGCTGCCTTGCGCCATGATGGGGAGGGGCAGGGAACGGGGGACTCGCTGCCGGCTGCCTTCAGCCAGATGAGCCATCGCTGGCCGCCAGGGGGCGGAGGAGGATCGAGCCGTCCACCGAGCGTTCAGTACCATCGCATGGAACCGCGAGGAAGAGCCTCTCGGCTGGCTGAGGACCAAGCAACAGTGTGTCCGGGAACCGAAACACGGATTTTCTCCACTCTCCACTCTCTCGTCTTTGTCGCTTCTTGTGCTTCTGTCTCCTTTTCTCTTGTCTCGTCTGTCCTTACCCCCGGGTGCTGCAGTCGCCGAGACTGGCCCCCAGGGCGGAGTTAGCGCAGTCTCGGGAGTACCCCCCCGGCCTGCAAGGAAGGACGAGAGAGGACCAGGCCTGGATTTTATATTCTGTTTTTATTATGTTTGTGTGGGCAGCAGTCGCCGTGAGGAACTGCTGCCATTTTACTTTCGTTTTATTGTTTGTTTATTTATTTGATTCAAGTTACGTTGAATGTTCGCCGGTTCCCGCCTCCTTCTTCCCACCTCCTTCTTCCCGTTCTTCCGAACTGTGTTACATATGCGTTCATGACCTCAAGGCTAGATTACTGTAATGCTCTACTGGGTGGTTGCCCTGCTATCTTCATAAACAAACTACAGCTGATCCAAAACAGTGCTGCTAGAGTCCTTACTAGAACCAGGAAATATGACCATATTAGCCCGGTTCTGTCAACACTGCACTGGCTCCCTATTAAACATCATATAAATTTTAAAATTTTGCTAATTACTTACAAAGCACTAAATGGTTTAGCTCTCCAATGCCTGAGTGAGCTCTTAATGCATTATAGTCCTTCGCCTCTATTACAATCTCAGAATTCTGGCCAGTTGTTTATACCTAGAATATCAAAATCAACCGCAGGTGGTAGATCCTTTTCCTATTTGGCACCTAAACTCTGTCAGTTTAAATCTAGACTAAAAATGCATCTCTTTAACATGGCATACACTTAACACAATTTATGTCTTCATATCCGTTATAGGATTGTTAGGCTACATAGATCAGGTCAGCCGGAACCAGGAGCACTTCCTATAACACTCAATATACTCGTTACATCAGAAGAAGAATGGCGTCTACGCTAATTTTAGTATCCTGAGGTTTACCATTTACCGTAATTAGTTGGATCCGGGCCATATCCAGGTCAGATGGAGAACCTGCACCTATATATGACAGCAACGCAGCCCTGAAGTGTCAGCAGAGATTGTGTCAACTAGCTCATCCCTTTTGAAGGCCTTACCGACACATCAGCCAGTGGCACAGATCCCCAACAAACAACCCCATATCGGTGTGATGAAAAAGATCTTAAACTACATGGAGCCGGATTAAATATTTTGACTGTTGCGATCCCAAATCAGACTTATGACCTGTTACTCAGCCTGAATATCAAGCAAGTATTCACTGTTGGCCAGAGGAGAACTGGCCCCCCGACTAAGCCTGGTTTCTCCCAAGGTTTTTTTTCTCCATTTTATTGGAGTTTTGGTTCCTTGAGCTTAGCTGGATGATTACATTACTGTTTTCACCAGTGCTGATATATATAAATTAACTAGACAAATAACTATTCATCTTTGCAACAGATTGAATCAATACAAATATATAGAATAAGCTGGACAAGGAGCTGCTTTGCAGCCAACAATTATTTGCCAATCATTACTGCAAAGCTGCTTTGACACAATTTGCATTGTAAATAACGCTATATAAGTAAAGGTGACTTGACTTGACTATACCTGAGTTATGACAAATAAATAGACAATCTTTGGATTTTAAAACAAATACTTTGTGTTTCATTATTATTTTTTAATGAAAAACACAACAACAAAATGACAGACAAACAAAAAGACAAACTCACTTATACTAAACAAATAAATGCAACTTTTATTCACAAAACCTATTTAGCTTTTGCCTCTGGCATCGACCTGTCAGTCATCACACCTCACTCTCATAATGTGACTCCTGTGGTGCAACTTACCTCATTATCTCCAGTTTACACTTTATATCCTTCAGTCCCGTGCAGAGCAGCTTCACTCCTGAGTCCTGTAGATTATTATTGTTCATGTTCAGCTCCTTCAAATTGGTATCTGATCCAATAACTACAGCCAGAGCTGAACAGCTTTTGTCTGTTAAGTTACAATCTTTTAACCTACAAGGCAAATAAATCACATGAAAGAATTAGATGGAACACAAACTATACATTTTCTATAAATAAATATTAAAATTGTTTTCCATTATTTTTTATATATATAAACAGCATGTATACAGTAAAGAGGCTGAGCTAAACTAATATCACTCTTCAAAAACTAGTATTTCCTGTACATTAGATTTTTTTATTCAGTGACAAATTTCCTTAATAAAATGAAGCATGTTTGAAAAAATATTTGTATTAAGATTTATAGCTTTCTGATTGAGCCTGGTTTCTCCCAAGGATTTTTTCTTTATTTCCGTCATCTGATGGAGTTTGGGTTCTTGCCACAGTCGCCTCTGGCTTAATTACTTAGGGACACTTAATATTCAACATTATTGACATGACTGTACTGACATTATTAGTTGAGACAATTCACACTTTTATAGCAAGTTAAAGGCCTTTCACTGTAATTCTAAAAATGCCTTCATTCACATGCACACATCTTTTTGCTATGAAATCTTTAATAATTTAAGTAAAGCTATGATTACTTAACTTAAGAACCTAAGAAATTATATTATCATTTACTCAGGGTTTCTACACATTTTCCATTTCAAATTTTCAAACTTTTCCAGACCCACATTTCCAGTCCTCCTTCCAAACGATTTCTGCCATTGGTAAGACTCTTTTTCTGTTTTCTCTGCTTAGAGTTTAGGCCTAGTACAGGTCCTACAGTGTTTTAGTGATTTTTAAATCAGTGTTTGTGTTACGGAGAGTCAGCATAGTGAGATCCAAATGCAGGCTTTATTCAAGTTGGGGTAGTCAAACAGGCAATGGTCAAACAATAGCAAATCGAGATCGTGAATCAGGCAGAAGTTCAGGTCAGGCAGATATCATTCACAGTCCAATAAAACAAATCAAAATGGTCCAAAAGGCAGGCAGAGAACAATCATAGACGGCAGGAAAATAGGCAGGATAACAACAGGAAAACAAGACAGGTGTAAACGCTCAGAAATGTAGTTACAGGGAAAACAAGACCTCACAACTCATACCAAGCTGAATGCATCTTAAATAGTCCCTGTAATAAGCTACAGCTGGCTGGGGGTGATCAGTGACAAGGTACGGGGCTTCTGGGAAGTGTAGTGTATGCATGTGTGTGAGTGAGTGTGTGATAGTTCCTGTGTGATGCATTGTGGGGATTCAAGTCCGGTTGTGAGGCGATAGTTCGAAGTGGAGTGCCCTCTGGTGACTGTTAAAGGGCACTCCAGCGAATAATTGGTTTGATTATTGTAATAAAATTTTGTATTTGGTGTTCATGTCTAGGCCCTTCTCTTCTTAAAACCACGCATCTGTGTGACTTTTGTTGGGCATTTTTCTACAAGTACTATATACTACTACTAATACTATATATATTCCATTTAACAGGGTGGCTATAGTGACTTAGTTTGTTTCCCTTTCTGACCATACCACTCGCTACATAGGCGTAAATATATAATTTGTTTAACATTCTATTAATTTGATACATTTACTTCATTGACATCCTTCTGTGATTTATCCATTCTGCTCTCTGTTTGCTCTGTTGTCGGTATTGGTTATTGGTATCAGAGCAAGAAACTAAGACAAGAGAGACAAGAAAATAAATGGAATAAACAACATTTGCTACACTTAAAAAATAAAAATAAAATTGCCAGTAGGGCTGAGCATTGAATCATTTGATTCAGAAGTTTGCAGTTTGATTTTGATTTAATTACCTTTGATTCAATATTGATTAATTTGGGGCCTATCAGGTACAGTGCATGTCAAATTTATTCAAAGAAAAAAAATCTCATCTAATGCTGTAAACTACACAGAGAACCACAGCTGGTACATCATTATAATATTAAAAGGTTAAAATTGATTTGTGAGATACTTATATATAGGCTAAATTATAAATAAGGAAGTTTTTGTAATAGAGTTATAATAAATTTTTAATAACAATTATGTTTCTACTCGTTTTTTTATGTAGACTGAAACATTTAAATAGTGTCTGTCATAAAACATTTATACATTCGATATTGAAGCACATGTTAAGTACAAATACAATGATTATGCAAAAGCCTATAGTGCAAATATTTAGCAAAATCCTTCTCTCCAAGGCTAAATGTGACTGTAACGATCGTCAGCCAAAGTGCCCGTTATAACCACTAGAGGGCACTTCACCCTGGACTTACATCACACTCACAAATACTCACTCACTCATTCAGGCAGACTACATTTCCCAAAAGTCCCGTCTCGAGCCCCTCACCTCACCAGCTGCTACTCATTATGTTGACTATTTAAGCTCTCTGCACACACACATCTTGGTTAGGTCTTATTATTCCAAGTGTTAACATTGCTGAGCGTTCTGTCTTCTCTGCCCGTCTTGATCCTGCTGTTTCATCCATGTCCTGAACGTTTTCTGCCTGCCATTGGAATCTTTGCCTTGTGTTATTGGACTATGTTAACTTGCTGCCTGCCTCAACCTCACCGCCTGTCTACGACTATGATTCTGCCACCCCTCTGAAATTCCTGTTTGCTATTCCATGACTTATGCATGTATGACTACCCTATATAATAAAAGCCTGCATTTGTATCTCATTCCGTTGACCATTCCCTCACTACAGTGACATTTTTACAAGCTGTTTTATTGATGCCTTTCCGCAGTTGAAACACAGTTTGATTGATTACATGTGACATGATATGGATTTCGGTAAGCTGTACTGTATCTTTCAACATACCTTTGGATGTTCATTCATGTTTAATTTGTGTTGTAACTAGTAAAATGGTCAGTTCACGAGTGCTACAGTGATCTATTATGTCACAGAGTGGCAAGAAAGAGTAGCTAATTTCGCCAAAAGGTGACTAGTTTGCAGGTATGATAAATTAGAATAGTCAATAGTCTGAAAACACAAAAGTTTTTTCCATACTTTTCCAAACTGCGTAGGAACCGTGTTTACTGTATTAAAACAATTTAGGTTTTCATGATTATTCATAGTGGTTTAATCATCGTGGTCATGATTATTCACGGCCGATATCTTAGAGAGCAGAGTGGCCAATGGGTGATGTATCATTAATCTAAAGATAGTAAAAACACATCCATTACAATTACTGAAATGAAATATATATTTATTTTACATAATATTTAGTAAATTAAAATTTGATAAATTATTTGTAGAAACATGATCTTACAATGTGTACATCAAAAATGATCCAACAGGCTTTTGATAAAAGTTTATTTGTAAATCTCTCAATCATCTATGTATTGCAGCAAAACATAAATAAAACTACAGAACTACTCATTAAACTAAGCATTTAAAATATCAAATTATTGGGAGCTACAGAGTGACTGTCACAGAGGCGAACTCCGTGATCCCTTCCTCCGACCGTCGGAAGGCGCCATCCCCAGAATACTGACACTTACACACACAACGAGTACACGCACTACATTTCCCATAATCCCCGTACCTTGGTACTTATCACTCCACCAGCTGTAGACACTTATGTGGACTATTTAAGAGACTAGTAACCATTCATGCATCGTGAGGTCTTGTTTCCTGTTGGTGCATTACTGAGCGTTATTTCCCTGTGTTTGCCTATCTGTTATCGACCTGTTGGACTACTGTTTGTGTTTCTTGCTGTCTGCCCTTTGGATTGTTTGCCTGGACTCTGTTTACAAACGATTTCTGCCTGCCCTGATCTGTATCTCTTTCCCTGGATACGATTCTGCCTACCCTCTGCTGTTCTTGTCTGCCAGTATCTGACCATTGGCTATCTGACCCTGTTTATCATTTTAATAAAGCTTCTTATGGATCCTACCTCGAGAGACAGTTCATTACAGAAGACCTCGCTATCTTCAGATCCAGCAGCTTTATCCGATCTGTGTGCTGCCATGTCTGCTCAGGCCAGTCAACTAGCCGCCCATCAACATCAGCTTAACCAGCTCATGTCACTCACCGAGGAACTGGTCAAAGCGCTGCAAAGCCTGCACACCTTGTCAGTCCCCGCGGCATCGCCATCAGCAGATCTCACCGCCATCTCCAGTCAGCCCCCAATTGTCATTCCCCGAGAGATTTGCTCACTGGAAAGGCTCTAGAATGGATTACCGCCGTTTGGCGTGACAATGGAACCGTATTTCCCACATTTGATTCAATCATGCAAAGGTTTCGTGAAGTGCTTGATCATCCTCACGCGGGCAAAGGGGCTGTCGTCCACTTGTTGGAATTGACTAAGGGGCATAACACAGCCGCTCAATATGCGCTGAACTTTCGCACACTCGCAGCTCAGACAACAATGGTGAGTGAAACTCTAAAGACCGTATTTCGTAGAGGTTTATCCCCCGAACTCCAGTCTGAGCACGCCTGCAGAGATGAAGGTAAAGATATGAATCAGTTTATTGAATTAACAATTCATATCGACAAACTCATTCGTGCTCGCAAACTCACACAACGTAATCCCGCTCGAGGAGCTCAGGTTACAGTGTTAGAAGAACCAGAACCAATGCAAGTAAACAACTATCATCTCTACCCAGAGGAACGCAACCGACGAATCAATCAATTATGTTTGTACTGTGGACAACTTGGCGATATGCGTCTATCATGCCCAAAACGTCCCAGCCCAGATAAGCATAAAGTGGTGAGTCTCTCTATTGATTCTCTTAATTCAGAGCTGTGTGTTACCGTCCCCATTAACTTACATGTCAATGGACAGTGTATCTCCACTTCTGCCCTGGTAGATTCTGGAGCGGCGGGTAATGTCATGTCTCACGGTTTCGCACAGGAATACCACATAACCCTCATTAAATGTGACTATTCCCTAACAGTGGAAGCGATAGACGGGAGGGCCCTAGGCAGAGGACATGTATCGGCCATCATTCAGGAGATTCGAATACAAACGGGTCTCCTTCATAATGAGATTATTCAATTCTATGTTCAACCCACCTCTACTATGACTGTCATCTTTGGACTTCCTTGGCTTCGCCGACATGACCCCCACATTTCCTGGAAGGAGGGCGAGATCGCTCAATGGAGTCGTAAGTGCCAAAAAATCCGTCTATCGAAGGATCTGTCTTTAACTGTACGGAATGTATCCCTTACGGATGCTGCTCCAGAAATGAAATTGCCCGAAGATTACCGTGATTTAGCAGAGGCATTCAGTAAATCTCATGCCTCCCGATTACCACCTCACCAGCCATATAACTGCGCTATTAATCTCATTCCGGGTTCTGTACCTCCCTGTACCTCTCAACCGATGAGGAACTTTCCAAGGGATTTATCCGACCGTCAACCTCTCCTGCTTCAGCGGGATTCTTCTTTGTATGCAAAAAGGATGGGGGTCTCGGACCTTGTATTGATTACCGATGACTTAACGAGATTAATGTTAAATATCGCTACCCTCTACCTCTAGTTCCTGCTGCTTTAGAACAATTACGAATGGCCAAGTATTTCAAGAAGCTGGATCTCAGATGTGCTTACAATCTGGTCCGTATTCGAGAGGGTGACGAATGGAAGACTACCTTTTCAACTACAACAGGGCACTATGAATACCTTGTTATGCCCTTCGGGCTGGTCAACAGTCCTTCTGTTTTTCAAGCCTTTGTCAATGATGTTTCCAGGGACATGCTCAACTATTCAGTCATCGTATACATTTACGACATTCTGATATACTCCAACACCTTTGAAGATCATGTTTTTCAAGTGAGAACAGTGTTAACACGCCTAATAGACCATCAACTCTTTGCCAAGCTAGAAAAATGCGAATTTCATCAGACTTCCACCTCCTTCCTTGGATACATCATCAGCCCAGATGGTATCGCAATGGACGAGAAGAAGGTGTCGGCTGTTTTGAACTGGCCACAACCCACAACGCTCAAGGAACTGGTGTGGATTGAACCTGGGTGTTTGGTGCATTAGAAGTGAGTGGCTACTCACTGAGATAACTTCCCACATTGCAACCTTTCAGAAATTCATCTTACTTTTGGCAATATAAATAACATCTCTGCCAAATTACTTTGTTTCTTCGACTTTGGGTATCTGAATTAAATGTATGTATTTTTCCTTCCACAAGTTTGAGAATGAGCTCACTTCAGGATAAGCGTGAGATCACTGAAGATGGCGAGAGCACGTGAGTGTTTATTTGTACCTAATACCCATTTCTGCTCTATTGCTAAGTTACTATTTGCTGCTAGGAAGGATTCATTTCGATTCTCTGCTTATTTGTATGTTTGCGCTTTGACTTGTATCTGTTTGTAATTGTATTCGCTGCCATTTAGAAGAACTGTAGCGGTTGTTAGTTTTGGCATTGCTGGGCTGGGCACTTAAGTGCTGTACGTGCGCTTCCTGCAGTAGTTTCGATTTGGCCCATTCACGGTGAAACTCTTTTGCTGAGCTAATTGTTAGGGCAGACACAGCTGTTTTCACTCATACGTTGGTAAGAAAGCTATTTATTTAGTGTGTCCGCACTGTCGCGGAAGCGTCAGCGGAAGCGTTCAGCCATCGTGTTCAGCCTCCTCGTGTTCAGCCTCCTCGTGTGAAGACCGACTCGGGTAAAGACCTGCGACTTTACCTGCACGACTCCACCGAGCAAGGACACCGACAGGACACTTAAGTATCCCCCTTCCCCCCTTTTTCTTTGCTCCCATACTCAACATGTGCTTTCAATACATTCCTGTTGTCACTCGCCTACGCACCACTATCACCCGTAGAAGGCAGCGCAACACTACTAACCTGCGTCCTATTTACTCCTCTTCTAACAAACCTCTCTCTGTTTCTGTAGGAGATTCAGAATTTTATGATTCAGAAAGTATCATAACAGTCTCTGTATGCTTAGTTGATGCACTGATGTACTGCCCCTTTAAGAGTTTCGGTGAACTATAAAGTTTATTTGAGATGCACTTACAAAAAACGTGTTTACACCCAGCATGTTTGTTCCTTTTCGGGTGATTTGTTATTTTTGATTTAATCCCACCCCTGGGAAGAGAGGGGAAATTCGGATTGGACAGATGAAAAAAAAAAAAGGAGAGACTTGTCGATCGGAGAGGAGGAGAAGGGGTCTAGAGAACTGACGGGAGAAAAAGAGTTTTTTTTAACCACTGAATAAGTGAGTTAACACGATATTTTAAGTTTATTAAGTGTTCGGAGTCCTATTTATTTTGTTGTGGTTTTATATTCTGTTCAAGCGTTTATTTTCGCCATTAATTTTATTGAGACTCTACTTCTAGCGCACCATAAAGCTTGGTGAGTTATTTTGTGTAGATAAGAGTGAGAACCCAGACGCCTGACTGGTGGTTGATTGCAACGAATCTCTTGAGTTAGTTATTAAGTGTTTGAGACTTATTTCCGAGAGCTGGGAGGAGCGCGACCATTCTGCCGACAACCGGGGAGAATACGGGACGATCTGTCGTTTCCGAGGAGGGAGTGGATGATTTTCTGCTGCCTGGAAAGAAAGGCGTTTCAGGTGCTCTGTCTGTTTTATTTTGGCTCATGTGAGTGAAGAGGCCATTTGCTGTTTTCTAGGCCCCAACGTTCCCCAGCTACGTTTCAGGCCTGCAACAGTGTGTGTGTGTGTGTGTGTGAGTGGGCCCACATATGTCTATTGATTTATATTTTACGTTCTACTTGCCTAAGTGAAGTTTTGTGGTTTCACCCTGCTGTTTAGTGTTGAGATAAACTAAATTTATATGGGGTTTTGATTTTTCCTCATCTCATAAGATGGTGAACTACTGCACTGATAGTCTAAGAGATTTTTCAATGTAAAAAAGAAACGTTAAGTTAACAGGCAATTCTTGCCTGCCTTTATTGGGTACGTAAATCCATTTATTTCACTTTTCCCCTTTTGTTTATAAATAAATCAAAATGTTTACTTTTTCATACTGACTGTTTGTTACTTGAGGGTATTTTTAGTTGTTTATTTTATGCTGTAAAGGAATATTACTTTGAGGATAATCATAGTTAATACAGTATCCAAAGAGGGTAATAGGAGGCATATTAATATACAGTCGGGAGACACACTTTCAGAATCCGGTGCTCCGCCTTATTAAGGGTAGGGGGCGCTACATTCACTTTTACTCATACCCCTCGTCAGTCAGGAAGAGGAGGGGGCACAGGTTTCCTCATTTCTAACAATTGGAAATACTTAACTCACTCTGCTCTATGCAACAACTATTCGTTTGAATCTCATGCCATTACAATTACAAACCCTGTCAAAATTCATCTAGTACTCATCTATCGCCCCCCAGGTCAATTGGGTACCTTTGTCGAGGAATTGGACATGCTGCTGTCCTCATTCCCAGACGATGGCAGTCCACTTGTACTACTGGGCGATTTCAACATTCACCTTGATAAACCTTATGCTTCTGACTTCCTCTCTCTCCTAGCCTCATTTGATTTCAACCGACTCATCACCACAAACACCCACAAATCTGGCAACCAACTGGATCTGATCTACACACGTAACTGTATCACTGACAACATTCTGGTCAAACCTCTGCATGTTTCTGACCATTTCTTCATTACTTTCAATCTGCAACTTATTTGTGCAACACCAACCACTTCACGTTTCCTTCAGAAGAAACCTGCGCTCTCTTTCCCCTTCTCATCTTTCCTCTGTTGTGTCATCCTCTTTTCCCTCACACACACAATTCTCATCTTTGGATGTAAATACTGCAACACACAATTTATGCTCCGCTTTATCTTCCTCCCTGTAGTATCTGTCCTCTGTCATCCAGACCAGCACAAGCAACTCCTTCCAACCCCTGGATATCCGATGCACTTCGTGAAGACTGGTCCAAACTCAGGACAGCAGAAATGGCGCAAATCACAAGACCCATCTGACCTAGGTTCGTATAAAGACCTGCGATCATCTTTTTCTGGTGGAGTCCATGCAGCTAAGTCCTCATACTTCCACACCAAAATCAACGGCGCAACAAACACACGCTCACTCTTCAAGATATTCAACGCACTCCTCTGTCCCACTCCACCACCACCCACCACATCTTTAACTGCTGATCAATTTGCCAATTTCTTCACTGACAAGACATCTTCCATCAGTAGCCAGTTCTCTGCACCACTCACACAGGAACTCAGCCCCTCCTCATCCACTAATCTTCTCTCTTCCTTCTCTCTTCTCATGGAGGCGGAAGTATCAAAACTTCTCCTTTCCACTCATCCCACCACCTGCCCTCTAGACCCCATCCCCTCACACCTTCTACAAGCCATCTCACCCACTCTTTTACCAGCACTTACACACATTATTAACTCGTCTCTCCACACAGGCACTTTCCCTACCGCATTCAAGCAGGCTTGAGTAACCCCACTGCTTAAAAAACCCACGCTAGACACATCACTCGTGGACAACTACAGACCTGTCTCTCTCCTACCATTCATATCGAAAAACACTTGAACGAATTGTGTTCAACCAGGTGCCATCCTTCCTCACACAGAACAACCATCTGGACGTCAACCAATCTGGATTCAAGAGCGGCCATTCCACCGAGACTGCACTACTGTCTGTCATGGAATCCCTGCGAATTGCAAAGGCTGGTTCCAAATCATCTGTTCTCATTCTACTGGATCTATCTGCTGCCTTCGACACCGTAAACCATCAAATTCTTCTGTTCACCCTCTCATCACTTTGCATCTCAAGTACTGTGCTTCAGTGGTTTGAGTCCTATCTCACAGGTAGGTCTTTCAGAGTCGCCTGGGGAGGGAAGGTATCCAAACCTCATCAACTGATCACTGGGGTTCCTCAGGGTTCAGTTCTTAGTCCCCTCCTATTCTCCATTTATACTACATCACTGGGTCCCATCATACAGGCACATGGTTTCTCCTACCACTGCTATGCTGATGACACACAACTCTACCTGTCCTTCCAACCAGATGATTCCACAGTAGCTGCACTGATCTCAAGCTGTCTGGTGGACATCTTGACGTGGATGGAATAACACCACCTGCAGCTCAACCTGGCAAAGACTGAGCTTTTAGTCTTCCCTGCCACTCCTAATCTACAACACGACATCAACATACAGCTTGGTACAACCACCATTACCCCATCTAAGTCGGCCAGAAATCTTAGAGTTATCTTCGATGACCAACTGACCTTCAGAGACCACATCTCAAAGACGGCGCGGTCATGCAGATTTGCACTACACAACATCAGGAAAATTCGGCCCCTCCTGACTGAGCATGCAACACAACTTCTTGTCCAGGCCCTGGTCATTTCAAGGCTTGATTACTGCAATGCTCTTCTGGCTGGACTGCCGTCAAGTGCAATTAAACCTCTTCAAATGATCCAGAACGCTGCTGCACGTCTTGTCTTCAACGAGCCTAAGAGAGCCCACGTCACGCCCCTCTTCATCTCTCTACACTGGCTACCCCTTGCTGCTCGCATCAAGTTCAAGGCGCTGATGCTTGCTTACAGATCCACCACAGGCTCTGCACCTTCCTACCGCCACACACTGCTACAACTCTACGTCCCCACCAGAAGCCTGCGATCACTAAAGGAACGAAGGCTTGTGGTACCGTCACAGAGAGGCACAAGATCACCCTCCAGAACATTCTCCTTCACTGCTCCCTGCTGGTGGAATGATCTCCCTACTTTCATCAGGAACGCAGAATCCCTGGCAATATTCAAGAGACAGCTGAAAACTCATCTCTTCCGTGAACACTTAATCCCTTCATAAAAAAACAAAAAACAAAACCCTATCCTTCCCTTTTCCCTTCCTACTCTAGCTCATGGTACTGAGCAATGTATGAAACTTGTATTGTGAGCACTTCCTGTGTCTATTTGCCAATTCATGAAGAATCGCTTGTTTGTTTCCTAACTTGTAAGTCGCTTTGGATAAAAGCGTCTGCTAAATGACTAAATGTAAATGTCTATATGAGTCATAAAAGTCAACACAAACAACAATCCAAACATTTTTTATATGTTCTTTTATATTTTGTCTAAAAGGTTTGATAAACTGTCTCCATTTAACAAAATTAGATGTTTCGTACCATAATTTATTTAATTAGTTCCTGTTCATGATGGGGAATCACTATAGAGTCGATAAATGCATTTTCAGATGATAACAAAATGTATCAATTGACTTACAGAGCTCTTCTGGAGGTTTTGATGACTGCCGATAATCTAATGAGACACTCGTCTGATTTCTTGAATTTCTGAAGCTCAAACTCCTCCGGCTCTTCCTCTGATGTCAACAACACAAAGACCAAAGCTGACCACTGGGCAGGTGAAAGGTCACCAGATGAGAGACTTCCTTTGCTAAGGTGGGTCTGGATCTCTTTCACCAGAGTTTGGTCGTTCAGTTCATTCAGACAGTAGAACAGATTGATGGATCTCTCTGCAGACAGATTACCTTCTAATTTCTGCTTGATGTACTGAACTATTTCCTTGTTGCTCTGGTCATTGTCGTCTCGCTGTGTCAACAGACCCCGTAAGAGTCGTCGATTGGACGGGAGTGACAGACCAAAGAGGAAGCGAAGAAAAAGGTCCATGTGTCCATTGTCACTCTCGAGTGCCTCGTCCACTGCAGTCTTGAGAAAACCAGTCATGGTTTGAGTTTTCTTGTTGATGTTTACTAACAGATATGCACAAAGGGTATTGAAAAATGTTTTATTTTTGCTTTTGGGTTCTGTAGACTCCTGATCAAACACACTTGTCTTGTTGATGTCTAGAAACAGATGTGCATAAATGGCTGCAATAAACTCTTGAATGCTCAAGTGAACAAAGCAGTACATGGTACCAAGAGTGATCCCTGTTTCCTCCTTAAAGATCTGGGTACACATGCCTGAGTACACTGATGCCTTATAGACGTCAATACCACAGGCTTCCAGGTCAGAGTCATAGAAGATCACGTTGTTTCTCTCCAGCTCATGAAATGCCAGTTTCCCCAGTGAAAGGATGGCGTCTTTATCCCAGGAAACATCTGCTGCGTATTCTCCATCATACTTTCGGCGGCTCTGCTGGATCTGAAAGCGGAGAAAGTGTGTGTACATTTGTGTCAGAGTCTTGGGAGTGTCTTCAGTGTTTGATTCCTGCCGTGTTTTAGAGATCTCATCAGCCTGATTGATTTTCACATCATTATTTCTTTTCTCCTCCAGAATGTTCTGGAGAACAGTGGCTGAAATCCAGCAGAAGACTGGGATGTGGCACATGATAAAGAGACTCTTTGATTTTTTAACATGATCAATGATTGTGTTGGCCTGTTTCTGATCCGTGAATCTTTTTTTGAAGTACTCTTCCTTTTGTGCATCATTGAATCCTCGTATCTCCGTCAGCCGGTCGATACAGTCAGGAGGAATCTTACTGGCAGCGGCTGGTCTGGTGGTGATCCAGATGAGAGCAGAAGGAAGCAGATTTCCCTTCATGAGGTTCGTCAGGAGAACATCCAGAGAGGCTGGTGACGATACATCACACCACGACTCATTATGATGGAACTTCAGAGGAAGACGACATTCGTCCAATCCATCAAGGATGAACAGAACTTTGAATTGATTCCTTCTTGTGAGGTTCAGTCCTTTTGTCTCTGGGAAAAACTGAGTTATAAGGTCCATCAAACTTAGTTTTTCTTTCTCCTTTAAGTTCATCTCTCTGAACGGAAGAGGAAATATGAAACGGATATCTTGATTTTCTTTTCCTTCAGCCCAGTCCAGAACAAACTTTTGCACAGAGACTGATTTCCCGATGCCAGCGACTCCTTTTGTCAGTACAGTTCGGATCTCCTCGTCTTGTTCAGGAGCTTCAAACAACTGTGTGCATTTAACCTGTATCTCCTGAGATTCATGACGCCTGGAAGCAACTTCGATCTGTCTGACCTCATGTTCAGTATTGACCTGTTCACTGCCACCCTGAGTGATGTAGAGATCTGTGTAGATGTTGTTCAGAAGTGTGGAGTCACCTTGATTCGCAATTCCTTCAAACACACACTGATACTTCTTCTTTAGGCCACATTTTAGCTGATGAACGAAGAGCTCATCTAAACACAAGGACAGAAAATAGATAGTTTTAGTCTTAATTTCCTCTCCTACATTTATAATCATCAATCTGACAGATGATCACGAGTCTCTGACCTTCTAGAGCATCAGCAGCTTCATCCTGCTTCATCTCTCTCAGGTAATGTAGTGTGAGATCAAGAGCTGCTGCTTTGATACTGCATCTGTTCTCATTAAAGTCCTTCACAAAGTTTTCTGTGTTCTCTTTTTGTAATATTTTCTTAAACTTTTCCAGCTCTTTCTTCAGAAATGTGATTATTTTGCTCTCAAGATTCTGAAAACAAAAGTAAGAAAATAAACAGAGGAATGCAATTTAAACCAAATTGTACATCTACATTTGGTCGACACTATTTATTCAATGATTATAATATCTGAAAAAAAAAAAATCCAGAAAACAGACTAACATGCTAACCAGCTGTTATTTTCAACAAACAGACAAATATGCGCTTAAAAGGAAAAATAAAGGATCAAGCGTTTATATTAAACATTTTTGAAAACGTGTTTTCCCACCTGGAAGATCCACAGGAGATTGTCTTTGAAACTCTTCTGGTTCCTGTGAGTCTGATCGTCTGAGTCTAATGTCTCATACTGAATCCTGTAATAAATTAAGTAAAATACTGAAAACAGCATTAGCTGTGAATACCCTGATAAATATTTGATCTAAAAATGTTTCAAGATGGTATTTACTGAAAACTTTTTAACAGTCAATGTGTCACCAAAAATTAGAAACACCTGAAATACCTTTTATGAGATGATGGTTTTCTCTCACTGAAGTTTGGTACTCCACCTTTTGACCGGTCACTCTTCAGAGACACAGAGCTGGACACATGTGAGTCTGATCTTACACTATGACACAGAACAGAGAAAAACACTTTAGTAAAGGAGATACTTTAGTCTCATCTGAAAAGGTTTAATGTTGAAAATTGTAATTAAATACAGTACAGCTGTGCATTTGTCTACTTATGACTATGGTTGGATGGATGGATATTTACGTTTAGTAGCATGATCTATTTTCAGTAGTGAATTTACGCCTCCTTGTGTCTGTCTGTGTAATTGTGTTACTGGAATGAGTTCCATAAGGATCCAGGAATTGAGTTTTATTGTGATTTATAGTTTTATTCAGTTCAAGTTCAATCACATACACCACTGAGGACAAATAATGCAACCCTATAATGAAACACATGAAATACCTTTTATTAGATGATGTTTTTCTCTCACTGAAGTTTGGTACTCCTCCTTTTGACCGGTCACTCTTCAGAGACACAGAGCTGGACACATATGAGTCTGATCTTACTCTAATAACACAAACAACAGAGAGAAACACTTTAGTAAAGGAAGATCAACTGTGTCTGAAACACATCCGTGTCTTTATCTAATCCTACACAGAAATACACACTTTACAGTTTTATAGTTAACAATCATACTGGCTCACACAAGTTTAATGATTTCTTAAATTTAATTATACATGAGTGAGATTAAATATGCAAAAAAAAAATACTTGACTCCAATTCAAGAAAACTTTTCAAGTTTTTTTGGCAAGTTTTTGTTTATTGACAGAAATCTAGAGCAGAAATGTCTGTGCGACTCAGTTTTGTTTTCATACTTCAATTAAATGAAGTGTTTCGTTGTTTCCTAATGTCTGTCAATAAATTTATGATATAAAAACCAAAGTCATGTATTTGGATTAATTGAGTGTGTTCGTCTAGAAGGAAATTAAATGATTTACTGTGATATTGTCTATAGTGGAAACAAGGCTTTACAGACGATGTCAGAGTTCATTTAAGAAGTTCAAAGTTAGGGTTTGTTATTGACAGTTGAAATGAAAACAGACAGTGTTACCTGTGTTTCTCTGAGAGACTCATCTTTCCTCAGATAAACTGACACTGAACTCAGATCAACACAATCAATCGCTCAACCTGGAAATGACACGATTTCACAGAGACGAAGAACATGATGAAGAATACTGAGTTACCAACAACAACAACAACAACAACAACAACAAAACTATGAGTAAAATAAA
Source organism: Zacco platypus (assembly GCA_038088235.1). Classification (NCBI taxonomy): domain Eukaryota; kingdom Metazoa; phylum Chordata; class Actinopteri; order Cypriniformes; family Xenocyprididae; genus Zacco; species Zacco platypus. The sequence goes on along the minus strand of CM076080.1, from coordinate 34,110,559 downwards.
GAGCAATATATTCATGTAAAATAACTGAATGTTCTTGATCATTTCAGATGAGTTTAATGAGTTTAACTGATTCATGATCTAAATATGAATTCACTGGAGAACAGAAATTCACACTGGAAAAACTGAACACAATTTGTTCTTCTCTATTGCAGTTTAATATCATTTTACAATCATATTTACTCATTCTTTACTGTTGAATTATTTGTCATTTCATCAAGTTCATTATGATTGAGTAAAAGTAACCTGAATTATAATGTCAAACTGAATAACTACTGATCAAAACTGCTGTATATCAACTGAAATATTAATTTAATAACAGCAGATGTTATTCTTTCACAAAAAACACATTCACGTTAGTCTTCATGTACATCTACTGTAAATCCCTGGCAATATTCAAGAGACAGCTGAAAACTCATTTCTTTCGTGAACACTTTAAAAAAAAAATTCCTATCCTTTCCTTTTTCCCTTCCTACAAGAGCTTATGTTACTATGAAACTTGTATTGTGAGCACTTCCTGTGTCTATTTGCCTCTTCATGAAGAATCGCTTGTTTGTTTCCTCACTTGTAAGTCGCTTTGGATAAAAGCGTCTGCTAAATGACTAAATGTAAATGTAAATGTCTCGTTCAAAAATACTTTCGATTTTGATCACAAAAACAACAGCCTAAAACAGGAGAGAAAATGGCATAGCCTTAATATAAAAGTTTCATAAGCTTCATAAACGTACTCGTTTTCAATAACTCTTTCTCAATAAACTTCATGTTTTAACATCCGTGGCCTTCAAAAGATTGTCATTTCTGGAAGATTCTTCATCTGTTCAATAAACAACAATAATAATAATAAAAAGACCTTCTGTAACTTCACATTTAAATCAAACTTTCATACACAATAATTCCTAATAATAACAAATAACAGTAATCGAGAATGTATTAAAACTTACTTACAGTCTTGTCCAGTAAGAAGAGAATTTATAAGTATTTAAACTCTTTTCGCTTGTTTTCTGTCAGCACGTGTCGCTCTCAAAATCTCTTCCTGGCATCGATGATTGTGGATTAAATATACATAAATGACCGCGAGTGTAAGATTTTTGTAGACATTGTGCTAAATTTACATCTGTAAAAACGTTTTCTGGAATATCGCTTGGATCAAATCCAGTGAGAAACACTTTAACTCGGTGTCTCTGTGATGTGTTGTTCGCAGTGAAGTGTTGTTGCTTTCGTGTTCTTCCTCTTCTTCATCTTGTATCCATTGATGTTGCACTAGTGCCATCATCTTTCGGGTTTCTTTTTACTTTCATTTTCCTCTTCTTCGTGTGTTTTACAGGAGGGTTGGAAACAGCTGAACAGTTGCACACCGCAGCCAACTGTACTGGAGCGAGAAAATTCTCCCACATACTGTACATCTAATCCTGTTTAAGACCACTTAAAGGGATAGTTCATCCACTAATGAAAATTATCTCATGATTTACTCACCCTCAAGCCATCTTAGGTGTATAAGAGTATCTTTTTTCAGATGAAGACTGAAATTGGAGATATATTTAAACAACATGTATATTAAGCAGAATGTATAATGGCGTCTAGCAGGTTTACATAAAAAAACAATATCAGATTCCAAACCAGGAGAACAAATATCAAAAAGAGCTTGAAAAGGCATAAATAAATAACTGATGCCAACACAATCATTTATGCAAAGTTATGGTGTCCGCAAATATCTTCAAAAAAATAATACAGTATTGATACAAATATAGTTTCAACATGTTAATTAAAATTGAAATCGCAATATTGATCAAAACATTGTTCAGGTATTGTTTGTCCATAATCACACAGCTCTGGTCAGTTTGAGCACTGACGCTCCAGTGGACTTACAGTGTCTCCTTCAAGACATCATGAAGTCCACGAGACCACAGGCTGTCCTGTTCGGTCAGTTTAGGTTTCAGAAGGTGTTGGTGAGCTCCTCAGACAGTCGAAGCACCAAGTGATTTGTTTCTTCACAAAAGTAGTTTATTCAATGTACTGAAGCCTCATTGACATCCATTCAAAAACCACTGACACGTGTCTTTTCACAGTGCTTTATATAAAACAGATCGATTCAAAGCAGCTTCACAATAATAAACAGGAAAATAATGATCAACGACGCAAACTTCATCAAAAATAAGAGAAATTCTGCTGTAAAGCAGCGATACAGAGGACAATAGTGTCATTATTCAGCTCAGGTCTGTTCAGTGTTGATTCAGTTCAGTTCAATAACTGTAAAGTTCATCTATTATGAAACGAGTTCAGCTATAAACAGCTTCACAGAGACACTAGTGTTGTTGAGCGAGTCAGTTCAGTGTTGATTCACTTCAGCTTGAGTGAGTCAGTAGTGTGTTGAAACTGGCGGTTATGGTGAGGGGCGGGGCATTTCCCAAACACCAATCACAACACACCGCTCCAGCCGACCAATCAGAGCACATTGTGAGACAGGAAGTAAACAGAGCGTTACTGACAGACTGGGAAGAGAGGAGCTGAACAGTGGATATACTAAATGTAAATATTTTTATTTTTATTATAATCATTATTTTTGTTGTGACATATGTCTGATCTTTCGGCACCTTCTTCTCAATCCATCAGCTTCAGTCTTGTGTACAGCCTCTCATTCTCATGAGTTTCAGGTTCAATACACACAAGGAGCAGAAAGGCAACAACAGCTGGAGGATTCTTCATCCATCATGTACGTCCCTGAGTTGGGAGGGTCCCTGCATTCAGATACGAAGGCCTGCAGCTCTGATGCTGGAGCTCCACACTTCTGCTGACGCTGCAGGTAAAGAGAGAGCGGCGGTGAAGTGTGATCATTCATGCTGCTCGCTGAGACTCTCAGTATCGCTGTGACTCTGAACTAACTGTAAGAATTAAACTTCAGCACATAACAGGAATAATCCTTCATGCACTCTAGTGACCAGAGCTCCTGTGTGTCTGTGTGAGAGTGAAGAGCGTCACTGATGTCTATTTACAACATGCTTTTGAAGCGTTGATCATTGTAGCCAATCACAGACAGTTCTGTTGAGCGTGTGAACTCAATGGCCAATCAGAGGTGTTTATGAATCCGCTCAACAGAGCTCAAAGCGTCACATTTTTAAAATTGGTCGGTACTTTTGTCAACACTAGTATGAAGCCCGATCCGAGCACAGGCTTTAATAAACTCACCTTGATGGTTTCATAAGTGTCGGTGATAATGGCAATGAAGAGGCTCAGAATCATGTATGTAAAGAGTGCGATGAAGCTGTAGATGTAGATTCTGCTGAACAACCACACCAGATAGGTCTTGTCCCGCAGCTTTTTGAAGGTGGAGTAGACTTCATCCCCGTTAATCAGGGAAAAAAGGCAGTCAGCCGCCATGTTAAATGTGCGAAACTGTGAAGAAATAAGCTTCATTATCATTTTCTTCACGCTTTCATTTAAAAGCTTAATAGTTTAAATGTGTAGCTGACATGCTCTTGTTACACGGGGAGAGAGGGAAGGAAGGCAGAGACGAGGATCTTAGAGCAAGGACTAATTTAACGAAAGAAAATCCAGGAACAGAAAGAAACACGAGCGACAGCATCTACAAACATCACAGGTGACGGAGCACACCTGAGGGAGACGATCGACAGGGAAAATCTACAAAGAACGTTTTGATGTTGCTCACGTTTTCATGATGTGGCCCCAAAACGATCCATCCGCAGAAGCAGTAGCTGAGATAGATCATCACAGCGCAGAAGGAGAATCGAATGGCGTTAGGAAGGGCAGCCTGCAGGGTGAGGATGAGGATCTGGAGCCACAGAAGAGACAAGAAGAGCAGATCATCATCGTCGAACGTTAATTATGAAGCAGACTGAACTTGTTCTTAGTTAATGAGGTGAGCTGAGAAAAGACGACGGCACCATTTTGTATCACATCACCTGACTGGTCAACTGAACACAATGACAACACATCAGAAACTGAAGAAATGAGTATCTTACATAATATTTCTGAAAGAAACTCAGATAACGCATCACTCCGATCCACACAAGCATTGTTGCTGTGCCCAACAAAATACTGCACACATCATAGTTCGTCAGCTCCTGAAAACAATCAATTACTGAACATTAGATCTGAACACCTGTACCTGTCCGCTCGTATGACGACGAGACTGTGACTTATTTCTGTTTAAAGTGCCCCATCATGATTTTAAAGGTCCCTAATTTAGTTTTGTCTCATAATAGTTTTATATGAATCAACAATTTAATGTTCTCATAATATATACTATACTGCAGCATCACCTCTTTTCCCACTGTGTCTGAAACGGTTTGATTCAATCTCTCTAAACCCCGCCTTTCCAAGAGACTACTCTACTCTGATTGGTCAGATGGTCCAGTCTGTTGAGGTTGGTCTACTCTTCTCTGATTGGTCAGATGGTCCAGTCAGTTGAGGTTGAGATTTGGAAGTGCATTGCTTTGCTTTGGCAGCAGAAAACGGCGTCTTCTCAACATATGACCACATCACAATCCAAACTCTTCCAGTCTCAGCTACAACTCCAGTGTTTGAGGGCGGGTCAAAGCAGACGTAGTTTGTGAAGACCAGTGAAAACCACAGGCTGGCATTATGCAAATGTGTTACAAACCCTCGTAGGTTCGAGCAGGAAGTGAGACTGGAATTACTGACGACTCATTTCAGGAAGTTCAGAATCGCTTCTTTGTTTTGTGAGACAACAACTCAATTCATCTGCACTTTGATTTTTGAAACTTTACAGAGCTTTTACATTCACTGTATCACACATGAAAAAGCATGATGGGGCAGTTTAAATCTCGGGTTGCTCCAGCCTCTGGGCTGCGTCTCTCGCTCACCTTGCTCTGAATGCAGATTTTGAGAACTGAACCTGCAATACTCAGTGAATCACTGATGATGATGAGAATGAACCAGCCATTGATGAACTCCATTCTCTCAGACCAGGAAACTGCTTTACTGCGGTGAATGGACACAAACGTGGCGTACTCCTGAGGAGAAAAGACGTGTTTATGACACGTTAATAACATAACTGTTCCTACTGACATATTGTTTCATGCCCCTGCTCCTGATTTTCTTTTCTCTTTAGTTTTAGGATGAGGATTTGTTGTTTGTTTACTAGATGGATTTTTGGCTCAATGCTCATTTAATTAAACTTGATTTGGAGTGCAGATTCCATTTCCTTTTTTTGATCTACATACACTATATGGACGAAAAAGTATTGGGACAACTGACCATTACACCATCAGGGACTGTAAAGACTTTAGATTCTAAATACAAAGCATTAATATGGATTTGGTCCCTTATTTGCAGCTCTAACATCTTCCAATCTTCTGGTAAGGCTTTCCACAAGATTTTGGAGTGTTTCTTTGGGAATTTTTTGCCTGTTTATCCAGTAGAGCACTTGTGAGGTCAGGCACAAGAATCTCCATTCCACTTCATCCCAAAGGTGTTGGATGGGGTTGAGGTCAGGGCTCTGTCCGAAGTTCTTCCACACCAGACTCATCCAACCATGTCTTTATGGAGCTTCCTTCCCCAAACCGTTCCCACAAAGTTGGAAGCATAGAACCTTCACTGGAAGCCGACTCTCAGCCTCGGACGTCACGGACGGCTGGCTGAACATCTTTGGCATATGACTGGAAACACCTCAGTTCGATAATTTAGAGGTGTGTCCCAATACTTTTTTCCACATAGTGTACGTTAGCTGCATCTCATTTTGAAGGCTGTGCTTGGCTGCACAAATCACACGACGCAGGAGAATTACTAGAATAAGTCAGGAGAATCAGTGGAATAAAACAGTAAACATCAACCAAGTAAACTGAGACAACACTGAACAATGAACATTGAAACTAAAGGCACATTTACACATTCACAAGGGAAGCGAATGAACAGAAACAGGTGCGTAACGTAATCAGTAACCAAAGGAACTAAAACGGGAATACCGATGGGTAGACAAACAGAGAAAACCAAAACAAATAACTGGAACATGAGGTTACTCTTCTGAAATGAGACATCCTTGATGACAGACAAATGAAGACACAGCCTTCAAAATGAGCCTCAGATGTTGAATCAACTTTTAGTTCAAAGTTTAGTTTGCTGGTTTCATGGATCCTACTCTTTGTAAATGTCTTGTTCAAACTTCCTGTAAACCCTAATGAGTTGGACGAACACACAAAATGTGAGGTAATCGGTTGTGCTCTTGGTTTTGCTCAGTGGACTTGCTGAATAACTCTAGATCTTCACTTCATGGGACAGACCGCAGACTCACTGACTGCAAGAGGACGCCGCTGTAGACTGAGCGCGTGCAGAGGATGAGCGAGAGCAAACAGGAGCAGATGACCACACAGTCAAACAGAACAATGAGCCGGAAGTGACTGTCTGCTGGAACAAACGCAGAAAAAAGAGACTTTTAGACATTAATCTCATTATGGCATCTATTAGTTATCTGCTACATGGACAGCAGGAATAATTATAGGTGACTAAAAATGTATTCATCGTCTTTGTTTTTAGTTCAGCCATTGGATAACGGATTACATCAATGAGTTGAATAAGGGATCAAGTTAGCTTTAAGAAAAGTTCTTTCTGGCATTATTTACTGATTGGTCACTTGGTTTGATATTTAAATTTGTCTGAAGTGTCCAAATACTTTGTGGCCACTGTAGTGATTAGTGATGACTGTGATGACCACAGTGTGATGTGTGATGATGACCGCTGATGTTGAAGAGAGGAAGTGTTTGTGGTAAATGGTCCAGTATCACAAATCTACTTACTTGAGCCGGAAACATTCCAGTCCTTACAGACATTTATCTGTACATCACTGCTTAAAGAGAGCTGGATTTTTCCACTGTGTGCGCTGTTGTCAAACATGATCTGCAATCAAACACAGATTACCTTTCAAAAGGGAGTCAGTCAGTCATTCTCTGCTTGACATTGAGAAATAAAGAACTTGACGGCTTGTGACATGAACAAAATGCTTGACTTGATAGAAATTAAAACCAAAATGACGGAGAAGAGGAAAATGAATAGCTTTCATGTGACTAAATGTGTCAAACCTCAATTAGTCAATCCTGGAAACTCTGGCAAGTAAAAACGTTCTTTTTAAATTCTAAAGTAGAATCCGACTTTCTTTGGATGTTAAAGAAATAGAGAAGTGTGTTTTTTCACTGAGAGTTTAACACTCACATTAATGTTGAAGTCATAGCAGTCAGGAAGCTCTTGATGTCGCACTGTTTGAAGGTTGATAGCCTTTACTTTAAAATGGATGTTTACTGCTAACAACCTGAGAAATGAAAACAAAAATATCATTTTATAAATAAAAAAACTCAATAAAACCGATGAATGTATTTCAAAGAATGTAGAGTACCTTTGAAAATCTAAAGTGAAGTTTATGTCATTTTCCAAACCATCATTCTTGTAGGGTGATATGGGATAAATATAAATACATTCTGCAAATTAATATAAAAAATAATAATTAAAAGGTAAATAAATACAAAACAATAAGCTATAAATCCAGAGAAAGAAAAATCTATTAACACTTCAACACATTATTTAACAGAAACCGCAGATCTCTAAAGTCTTTGACTTTCATCTTATAGTGTAACAGTGCGTGTCTACTATCTAGAAAATAGTGCATAATATCTGTATCATTCCTCTAACATTCTCCACAGTCATTTGATCAAGTATGGCACAGACCTGTCTCGACATGTGGATCGATATCAAAGGTCTCACTGCCAGGTGAAATGTTGGCGTGTCGATAGAAGTCTTGACAGAGCGACAGAGGGGTGAACGTGTCATCGCTCTTCTCAAACGCGTGATTATCTACAGTCAGGTTTTGTAGGTGAAGATACTAAAAAAAAAAAGACATCAGATAATTGATCAGATGCAAACAATAACGCAGTTTCAGTCACGTCACTCCTAAGACATTTAAAATGTTAGCAACTTAATATTTAATTGTGCTGAAATGAAATCCAGCCCTGCATATGCAACCTAAAACATTCCCATTTGAAGTGGAACTTTGACGCTATGCTGTGGGAATTATCCGTACTTCAAGACCCAACAGTAGTTGGGGAGGGGGGTAAATCCAATAGAGGGAATCTCCACTGCCCAAATCATTTTTGCTCTGCCTCCGCTATGGATGCTCTCCAGCTGCGCCTCTATCTTACATCCTTTGGCTCTTCCAGACTCCTTCTTATCTCTGGCTTCCCACTCCCTCCATCGTCACGCCGGTTTGCCGAGCCCCCATCTCTGTCTCAGTCCCGTGAATCCGCGGCTCCACCTTGGGCTTCCAGGGCCATGAACCATCAGCCTCCACCTAGGTCTCCATCGCTTTCCATCAGTCATCCCCAGGTTCCGCCCAGACCTTCCACCAAATCTCCACCCTGGCACCTCCTGCCATTAACTCTACTGTGGAGTCTCCCTTCACCGGCTCCTCCTGGTCCTGGTTCGTCACCAGCTTTGTTTCTATGGTTCCTTATGATTTGCACCTGTCTCTCTTTATGTTCGCCTTGTATTTACACTCCCAGTTCAGTTCAGTCCCTGGTTGGTTTTTGTTTGTAATGTGTTGTCAAATCATCCTACGTGTGTGTTTGAATTATAATAAAGACTGTTTTCTTGACTGTAACCCACAGGACTTACCCTTCTGATTACGTACAGTATGTGGTCGTGGACCTCGTGTCTAGTGTACAAGGCATAATCTTTGTTGCTGTCCTTGTAATTTTTCAGGAACAAATGTTTGAAGGTGATGAGATTTTCCTCTTTAAAGGTGACCATCATCCCATTACTCAATCCAAAAGAGATTAACTGTGATACAAAAACAAAAGGTAACACGTTATTTCATTAGTCCACTTTAGACATTCTACTGACTATAATTAATTTTGCAACTCCACGTCGACTGTTTAATATCTCCTAACACTTTATTTTGATGCTCCTCAACAGACATGAATATGTAAATTTTTCTTTCAATAAGAACATAAACATGCAACAAAAATGACAGCGGTGAGAAAACAGCAGATAAGAAAGCATCGGATCACAGCGATGTTTGCACAAGCTCTGCCCTCCAGCCAATTCACATTATGTTTATATATAAACCACTTTATATAATAGATTGATTAAAATCAAGCGGCTTTACAGTATTAAACATGATAAAACAGTGTCAGTGTCTCTTCATTTTCTAATCACAGACGTCTGACCTCGAGGGACTGAATGAAGATTTACAAAATTCAGACTCCAAAAAGAGTACATTTGATAAATCAGTCATTCTGGATTAAATAACATCACACACCTGGATGGTAATAATGGCGATCTTGAGTATCTGCAGGATCATTTTCCACGGCTTACGACCTCTTGCTCTGTATTTCTCACATGGACTCATGAAGAAGTATTTTAGTTTTCTCCTGAAGTTTTCCACAAACTGAGGGTCCGCATGTGATTTCACTGTCCTGTTCCATTCCGAGTGATTGTTTGAAGGACTACACGAAAACGGCTCCCCGTCCGTCATTTGTGCCAACTCACTCTCGTCAGAGCGTCAGACTGACTCCACACTCACGGCTTTTCTACGTTTGAGGAACTGAAGATGTTGTCTTGCAGTTTTCAAACTGGCAGAACCAGAGCTCATCTTCACGTTGAGTTATCTATCAGTGCTGATGAAAGTTGAATCAGATAAAGTCACATTTTTTAGATCACCGCACCGTAGAGCAGATGATGTGCCAACTAGAGAGCAGGTTGAACAGCATTCATTTGTCTGTGACTGTATGAGTGTGGCTGAAACATATAAAACATAACTTACCAAATGTTTCATCCCTAAATAAGAGATAAATAACAATAATTAATGCTTGAATCAGCCAGAATCTGTTCCCTGAACATTTAAGAGTTAGAGAAGTCCTACATCATTTGACGATCTTCTCATCAGTGACGTTCGGTTTCACAAGCGTGTCTACCGGTACAACACATTCTCAAAATTCCCAGCTGACAGTTTCATAACATGTTGATGACAGTACAGAAAAACAAAAATTTAACACATTTAACAACACATTTTAGCATTACTGTAAAATAGGTGTGTGATGTTTATATAAGTTCACATAAAGATGATATTTCTGTAATGTGCTTGAAGGAGTCGTCATTCAGTGTGTGTATAATGATTAATGAAGCTTACACATATCAAGTCAGTTCTAATGCGTTTCAAATTTGAAATCCCCTTGTTATATTTTCTTGGAATCTAAATTTAGTGGATAAATGTGAATTTAGTCATGAAAATGCTCATTGTCAGAAAAATCCATGATTTTCTACTTGCTTTTTACAATATTTCCAGCATATCAAGATGCATATATTTTAGAGGACCTATTATGTTTTTCTCCGTGCTCATCTTTCTTTAATGTCTAATTAAAGTTTGTAATGTTGCTGTTTGAGCATGAAAAAGCTCTGCAAAGTTCCAGTTCTTCTCTATATCAGTGTTTCTGAACTCCTGAAACGCCTCCATCTTGAGTTTTCTTCATAATATTCCTCATTTAAATAATTCATGAGCAGAATAAAGGGGCGGAGCCTGCTTGAGTGAGTTAAAACTGGTGGTTATGGTAAGGGGCGGGACATTTCCCAAACACCAATCACAACACACCACTCCAGCCGACCAATCAGAGCACAGTGTGCTTTTCAGAAGGAGGGGCTTCATAGAGACAGGAAGTAAACAGAGCGTTACTGACAGACTGGGAAGAGAGGAGCTGAACAATGGAGAACATGAGGAAAATAATCAGCATTCAAGCAGGAAAACCTGTTCTAGTAGAGCCAAGAAACTAAACACCAACTTTTGAAAAGAAAAAGGCCATAATAGGTCGTCTTTAATATTACCATCATTATCTTCATGAAATCATTTACTCATTTGAGTCTTTGTGAGCGGATGACTCTAACAAGTATAACAGAAAAACAAAACAAAATACTGAGGTCTTGAGGTGTTTTTTTTAACTTAAAGCATAAAAATAAAATATAAATTCTGTAAAACAAAGAAATGATACAGTAATATCCAAACTGGAAGTGAACGGTGACCACAGCTGATTTTCAGCGTATAGCAGCTTCAATTTCAGAGATTTCTCACAGAAAGCTATCATACGGCTTCAGAAGTATGTGTTGTGTGATACCGGAAGTGTCCAGTAGATGGCAGTGGAGCATCGGTATTTAGGTGAAGCAGAGCAGGGTTGTGAGATGAGTGAGAATAAAGACACCATCAAGATGACATCCAGTTTTCCTTTAGTTTCCAAGATACTACAGCAGTCATGAGGACTGTTTGAGTCTCTACACGAACCTGAGATCCACATCCACTGAATGAAACAGCAGTGTGAGGAACTTCTCTTCTGGTGTTCCAGCACATAAAGACAGTTTGGAATGATTTATAATGTACCCGTTGAGAAGACAAAATCCTCAAACTCGCAATAACAAGCTGTGATTAGTTTAAATTCACAATCGTGGGCTGTAAAAACAGGTCATTTGCAGCCATTTTGTTTGGGTAGACTTCATCCATCTGTCTAAGTTCAACAGATGAGGTAAATGTCAATACAAAACACAATACAAAGAGTGAGTAATATGAATCCTGTTTGTCATTGTACACCTAAAAAAGCTTCTGTTTGCAGTGAACACGCAGTTACTCATTTGTGCAGTGATTTCAGTACAGCTATTGCTCACTGAATGGAGCAACTCACACTGAACCTGATTCACGTCTCCACCCACAACCTCACCACACGCTTCACTCTGCAGCGCAACGTCACCGCAAAACTCCAACAAAACCTGCTAAATGTCAAAGATAACAGCAAATAAACACTTCATTTCAGCCCTAGGCAAAGCATGCTGGACGCTAAAAATCAAACGGCCAGGTTCAGTTAAAGCTAAAAACAGAAAGGGTTAGTTAGTCCCGACACAGAAACAGACTACGGCTAAATTAACTCTTTCCCCGCCAGTGTTTTATTTTTAGGTTACCAGTATTTTTGATCTTATTCACAAAACTTCCATGTACGTGATAACTGACGGCTGTGGAACCATTCCCAACATTTACAACCTGAGCTGATGTTTTCAGCGCAGTATTTGACCGGAGGGGTAAAAACGTCATCAGTTACGACTCGTTAGATCTGAATTAGACACAAAGTAGTAAGAAAGATTCATTTCAGTGAATGAACTGTAGCGTTTATTTAAATTCATTATGGAGCGAGAGTGAATTAACTCCATCTGTGAGTTTAATTACTTCAAAACCAGCGAAGTTAACCCCTCGTTCCTAAGAAATATAATGTAGCGAAACAGTAACGAAGCTATTTCACTAATAAGAGTCACGGGCAGCGTTGATGACAAGTTTCTGTCTGTGTGCTTCGATGAAAACAGCACAATAAAAGAACCGACTTCGACTACACGGTTTTATTCCACACCTTCCAGCCAATCAGAATCGAGTATTCAGACAGACCAGTTGTGTTTAAATCTGTTTCTGCGGTGCCGCTGTATTTTTCACCAGCTATTCTGTCGAAGAGTAATGAGCAGCTGAAGAGGATAAAGGATTAGATGACTTCAGAATTACACTTTCCTGATCATTCCCTCTCCTCATGTCATCAAGATGTTCATCTCTGTCTTTCTTCAGTGGAAAAGAAATGAAGGTTTTTGAGGAAATCATTCCAGGATTTCCAAATAGTGGACTTGACTGGGGTTCAACACATTACGTAATCATGTTGGAAAGGTCATGTGATGTAGGAGGAAGTACCGATCCAGTGTTTAGAAAGAGAACGTCAAAGATTAAGTTAAACGGCCTTTACAAAAAAGGACGATTTTGAAGTTGGAGGAGAAAATGAGATGGAGTTTTTTGCCCTACCGCGGTACTTCCTCCTACGTCACATGACCTTTCCAGCGTGATGACGTGATGTGTGGCACATCAGAGCAGTGCAAGATGATTATTTGTGGTTAAAAAGTATATTTTTGTATAAAATGTGCGATGGTTTCTCTAGATCAGACTCTTATTCCTCGTCTGGATCATGTAGATCTTTGAAGCTGCACTGAAACTGACATTTGGACCCGCTGAACCCCATTGAAGTCCACTATATGGAGAACAATCCTGAATGATTTCTTTAAAAATCTTCATTTCTTTTCCACTGAAGAAAGAAAGACATGAACATCTCAAATGACAGTAAATTATCAGGACATTTTAATTCTGTAGTGAACTAATCCTTTAACTAAAGTTATTGTTGAACTAAATCTGTAAGATCTTTCCTTCATGCTGTGAAAATACGAAGCGTGAGTCCGAACACAACGAGCGCGGCGCTGAAAAGGGGCGGAGCTACAGAAGCTCTATGAACCAATAGAAAGAACAGAGCCTCTGCTTTTAAACAACAACCACAAAAACATTTTATTCTAGCTTCATTCATTATTTTTGATCAACACTTGAATGTGGGTGAGTTTCATAAAAAATATGCATTTTCGAAACAACATTTCAAACAAAAAGCTGAGAATATCATGTTTTCGCCCATAGATGTAGTCGATGGAGTCCATCAACACTGTTTCCTCTTCAGGGGTTCCACATTTCATCCAGTAACGTTAGGCAGTTTCGGTTTACGTGCTGTTTAATGTTTGACGATCGTGTTAGCTTACGTGTGTGTAAACGACTTCTATCCGCTCCTCCTGGATTACAAAGATCTTTTTCTTTGATTGTTTTTGGATTCTGTACTATTTCAGAAGATCCGTAACAGCGCCCCCTACCGCATAACAGTGAAAACACTGGGAAAGAGTTAAGCAGAAACAAAATGTTCAGCAACTGCGTTGCTTTAACTCATTTTAATTAAGCAAATTTAACAAGCAGCAAGAAAAATTTTAAAGTGTGACTATGCTCCGATTGGTGAAAGACATGACAGACTGAAGGTTTGGAAAATGTTCTGGATCTCACACAGTGATTGCGTCGAAAGGCTACGACATGTTCGGAGATAGACATCGCGAGCGCAGCGGCTGGAAGTTGGCGTCGCCGCTGCTCCCCGCGCTTCCGCAGACAGCAGCATCCGCGTCCTCCACGTCCAGCTCCTCGGGCAGCGCCGGAGCTCCCGGGTCTCCGGGTTTAGGCAGGCTGGACGAGGTCGTGGAGGACACGTTCATGCTCCCGGCGCCTCCGCAGCCCGACAGAGCCTCGTTCCCTCGACCCGACCCGTAGCGCAGGTTAAAGGATCCGGTGGCGACTGAGGCGGATGTACTTGCTTCTCCTTCAGGATGATAACATATAGTGGAGTACTTGTCATAGTCCAAGTCCAGTTTGGAGAAGTCATTAGTTGTGCTCTTTGTGATTGAATAAGCCGAATTGGCGGAGGAGCCTGCTGCAAAACATGAAAATATGGAGTTGTTTAATATTGTCACGTCTTGACATGATAAACAAAAGAAGATCTGCTTACAATGTTATCAAGATTTTTACACCAAAAACATCATCATTTGTAATAAGATATTTTCTGTCCTGTTTTTGATGCTCTCTCTGAAACACCCACTGCTGTGATTGGGTAACAGCTTTGCATATTTAAATGATTTTCAACGTCAACGAAGTAACGAACCGACACCTCAAATACTGAGGATCCTGCAGTCTGAGACAGCTGAGAAACTGATCATCACATGTTTTTGTGAGGTTTGTGAGTATTGTGTTTTATTACATTACATTAGATAACATTGTTACATAACATTTATGCACATTAAATATTCTTTATCAGTTTGGGTTTTAGCAAATCAAGTTTAAGTACGTGGAGTTCCTGTTATAGCTGACAGGATAACTTGCGGTGTTTCGTGATTATTGTCGCTCTTATAGTCATTGTTCATCATTTTCAGAGAGTGAAAGTAAAGTGAGATCAAATGATCTGTAACAGACAAACCAGTCGTGACACAAGGTAAAAACACTGTTACTCACACTTGTGTGTTGCGACATTGATGTCGGACTCAATATAGTAATCTTTTATTTTCAGTCTCTCTGAAATCCTGCGTCGAATGTGTCGTTTAAAAACGAATCCGCAGTAAAATGAAGCGAACAAACGAACTGACGCGATCTGGAAGTTCATCCACAAATGAAAGTTTCCCATGATTTCCTCATCCTCAAGCCATCCTACATGACTATCTTCTTTCAGACAAACACAATCAGAGTTATATTAATAAATATTCTGGCTCTTCCCAGCTTTATAATGGGAGTGAATGGGGGTCGAGATTTTGAAGCCCAAAAAAGCTCATCAATCCATCATGAAAGTAATCCACACGACTCCAGAGGGTTAATAAGTTCCTTCACTTTTCTTTTTACTATGAAATCTGATTTTTATCAAGTAAACATAAGAATAACTTGTACATTGTTAGCTATATTTCAAGATGAACTTGAATTTAAGAATTTACGTGATTATCCAGACCATGTTTTAGAAAAATCATGAGTATCAAATATGATCATCAGGTTTATTTATGATCATAAAACTAAGCATTTAAATATCCTCTCACTAAGACATATCATTGGCAGAAACTGATATTGATAAGCATTTTTATGTCAGTATCTGCTATACTGTTATAAAGATTTCATTGATTTACTTTACAAGCAGCAAAAGGACCTCAAAATTTTGAGCTGTTTTTCCTCCTCCATATTCTCACTTTGTCATACGATATGAGCCATAACAGCCTGATGCTCCATTTAAAGCGTTTTCATCAGCGTCGGCTCGTCGGTGGGGCAGCTGCGGCCTGTTGGTTAGAGAGCTGGGCTTGTAACCTTGTTGTGGGTTCGAGTCTCAGTACTGGCAGGAAATGGAGGTGGGGGGAGTGAGCATGTAAGACATATAAGAGCTTATGGAACTATCAAATTTCAAATCTTAAAAATTCCTCCTCAGTGTAAAATGGCATTTGATCAAAATCTTCTACTTCCACCGTGTGTCCATGCACTCATGTTCAATCACAATGAATCCAGTCCGATTTCCCATGTTTATATGAACCCAGAACGTTGCGATCCGATTCACATGTTCGTTTAGATGTGCATCACATGTGTTCAGAACAACTCCGTCACGCCTTCAGAACCGTTTTTGCCTTGATGGCAGATTTTAATATAAGCATGTTTACACATGATCCTTCCGATCCAATGGAGTTTATTGGGGTCGACTGAGATGTTTCTATGAAGTTCAGTCCGATTGAGTCATCAGATTACTGACAGATTATTTGGTTCCACGTACGTCACACTGAGGAGGAGGTGATGTTTTTGTTTTGGAGCACTTTAACAAGGCCTGTCAACTTGTGGTCAACATGACCAAAACATGTCCTAACACCAGTGTAAACGACGCTTTGAGATCGGAAAGAGGCAGTGTCCGTTCATCTCATTAAGAACAAGGAAAATTTTATATATTGTCGCTGTTGAGCACTTCAGCCCTAATAGAGGCGGGGCGGAGTTATGTTTGACTGACAGTTTAAGGAGCCAATGGAGATTTGAGGTTTAGTCACAAGCTCTTTTTAATACTTTTCATTGGTTCAATATTTGCAAAACCCACAGGGTGAAATATGAGGGGACAGGGTTTCTAATTTAATTCATGATATGAGCTTTTTTTTACCTTTCAGAGCTTCCAGTCGCTCATTTTTCACGCGCTGCACCTCATCCGTGATCTTTGCGATGATGAAGTTGAGTGTGCGGCCCCACTTGATGGACTCGATTAGCATGTCTAAACCCCGGGGGTTTTCTGCGAGGATGTCCAGCAGTTTGCTGGTGCGTCTGCCTCTCGTGGTCCTGCAGCTGATCTCCTCCGTGTCCTCTCTGGTCAGGATCTTCTTAGAGCGCAGGTAGTCAAAGTGCCGCTCCGCGATGATCTTATCCACCAGGTACGGTCGTAACCGGTCTATGGCCTACGATGGAAAACAACCAAAGCGAAATACTTACAGCCTGACACTGACAATTAAAGAGGACCGGTTATGCTTTTTTCACAAGTTCATCTTTCTTTAGAGTGTGAATGTTGTTTCATTCTGTTTCTGAACTCCTGAAACGCCTCCATCTTCACAATATTCCTCATTTAAATAATTCATATGCAGAATAAAGGGGCGGAGCCTGCTTGAGTTAGTTGAAACTGGTGGTTATGGTAAGGGGCGGGACATTTCCCAAACACCAATCACAACACACCGCTCCAGCCGACCAATCAGAGCACAGTGTGCTTTTCAGAAGGAGGGGCTTCATAGAGACAGGAAGTAAACAGAGCGTTACTGACAGACTGGGAAGAGAGGAGCTGAACAATGGAGAATATGAGGAAAATAATCAATCTAGTGGAGCCAAAAACAACATCAAGATTTTGAAAAAATGTGGAATGTTTAATTTCACAATCCTTTATATTCACCATTTCATAAAAGACTTTAATGGTCTATTATGAATCAAAATTGTAGGTTTTTCAGTCAGGCAGAGAATAGATCAGCCACGTGCTAAAGGAACATCTCAGCTATTGTTCGGAGAAATGAATTCATGATACAGCATGCGCTCTATAAAGCAGTTTCTCCACGTGACTCACTTCCCAGAATCCCCATTCAACACACTGAGATCTGAGGAGTTCAAACAGGCACTTAATTATCAAAACATCTAAAACATTCAGAAACACTCCCAGTGTCCGAATATCCCTTCCATACTATATAGTAGGCGAGAAATAGTATGCGAGTCAAGCAAGAAAATCATTGCGACTACTTCTCGGAGCGCTGCACAAAATGCTTTTCTTATTTCGTATTTTTGTTTCCAGTCTAAAAATCTAAAGATTCTTAAATCCAGATGCTTTTATTGGATACGTAAACTGATTTTCTAAAAAAAAACAAATTGAAGTGTGTTTTTGCTTAAAACAAGCAATATTATCTGCCAGTGGAGTGAGAAATATAATCCTGTTTGAAATGTAGTGCTTACTATACAGCATACTACTCGTTTCACCCACTAACTAGTAGGCATATTCGGCCTCGAGCTTCATGATTGTGTGACACGTGTGGAAGACGTTCAGATGTTTGTTTACTCAGTGATTTCTCAGGAAACAGACGAAACGCTCTTATAGAAATAAAGCTTAACCTTATTTTTTTTAAAGCAGGCCGCATGAAAATACTGTAGTATTTATTATAGTAAACTCTAGTGATATACAGTATTTACAACACTTAATGTTAATGAATGCTACAGCATACTGCAGTGAACTGTAATAAATACTGTAGTACACTTTAGTTTTTACTACAGTAAACTGAAGTGTACCGTAATATATTATACCCTAAAGTTGTAGAAAACAGTACAGTATTAGTTTAAATATTACTGAAGCTGTTATATTCCCACAACAACTATAGAATTAACACAACTTTACTACTACTTTACTATAGTATGGTTCTATAAATAGTGTTTAAAGTGTTACTTTAAATTACTGTAGTATTTCTGATGCTACATATTTACTACAGAAACTTTGAACAGTAACAGTCTAATATCCATCTAATCTACATTATTAATGTAAGTTATTCAGTGAGAGGATTAAAAACTCGCCGAACTGAATTAATTCACATGAATGTCTTTCATGTTTTCGATCAGGTTTATGATCAGCTGACCAACATCTCTTTCACTTCCACTTTATTGAACACATAATCTGCCGATCTCACCAACATCATCAGTTTAACACACTTTCACACACTTACTTCCTTCTTTATATCGGCCATTTCGTCCTCCGTCAGGTGAGTAACCTCCATCCTCCCCGCGTCTGTGCTTCACCTCCTCTGAGTTTCTACTGTTTCCGGTAAGAAAACTACAACTAAGAATTCCGCGTCAACGACTGGGAAAGAATGAAATGACTATATCTATATTTATATCTATATATGTATATATATTATAGACTTTTATGAACATGCGATAGCGAAGCTCGAACTCTGTAGTTCTGACAGAACTATAATAGTTCTCTAAAGTGAAGGGGAACTACCGGATCTCCAACTTCCTCATGTGACGCATAAAGACGCTCTGACGTCACAACCCATGCCCTGATATTTGCTCAGTATATATATATATATATCTCAATATATCTACTTCTGCATTACTAGAGGTTTTGCACATCATTGGCCACATGGAAAATCTCTGATTCTTCTGAATGGTTGCGGACAACTCTGTCTGTTCCTTCCTTTTATACCTTATTTCAGGATTCTTAATTTGTTTTACACTTTATTTTAATGTGTTCTTGTCTGTATTGAGTAATGTTAATTAAGATACTTACTATATGGTTTGATTTAGGGTTAGTTATTAATGCATGATTTATAGTTACTAGTATAGTTAGTACATGTAACTGAGTGTCATATCTTAATGTATAGTTTAAGTTAATTAGGCATAATTATTTGAGCATTTTATGCAACTTTGACGCAAAAGTTCAGATATGACACAATATAGAAATGTGGCTCCAAACAGAAGCTTGCTAGAGGAAAATGGCTCCCCCTGCTGTTTCATCACAATCTTCATAATTATTTTGAAACTATTATTAGTAAGACTGTTCAAGGTCCAGAAAGGAAGTAAAGACATGGTTAAAACAGTCGACGTGATGCAGTGCTTCAACCTGAATGTGATGAAGAGACATTATGTGCGTAAAAACATTATTGTCCGGCTCCTGCATCAGCATCACACGCATGCGTCGTCCTCACGTAAAGAGCGTCGGAGACTGACACGGAAGAGAAGAGATTGTAGAATACAGTGGTTATTTTTGTTTTGTTTTTGCGCACAAAATGTATTCTGGTCTCTTCATCACATTAATGTGGAACCACTGCATCACGTGGACAATTTTAATGATTTTAAGTACTTTTCTGGACTCACTTCACTGAGATGATGATAAAAACAAGCAATTCACTAACACATGTGTTACGTCCTCCCATTTTTGTCCCGGGTAAATAGGGATCGAACGAACAAAAAATTTGGAGAGACTTAATATCTTTAACATTCCCAGAGTCACCAAAAAACACCAAAGTTTAGGAAATCAATTTAAATGGCATGCCTACCTTTTATTCATTGAACAGAAGTATAAAGTGGAAAGAAACTAAAATATAACAAATAATTAAAAAATAAAACAGAATTATTACCTCAAGTGGAGGACCCGTATAAAAGAAAAATAAAAAAAAAACTACCTAAAACAATTAATACTAACTTACCTATATATACCCAAAAGAAAACAAAACAAAACAACATTTAACTTCCCTCCCTCCTTAACTAAACAATAACCAGGAGAAAAGATATGGGAATCCTCCACCCTACATTACCCACAAATATATAACAGAAAGTTTCCACTCAAAGCAACGAAACTAATATGATCAAACACAACGACCAAATAAGCACGACACGCGCTACACTCTGGGACTGGAGGGCGAAAGATCACACGCCGCGTGGTCTCTCTCTTGTCAATGCCGTCTCTGCAGTTTTATGCCATTGTAATTAGGAAGTGCACCAATCAGTACGCAGGTAGCGCCCACATGACCGCTGAAGCACAGGTGGTAACCCTTAACCTGTCAGGAAGGCGTACACACACAAAAAAAGAGAAAATAAAAGAAAGAACACCACAACTACAAACATCATTTTATATAAACAATAATAATAATAAATAATAATAATAATAAAATAAAAAACACATACGTCCTTGGACGTAACACATGAATGAGAGGAAGATTTTATTAGATCTTATACAAAAAAAAACCCATTTATATACGTTCAGTAGAGTCCAGAGAAGGTCACCGTGACTTCGGTTTTGATGATAATGTTGCTGCAGAGGCTCCATATTCACCATCATCTAACAGCTGTCAGTAAAATAAAACACAGATAGTAACATATGTATCACTGCTGACACATCTGTTCAGAGGATTGACTAGTTCAAATTATATTATTATATTATATGATATGAATCAATTCTTACAATAGTGTCTCCAGTTTATAGCATGGATTATCTTTTAAAGCAGAGAGACGCTTCACACCTGCACCTCCTGTTTTATTCCCAGTCAGATTCAGTTCTCTGAGGTGTGAGTTTGATCTCAGAGCTGAAGCCAGAGCAACACAACCTTCAGATGTGATATCACAATAACTCAACCTGCAGAAAACAATGACACACTCTTAGTTCCACAAAACCACAGAGAGACAGATATTAGATACTAAATCGGTGTGGGTTTAATGTTTTTATTACTCTGTTTGTTTACTTTTTGCTTTATTGTGTGTTATACTAAATCACTATGACTTAAACAACATTAGGAGAATAATCCCTTAAAAAAACTTGATTCTTGTTGCACTTCAGATTAATGTATGATCTTACGTCAGTATCTCCAGTTTACTGTGAGGATCCTTCAGTCCATCAGAGAGACGCTTCACACCTGCACCTCCTGTTTTATTCCCAGTCAGATCCAGTTCTCTGAGGTGTGAGTTTGATCTCAGAGCTGAAGCCAGAGCAACACAACCTTCAGATGTGATATCACAATAACTCAACCTGCAGAAAACAATGACACACTCTTAGTTCCACAAAACCACAGAGAGACTGAGATTTTAAATACTAAATCTGTGTGGGTTTATTTATTTACCTTTTGCTTTATTGTGTGTTTCGTATAACCATATAATCTTAGTGTAAGTGGAAAACAGATTTGGCTTGCTGTATACAGGGGCTCAGAGAGGATATTCTACTCAAGCTCTGATTACAGAGACAAAATATACAAAAAGGACAAGGAAAGGAGGAGGGATGCTGAAAGAACTAACAACGGGAAATGATAAGAGGCTGTTTTTTATACCTTAGTATTTATTAGAAGATTAGATGGGAGTACTCCTCCTGAAATTATGTTAATAACTTCACTAAAGTAAGTCACTATGATTTGAATAACAGAGAGAATGATTAATCTATGATCTTACGTCAGTTTCTCCAATTTACAGTTAGGATCCTTCAGCCCATCAGAGAGCAGCTTCACACCTGCATCTCCTATTTTATTCCCAGTCAGATTCAGTTCTCTGAGGTGTGAGTTTGACCTCAGAGCTGAAGCCAGAGCAGCACAACTATTCAACCTGCAGAAAACAATGACACACTCTTAGTTCAGCAAGAGCTACAACCACAGAGACAGATATTAGATACTAAATCGGTGTGGGTTTAATGTTTTTATTACTCTGTTTGTTTACTTTTTGCTTTATTGTGTGTTATACTAAATCACTATGACTTAAACAACATCAGGAGAATAATCCCTTAAAATAACTTGATTCCTGTTGCACTTCAGATTAATGTAGAATCTTACGTCAGTATCTCCAGTTTACAGTGAGGATCCTTCAGTCCATCAGAGAGCAGCTTCACACCTGCGCCTCCTATTTTATTCAAAGTCAGATCCAGTTCTCTGAGGTGTGAGTTTGATGTCAGAGCTGAAGTCACAGAATTCACACACTCTTATATTAATCATTTTTGTAATGATTGATTATTTTAGGTAACTAAAATATTTCATTAATATGTACTATCCTTTTAAAGACAAATTAACTAACCTGTTAGACTCTGTTAACATAAGAACTATCAACTGATATAGTCCACTTATTGGAGCTATTAATTCTGGTCTTCATTCTAAAATGCATTGCATGCAGGTATTGAAGACAGTTTACAGTGTTTACCTAAACCCAGGATCACTGTGTCCTCTAAGCTAGGTGGAGGATCCATTGAGCAGTCACTCTTCATGGACACACAGCTGGGTTCTGGGTGGTCCAGTCTGTGCATTGAGGTTGAATAAGTGAATGTTCACACTCTTATTATCATGTCTATGTTTGTGTGCTCCCTTGCCTGTCAGATTATCTTGTATATTTGAATAAATATTGCTGCAAACATCGCACTTCTCAACCTTCATCTTAATTGTATGGCACCACTAAACTCAGGGCTGGACTGGAAAAAAAAAAAAATCAGCCCTGGGATTTTTAGTTCAGGCGACCCTCTACTACAATCCTTCAATGTATTCTTGCCGTTCATTTACGTGCACAACAATGAGTTTGAGGTCTTGACTCGGCCTCCAAATTCCCCAGATCTCAATCCTATCGAGCATCTGTGGGATGCGCTGAACAAACAAGCTTGGAAATGGATCTGTTTTAAATGCCACTCTTCGATTTAACTTGAGCTTGTTGTACGAAGCCTTTTTTTGTAACAGACGTTCAAAGAATTTGTCCCATCACCCATTCTCCAGCTTTGAGATTTTGCTTTTTTCGGTTCCATTTATGCCGCTTTTGAAGAAGTGGCAGATATTCTCAAATCCACCTTCTCCAGAAGAGGTCAACATTGTATTGGACTTGTCTCCATCTTCTTCTTGAATATTGATCATTATTTTTGAACAGTCCAGGAGAAAAAGGTGGCTTGCACTTCATAAGCAACAAGTGATTGGGCGTGAGAGTCTCCAGATCATTTGGGTCATCCGATACTGGTGTCAGAGGACGGTCGTTCAGAATGGTCGTTCAGCCTTCACACAAGGCTGTATGTAGAACTTCATCATCCATTAGCTGCTCCTTAAAAACAACAGTGAAGAACATTCTTAACGGACCGTACCAAGCGTTCCCATACTCCACCATGATGCGCTCCAAATGGAGGATTGAACACCCATTCACTGTTATTATTGCAGAAAGTTCTGGATTTTTACATGATTTAGTTCTTTCAGTGCTGCCTTAAATTCATGGTTTGCTCCAACGAAATTAGTTCCATTATCCAATCTGATAACTGACACCTAACCTCCTCTGCAGATAAAACGGTGTATGGTGTTAATACAGGAGACAGTATCAAGATAATTTCTAAATGGACAGCTCTACTAACAAGGCAGGTGAACAAAACACCATATCGTTTTACCTTGCTTCTTCCTCCTTTTACCATTACTGGTCCAAAATAATCTACCCCCACATTTGTAAATGGAGGAAGATCTGCCTCTAAGCGAACGTTAGGAAGATCAGACATTTTCTGTTCTCCTTTCAGAGCATGCAAGTGCTGGCAAGTAATGCAATTCCTTATCACCCTTCTCACATCAGCATTGGCATGAGGAATTCAAAACTTCCCTTTCAATTATGAGAGTATAAGGTTCCTTCCTCTGTGTCCAACTTGCTCATGCATGTGCCGTATAACAAGTGTGGTTACATGGCTTGTTTTTGGAAGGATAGCAGGATGTTTCTCTTCAGTATGTAATGCACTTTGAAAAAGTCTACCGCCAACTCTTATGAGTCCATCATGAGCATCAATCCAAGCATTTGAGGATCTGGCTTGTATATTACACTCCGTGTTCCAACACCATTCCAATCCATGACACAGCAGTTTGAATAATGGGACAGCAGTTTATCCACTGGGCTTTCAATTTTGATTGTAGTGATAACACTACATGTCCTTCTTTACCTCAGGATCATCTGCAGCCATTGAACCAGGTAGAACTGGCTTTGGCCATTCGGACTCAGGCATCTGTTTTTTGGGGCCAAATCGATGCCAAAGGAAATTTGTTGACTGGAAATAATCTACTTTAAAATATAAAATTATGCAGGCTATACATTATAGTTCGTAAAGCCCCACTGGGTTCTATGAATAGCGGCAGGTAGAAAAACACAAAATTTATTGATAAATAATTGATTCCTTAACTATATTTGTTCCTCACCTGTGTGAAAACGTATCCGTGGACAGATGAATGAAGGAAACTCAACACTTTGGTAATAATTCCAAGTTGTTCCAAGGCGCTTCTTTTCCGACAACGAGGTGTGCGTTTTCCCAAAGGCATCGTTAGCCAACTATGGTTCCACTGAACTCTATTGGTAACAACGGAACTTACAACCATAGTTGGCTTTGAGAAACACACCACAGAGAG
This sequence comes from Zacco platypus, assembly GCA_038088235.1. NCBI lineage: Eukaryota > Metazoa > Chordata > Actinopteri > Cypriniformes > Xenocyprididae > Zacco > Zacco platypus. The sequence goes on along the minus strand of CM076080.1, from coordinate 34,085,785 downwards.
AGAGAGGTGCGTCAACGGAAGTCCAAAATGCTTGATTGACATGATTCGTCGTGTAGACACGATTCGTGTAGACTTAAGATAGTTCCAATCAGGAAGTGCAATAACTACATAAAATAAATAAAATGAAATGAAAATGCAAGGGCTACACAAACATTAAATTCATTGTACATTTATTCACTTCGGAACTTAATCTGTGTCAACTCTGTCAAACGCATTAAAAAACATATAAGATATTTTAATTTGATCCATACAACAACAGTCTAAAGTCTTCAGTTATGTAATAATGGTGTTCAATAAAGGAGCAAAGTGAAAAATAAAATGTATAGTTTACATTAATTAAGCATAATTACTTGAGCATTTTATGCTACCTTGACGCAAAAGCTCAGATATGACACAATACAGAAATGTGGCTCCAAACAGAAGCTGACCAGAGGAAAATGGCTCCCCCTGCTATTTCATCACAAACTTTATTTTTTTACCATCTCATCAGCAGCTACTGAAAAGTTTCTTACATCCTTTCATATAATGTGCAATCTTATTTATTTAACAGTAATAATAATTTCAAAATAATTATGTCCTATTAATTTCTGGTTTAGTACTCATTAGTACAGTAAAAAACTAATTAAAAAAAGTTGACTCTGCTACTAAAACATGTTTTGTATCTTTGACATACTAACATCCACCATAACAACACTGATGGTAAAGAGAAAAACGGCAGTTCATCACAAGCATCTTTTTCATAATCTGAGGGAAATACTGATTTATAGAAGTTGCACAAAATAATACAAAACACATCATGGTAACACACACGACACTAAAATAGATTGTCAGTTTAGTTATTCACTGTAAATTATGTATAAGATGTGATGGATGTCAATAGATTAAAAAAAAATTAATCAATTAAATGCATATTTATGAAATGGTTTAAGACATGTCAAGTTGCGATACTGAACAGAAGCACATGGAGATGCCAAAAAAAGTAAATAAAATCAACCGCAATAATAATAACAACAGCAAGCTTACTGTATGACTCCTGTATGATCAGCATCTTTACCTTAATCAAATCTTTACTTGCGAGACAAGAAACTTCATCTGGCCGAGGGATATTTTCTTTACATTAGTGCCGTTTGAATGAATTTGTACTCTATCATTAGACTGGAGTTTAACAGCTTAAAATCATCTGATCGCAAACAAACGCGACACCGGGTTAAACGGATAGTTTTCTGCTATTGTTACAAACTGAATCTAGTTCTGTTTAGATAGTAGTGTTGCTAAAAGTACTCAACGCCATACCAAGTCGGTACTGAATCGTAAAGAAAATGTGACTCGTTGTGCGCTGTGGAACGGATTCGTAAACTCCCCTGATTGGCCGAGTTCACGCTCCCAACAGATATGCCTCTGATTGGCTACAATGATCAACGTTTGAATTTGAAAGTGTTTTCCATTTGAAAGCAGGCGTCCATCAGCGGACCGGTCCCGTGTGTGTCTGTGAGTGTAACGGAGGCCAGCTAGTAGTTACTGTGCGAGTAAACCTCAGTCCTCTGACCTCAAGAGCGGCTCTGGCAACAGACGCTAGCGGTTGCAGCCTTTAGCCTCCTTGTTAAAGCATCCAACTCCCATGCCGGAAAACCTGGGTTCAAAACCCGCTCGGAGCAGATCGAATAGGACACGGGTAGAGGGGTTACATGAGCACTCGGGGAAGAGCATCATTGATGTGTATTTACTAAGTGTTTTTGAAGCACTGATCGTTGTAACCAATCAGAGACGTGTCTGTTGAGGGCGTGAACTCACTGGCCAATCAGAGGGGTTTCTGAATCCACTCAACGGGTCACATTTTTGAAATTTCAGTACCAACTTGGTATCACGGTCGGTTCTTTCGACAGCACTATTAGACTTTTAAACATTCTAGCTCTGAATAAAGAATGATGGCCTGGATGTTTGATTTTACAAAACAACGCAAAAGAATAAATTGCATTCAACTGTTCAGAAACGTACCAAAACATTTTTATTACAATTCTTCCAAAACAGAATTTATTTTAACAAAACACTGTGTTTTGTAGAGTCTTTATGCCAGAAGGATGTGTTGTTGTTGTAACTTCAGTCAAATGTAGGTTGATTCTACAGTGGGAACACAGTCCGCTCCACAGAGTCCAGGACGTCTTCATTCGCTGGTGAGAACTGAAACCTCCTCCAGGTGCTGACGCACAACGCCGTCCAGCACTTTACTCACACCTTTACACGCCGTCATGGCCGCCTCCATGAGCGCGTTCAGGTGGTCCTGGTGGAGCCGGGCGTCCATCTGCAGCAGCGCGATGTTCCCGCTGCGGGGCAGCAGCGCCAGAGCCAGAGAGGTGCCGCCTCCGCTCTCCTCCGCGTGACACAGATCAGCCAGTGCCGTGTCTTCCACGAAGCCGGCGGTGCAGGCGCACACGTAATCACGCATGGGGATGCCGGCGTCCACCAGAGCCAAAGTAGCAGCGTTGACACACGCGCTGTAGTTTCCACCGTCCGCCTGCAGGATCTACAGCACAAGACGAGGACTGTTATTACACACTGTCACACATCTAGATTTTCATTTAAATAAGTCTAATACACATTTATAATGCTCTTCAATGAACAATTCAATGAAGTGAAGTGGACCACAAACCGCACCTTGACGTAGATGTCGATCTGAGAGCGCGGGTAGAGCTCCGTCAGCACCGCCGCTTCGAAGGTCTGCTTCAGGTGGAGGCTCATCTCGCTGGACTTGCGGTCGCCGTGCGGACGTCTCTTCCTCTCAGCGGTGCTGAACGTGGCCATGCTGTACTGACAGTTAATGACCGCGCGATCGTGCAACGACTTACTGCGAGAGCCTCGGGTCTACAGGAGACAAAACCGCTCACATTATTATAGGCTACGATAAACACAGAGGACAGTACGAATAAATGACACGTAACAGCAGGTCAATCAGATCAAAGGGTTTCTGACCTCAGAAACCGAGAATGAAGGATGTGAGAACAGAAACATCGACTACAAAATCAATTCCTTTAATATAGTCTCTAAATATAAATGAGTTTCATTAGAAACACTTTAGAGTTTAAAGACAACTTCCAACAGATATTCATTTACTTTTTAATTCATTTTATAAAAAAATAGCTTGAATACCTCGACTCAAAACCTCTTGAATATGGAAATCATTTTTACAGGACCTTCTGATTGCATTGCAACAAAAAAAATTGATGTTCTCCTTCAGTATTTTTGTCTTGTTATTCAGTGCAAATGTCTAGAGACTCTTAAATCAAGATGCATTTAAAATAAGAAGTCTTGCTTTCTGTGAAATTATCAAAATTAAGTGAGTTCGTGATTAAAACAAGAAGAAATATCTGCCAATGGGCTCAGAAATTCAGCATAATTCGAAGGGAAGTTTTAATAACTCACTGACAGATATTTGTTCTTTAGTATAAACTCAATTTTATTCAATTTTGCAGACTAGAAGCAGATGCATCTTGATTTAAAGATGTTTCAATAGTCGTGTTGGAAAACAGGACAAAAATACAGAAGAAGATATTCATTTGCAGTGCATGTGCAATTTATTATTATGATGATTTCATAAATTTAACACTTTCTGCTCTGATTAAAGGCTTTAGTTTGTGCAAGAGTGATTTAAGACTTCAGACCCACAGAAAGCAGCTCTGCTGATACATTATTCTACAGAACTGCTGTGAACTGCTGTCCCACAACCAAAACACTTCAGCATTCAAATTTTAGATGTTTACTAAGATCCTTCTATTATCTATTCAATCCCACAATAATATTTAAAATATCAGTAAGATTAATATATATAAAATCATCATTTATTGGGTACTTTCAGTTGGGAGGTGTCTGTCCCGAACCCTGACCCTTAAATTTCAACTTGTGGAAATGAAATTGAAATGATTTTTGCATTTTTTTCCATTGTTTTTTTTTTTTTAAAAGTGAAACTAACATTTTTAAATTAAGAAACTTCATGTAAAAAAATAAAAGTGTCCCACATTGTCATGTCACGACTGAAACAGTGTGTTTTAGTGTTTTAGTCCATTGTCTGAGGCTGATTTTAACACACTTCCACACTATCGGTCAGAAACACTCCGGTCTCTCGCTCTCTTTCACAGCAGATCGACCATCAGTTTCAGTTCAATGTGTTCAAAAGGCTGAAAATCTGTGAGTAACTTTAAGGAAATTCACTACCGAACACCTTTAGGTAACACTTTATTCTACAGTGTCATTGTTACACATGTTACATGTATTTACTGTAGTAATAACTAGAAATTAAGCATAATTACATGCAATTAACCCTAAACCAAACCCTCATCCTAACCCTACAGTAAGTTCATGTAGTTAATTATCATTACTCAGTACTGAAATGTATAATTACACTGTAATACTGACACCCTAAAATAAAGTGTAACCCTCCTTTTTTTTCTTTTTTATGGTGTTATTCCATAAAATTTAGTTTTAGTGTGTGTACAACTGGTCAGTACTGTGTTAACCATTTATGATTAGTATGTGTGAGTTTGGCTCAAAAGTATAAAAATTGTCACTACTGAAACTTCACCACGTTACCGTGACCGTCTCGGTCATGACGTCATAGTTTTGGTAGAGAAAAAAGGGAGCGCAATCATTTATTTGTGGGAAATAAACTAAATTTTAATACAGTTATGAACATTATTAGAATTTTAGTATGTGTTAATACGCACATCATTAGTGTTTGAGTGCGCGAGTTGAATTCTGTCATGTGATTTAGTCACTGCAGAGAATGAGCATCATGACCAACACATGGATGTTCTGTCAAAAATATATTGAATTATCAAATAAGATGTTATTATAGTCTCTGGTTCAATGTTTACTCAGAACAACAGAGAAAGACTGAATTCAAGATTCATCAAATCTACTAAATTAAACTAGAAATATTGTTATATATTTGTAAATTGTAAATGTTACCGATTTACCAGTGAACACTTTTTTTTATTTTTAAATAACAAAAAATATATATATTTACAAGGCATATGTACAGAAAATCTTAATGAGTCAGTGTAACCCTTATTAAATGATTTATTATTGTTTCGGTAGTGACAAATTTGTGGGAAAAATACTGAGCATCAACTGCACAATTACTAGAAATGTTTACCTTTGATTTTATACAATTTGCATTCATACAACATTTGTGTAATAATATATTTGTTCAAAGCGTGTCAGAGTTCGAACCTCGTCAGTCTCAGTGCTCTCAGTCTCTCACCTCGTGCGGCCCGTACACCACGGCCAGAGCTCTGGTGTTGCCCTGCTCCAGGTAGGCGGACCCGTCGGCCTGCGCGAACACGCTCATGCGGGCCTGCACTTTCCGCAGCTCGGGCGCTTTCCGTCCATCGAGTCGGTATCCCTGATCTGACAGCAGCTCCAGTCCCGCCATTGACTCTTCACTCGGTAAAAACGCGCGTGCGCTTCTTCAGTTAATCTTCTGCTGTTGATATTCAGTGAGCACATGTTTACACCGCCCCCTGCTGGACTGATTCTGCTCTGGACATGATCTGCCGCCCCCTGCTGAGCTGGAGTGAGAAACTGGTGAGCATTTTTCTTTATTTAATTACGTTGATTTTATTCTTTTTAAAAGATTTATCAAAGAAATACGCATGTAACATATCAAAACTGCAGGGTGTTTCATTTTAGCATCATTTTAAAAAAAAACTTAACTAAACAGAACAGCTGGACTTCCATTTTCAACTAAAAACGCAACACTTTTTTAGTTTTAGCTTTTCGCTGTTAGTTTTAGCTGTTCATTTTGGGGGCCTGAAAATGCAAACAGGTTTCAAAATGCAAGTTTTCAAAACGATTCCATTGTCTACGGAGTCCTGCACATGACATACAGGAAAAAATAGTAGGCTAAAATGTGCGCATGATTTACTAATTCATTTCCTTGATTTACTAAATCTTGCACACGATTTACTTTTTTTCTTGCATGTCACGTGCGGAGCTCCGTAATGATCATCTCTGTGTTGAACTACAAAAACAATGACGTCATGCGCATGCTTATTATGTTTCTATAGGCGCGTAGTGTTTCTTTACAAAGTAACATCGCCATCTACTGGCCTGGCAGCAGAATACAGCGTTTTTGTGGATCAGTGTGAACGTTTGATAACGTTACGTTTTAATACTGACTGTAACTTTGTAGCATAATACTACTTGGTGGATCAAATCATAGGGTATCAAATCATATATATATATATATATATATATATATTTTCCCATGGTAATAGTAGTTTCTGCTTTTCTCCTGTTGAAGAAGGAAAAAAGACTTTCATGTGCTGAAAGATGTCAACAGTATTACGGATGATCGTTATATTTTGTATACATGACTAAAATATGTATTTTAGGTATGGAAATGGCATATTTTGAGTTTTGATATTTGGATCATTTTGGGGGGGATATTTTGAGTGACCACTGCTAGTTTGTGGACCTGGCAACCCGTTATATCATTCTGCAGCTCCTGTCCTTAAAGAAACAACATTTTCTTTCTTCTGTGGAACACAGAGGAAGATCTGAGGGAATGTCCTCGGGCAGATTTAATATAATTACAGAAGATAACTTTAAATGTCAAGCTCAGACCAAAATATCTAAAAGTAGTCTTCTGATGACACAAGTCAGCTTTGTGTGAAGATTCTGAGGGACGAAATGAAATTTGAGTCTTTGCCTCTCTCTGAAGTTACTCACAAATACCATCCCGGTCACGTTCAATTAAAAATGGCGGCGCTGGACGACGCATTGGCGCCAAACACTTCAAGTGTCACGTCATTTTTGAGATCGACCCAAACTGACTTAAATAATGACTTCAATTTCAAACGTTTACTGTATATACCTTCAGAGAAATTGCTCACATCGTGTGAACTACCATTTTAAATCGGATAAATGGCTTCTCTGTCAGCAGGGTTCCCAACAAATGCAATAACGGCCAGTGACCACTAGATGGAGCCCAACGACACCAGTTTGACTTTCTGTCTTCAAAAGTGCAGTGAGGTTCAAAGGTCTCAGTCGACTTTGAAAATCTGGGATTGGAAATGTAATTTAAACCACACTCAGATCTTGCTGGAGAACACGACCATCAGGAGTTCATGCTGCAAACGCTCCTCAGAAGAGCCAGAGCTTCTGTTTTTCATCATGTCCTTCTGTCGTGATGTCACGAGGCTCAGAGATAACATCTTATCATCTTAAGAAGCCTAACATTCATAAAGCCTTTAAACAACATTAAAATTCCCACCGATTTAAAGCTCAACCAGAACAATTCTCATTAAATTATTCCCAGAACAAAATATCTGCTCTCATTAAGTTTAAAGCTCTGAACCCTTTCCTTTTTTCAGTCAGCAGTTTGTTTGTTCTTTAGGTAGAAAAAGCAACATAAAACATTAATTCTCTCGAGTTATTAAAGCTTAACGTCTGATTTCTTTTTGTTTATATATTTTGCTGTCTGTTGGGGAACTTTATAATTTAGTTTCCACCATTTAGTCACCAAAAGACATCTCGAACAGCATTCATAATATAAAAGCACTTCAGAAAGTCGTGAAACAACCTAATGAATCCAACAAACATTAAAGGACGGCCTTAATCGCATCTGTCAGTGAACTTCAGTCCTCACGATACTAATCTCAGTCTCAAACCCAAAACATGTTTCCATTTAAAGTTGTCAAGGCTTATGTGAATGAAGTCTTCTCTCAGGATTGTGAGAACAGTCCCACACACTCGATAAACAAGAACATTGTGCTGTTTACAGAAGGATTCTGACCTCATTATATCACAGTCCACATGGTAGCTGAAATCCGCTCACTGAATGCTGCAGTTTGTAAACCGTGAGGGTTTTTCCCCATTAAAGATATAAATGATGGACTAGATCAAATATTTAGCATTTAAGACACTATATAACACACTTTCCCAAGGTGCACCGTGAGGTACGGACTCAGGGATTGGACGGCTGTGTGCTGATGTCATCGACCATGTGCTGGGGATTCTGAATTGATGTCACAATGTTTTCTTAGATCGTGTGTTTGTTAACACAAGCGTGTCGCGGTTCTGTGGAGCACAACTGACGACCTGTTGATACAGAACTGTTCATGCTGCTCGCATCAAGTTCAAGGCGCTGATCCACCACAGGCTCTGCTCCTCCTACCTCCACACACTGCTACAACGCTACATCTCCACCAGAAGACTGCGATCACTAAAGGAACGAAGGCTTGTGGTACCGTCACAGAGAGGCTCAAAATCACTCTCCAGAACATTCTCCTTCACTGCTCCCTGCTGGTGGAATGATCTCCCTACTTTCATCAGGAACGCAGAATCCCTGGCAATATTCAAGAGACAGCTGAAAACTCATCTCTTCCGTGAACACTTAATCCCCTCATAAAAAAAAGAAAAAACACCCTATCCTTCCCCCTTTTTCCCTTCCTACTCTAGCTTATGGTACTGAGCAATGTATGAAACTTGTATTGTGAGCACTTCCTGTGTCTATTTGCCAATTCATGAAGAATCACTTGTTTGTTTTCCTCACTTGTGAGTCGCTTTGGATAAAAGCGTCTGCTAAATGACTAAATGTTCATAGTGTCCGTTTGAGGAAACTGTGATTTTAATATTTCACAGTGATTATTTGCGCCGGCTCAGTGGTAGTAAACATTATTTTAAGATCAATTCATTGTAGAATAGAGAGGATTCTTGAAAACATGCCTAATTCTACTCATTTTTTATGTTGAGATCTATAAATATAAACATTACAGAATGCAAATATTTTAAAATCAAAATTCATACACATGAAAAAATTTATAAAGCTAAAGATTAGGATGTAAACAACGCCATGTTTTCAGGTAAATATATTATTAATTTTTATTTCCACATGCAAAATTCTGGGTTAAAAACAACCCAAGTTGGGTAGAAAATGGACCGACCCAGCGGTTGGTTTAAAACATCCCATTCACTGGGTTAAAACAAAAAATTCATTGGGTTAAAACAACCCATTCGCTGGGTTGAAACAATCCATTCGCTGGGTTAAAACAACCCATTTGCTGGGTTAAAACAACCCAATCAAACAACCCAATCGCTGGGTTAAAACATCCCATTTGCTGGGTTAAAACAACCCAATCAAACAACCCATTCGCTGGGTTAAAACAAAAAATTCATTGGGTTAAAACAACCCATCTGCTGGGTTAAAACAATCCATTCGCTGGGTTAAAACAACCCATTTGCTGGGTTAAAACAAAAAATTCGTTCTGTTAAAACAACCCAATCAAACAACCCATTCGCTGGGTTAAAACAAAAAGTTCGTTGGGTTAAAACAACCCAATTGCTGCATGGGTTTGTCCATTTTCAACCCAATTTTGGTTTGTTTTTTACCCAGCAGTTTTCATTAAATCAAACCTTTTGTTGGAAATGGTATAATGTTTATCAAAAACATTTGAAAACAGCATGAAAACAAATATTACATTTGTATTTTGCACAAAATTGTTAAACACTAAAGAGTGTTTGTTGTTGGTATGAACGATCAGCTTTGAGATTCCATGTATTTATTTTCTGCAGCTCAGCAGCAGCGCCTGCCTTCTTTCGCAAACATATTTATCAACTAATGATTAACAAAATCCCACAACGGAATGCTTGAACTGTGTCCACACACATACATAGCTTCTTCTTTTATAAAAGCACAGCCTTCACATTTGCGAGTATAAAACACCAAAAAAATGTGCTTGATATATATTTTTGGAGCGCTGGCCATAACGAGTGGAGTTTTCAGCCAAGACGCAGCAAGCTCTCTGCCAGAGGCTCGAGGTAAGCTTTATTTGTTCGGAAAACACACTGTCTCTCTGCACAGACACAAGCGTGTTGGATCTGTCCAAGCCTGTCTCTTTTCCTCCTCTCCTCCCTCAATAGAAGTGTTTGTAGCCGTGGGTTCATCTGTGAAGATCCCGTGCGCTGACGGAGAGGGGAAAGGGGTGGAGTGGAGATTCAACAGCTCAGTGTTTGTCTCGGGCCCTGTTCTCTCCATACAGAACTCTAGTCTGAAGGACCGAGGCGTCTACACCTGCCACCAGCCAGATGGAAACCTCATACTCACCGTGTCTCTACACCTGGGATGTGGGTTGATGCTTATCTTCCTGTTTTAAAGGAAGTCTGCTAAAAATGTCTCTCTGAATTTACATTGGAATTTGATTCTGTTTGCTCTATTTAGATCCTCCTTCTCTTCTGGAAGTGTCTTGTTGGTCTCCAAGTTATCCTAAAAGAGCAATATGTTCTTGGACACCGACTCCAGACCCAGTGCTTCCAACACATTATATTGCGACATACAGGTATCTGTGCTTTGAAATGCAGTGTTATAATACAAAGTTATATACTGAGGAATTTAAAATGCAGTATAATAGTTCAAAATATTTGCTTCTGAATTTAATTTAGGAGTTATTCAGAACCACTCTCAAGAGCCCGTCAGTGCCAGAAATGGGAAGGAGACAGGCAGTGTGTTCTGGAGGAGCTGGAGATCTTCTCCAGAGAGCCGTCTCTTCTCAACATCACAGCTGTTAATGCTCTGGGAAGCACAACACACATATCGCCATTTATTTTTGAGCAGATAGGTGAGATTTTCATTGCTCATTTCCCTTTATTCCACTGGTTTGCAAACATGTATTTTTAGTAATATTATTTAGTAATTATTATTTTATTATTTAGTAATAATTTTTGTGAATATTATATAGGCTCAAATAATCAATATACACATAAAAATAATTATGCACATAAATATTTACAGTGTTTTGTGAAAGAATTCAAATAATTTCATATTTTGTTGTTGTTGTCTTATGTGAAACTACTTTAAATGACTTTTTTCCACATTAATCTACACTCCATACACTATAAGCAAGAAACTCATTAAAAATAAAAAACTGAAATAATTGCATGAGTAGTGTTACGCAAGTTATGTAATCAGACTTTTTTCAAGTAGTTTGTAAAGTAAAGCATTACTTTACTGAATGAGTTGTTTTAACCCAGCGATTGGGTTGTTTTAACCCAGTGAATGGGTTGTTTAATCCCAGCGATTGGGTTGTTTTAACCCAGCGATTGGGTTGTTTAATCCCAGAGATTGGGTTGTTTTAACCCAGCAATTGGGTTGTTTTAACCCAGTGAATGAGTTGTTTTAACCCAGCGAATGGGTTGTTTAATCCCAGTGATTGGGTTGTTTTAACCCAGTGAATGGGTTGTTTTAACCCAGTGAATGGGTTGTTTTAACCCAGTGAATGGGTTGTTTAATCCCAGCGATTGGGTTGTTTTAACCCAGCGATTGGGTTGTTTTAAGCCAGCGATTGGGTTGTTTTAACCCAGCGATTGGGTTGTTTTAACCCAGCGATTGGGTTGTTTTAACTCAGCGATTGGGTTGTTTAATTCCAGAGATTGGGTTGTTTTAACCCAGCGATTGGGTTGTTTAATTCCAGCGATCTGAAGTCACTGTACTTTAGTCTATGTCACTACAGAAAACAAACAGCTGCTTTTGCCGCTTCTTTTCAATGTTCACATCTTACCACCGAGTGTTTTAATGTGTGTTGCAGTGAAGCCCGATCCTCCGGTGAACGTGAGCGTAATGGTGATGCCGGGCAGGAAGCTGTCAGTGCAGTGGGCTCCTCCACCCACCTGGCCGGACCCCGTCAACTTTCTCCTGAAATACACAGTCAGGTTCCACTGGGGCAGACCTGAGACCGCCAGAACTGTGAGCTTCCTCTTCCTGCAGACGGTCCACCAAACAGAACAATTAAAGCAGTATTTGAAAAGTCACTACAGACTTTTTATTCTCTTCACTCTTTGTTTTCTAGCTTGGCCCTTATGAGTCTAACAACATGGTTCTGAGTGGACTGGTGGCAGGAAGGACTTATTACATCCAAATATCTGCGAAGGACTTCCTGGATGACGGGCGGAGCAGCGACTGGAGCGCCCCGACACGAGCCACTATACCCATCAACTGACCCGACGAACCAACACATCACCCAAAAGAAGAAATGATAGCCACATGAAAGCTCAACTTTATTCATCTGAAAAATACAGGAGCTCCATCTGCAAATAATCACAAAGCTTGAAAGTGTTCTTCTCTAAACTTTAGTGAAACAATAAAATCACACTTTATCAAGCTTAAAAAAGCCATTAATGACAGTTCTGAATTAGTAACAAATCTGTACTGAAAAGTTTCATTTGAAAAACACTTGATTGTTTTGAATAAAATATGGTTTAAAAGACTTTTTTTAGATATATTGGTGTTTTATCAGTCTAACTCTATTATAAATGCTGTTTTGTAGAGTTATTTATACACTATTATAGTATTTAGTCATATTTTGAATATTTAGCTTTTTGTACTTATGTCATTTTTATTGTTTTAATATTTATATTTAGCTTTAATTAATTTTAGCTTTAATTAAGTTTTTAGCACTTCAACTTTTCTTCCAGTTAGTTGCCAAGAAAACATTGTATTTTCATTTAAGTGTGTTAAGGTTATGGTTTTTCCTCTAATATTTATATTTTATTATATTGTTATTTATTTCAGCTTTATTTCAATTAAAAATTATTTGTAATTGTTTTAATTTTTGTTAACAATAAGAACAATTATGAGCTCATTGAGAAAAAAATTAAAGGAAAAGTTCACACAAAAATTAAATATTCAATCCATATTAATTGAAATTGCATGGTGAAAAATGACTGGTTTGAACCGTTCAAAACTTCTCATGTTAGAGTTTTGGGTAACACTTTACAATAAGGTTCATTAGTTAACAACATTAGTTAACAACATTAGTTAACATGAACTAATAATGAACTGCACTTATACAGCATTAATTAATCTTTGTTAATGTTAATGTCAACATTTACTAATACATTATTAAAATCTTGTTAACATGAGTTAATGAACTGTGAACTAACATGAACAAACAATGAACAACTGTATTTTCATTAACTAACGTTAACGAAGATTAGTAAATACAGTAACAAATGTATTGCTCATGGTTAGTTCATGTTAGTTAATACATTAACTAATGTTTAACTAATGAACCTTATTGTAAAGTGTTACCGAGTTTTGAATGAGAGAGTAAAACATGACAGAGTTTGTTTGTGGCTGAACTTTCCCTTCAGAATAAACAACTGATTAGAATGAAATTGAAAAATACTCATTCATTATTTTGTGCAAAATCAGATGTCAGGTGGAGCTGGCGATACGGCCAAAAAATGTTTCCATATCGGTCGGTCTCAATATTCATCACATTTACCATTAATGGGGAAGGAAATGTTTTCCACAGATTTGTTAGACCTGGAGAATGAATGTAAGTTTAACTTTGTTCACAATTAAACTCTCACCTTTTACTTTAGGGACATTTTATTTTCCCTAAAATCTGTTTACCATTTTATTTTTTTCTGGATTCCATAAAGTTTTATGATTTCATACAAATGTATCCTAAAAAATGGTGTCTAACTAAATAAATGAATAAACTTTAACAGTTTAATCAATCCTAACTGAAAATATAACAAATCATTTACAACAAAACATTGCATTTTTATTTTTGATCAAATAAGTTGCTACACAACAGAACTGTAAAAACATCCTGGTTGTATGATATTTAAAAAATATATATATTACCACAATTTTAAGACTTACATTTTAGTTTACAATTGTAATAAATTTCTGTCATTATTTCCGAACCGAACTTTTATTTTGACGGGTTGTCATGAAGATTTGACGGTAGTTTCTCTCAAATGAAACGGTAAAAAGCTCGTGAAGTGATTCTCAGAAGCGGCTCTGGAGATGAAGTTCATGTGTTGAGACGCAGACGCTGAAACACGGTGAGTTCGTTTGAGTCGGTGCAGCAGACGAAACTACGGCACTCACACAGAGACACACAGAACACGCAGACTTACTGCTGACGCGTTTATTTCTGCTGCGTGATTGTCCCTTTATATTCACAATCATTTCACTTATCAAATGTCAGATTTTAATGAGCGGTTCATTCATAAACCCGTAAGATCTTGCCTTCATTCTGTGGAAACACAAACCGGAAGACAGAACACGAGGGGCGGAGCTACAGAAGGTCTACATCAGACATTTTTCTATTGCCGATTCCGTTGATTAATACCGACACCGTTTATCATCGATTGTGACTGTTCCTCTTTTTCCCCTTAACACAATTACTTGACATCGAAACAGCCAAATCTTGTTTTCAGCATCGCGTGAATTCAGTCTAATATGTCAGCAATCAGCGGCGTCACAAACTCGGAATGACGAACGCCCAGGGAGAAGGATGGAGCGCGAGGCAGGTGCGCCGTCACCTTCTCCGGGCTGTGTGTGCCTGGGCCAGGCTTCCGCGTGGCATCGCTGGGAATATTGTGACGGCTTTGCATGGAGAAAGAAGGCTGTCTGTTCAAGTAAACGCTCGGATCGGTGCTGTTGTAGCGGCCGGGGCCCGGGGTCATGGACAGATCCTCGGACGGACCGCCCGCTGTCCTGCGCGCCGACATGGTGAAGCTGGCGCTGGAGGATTTGTGGGGGACGTGGGAGCCGAAGAGGTTGGGTAAGGTGTAGCGGTTGGGCGCGGGGACGGGATCCACAGTGCGGTAGCGCGTACGGAAGGCCATGGTGTAAGACGGAGGTCTGTGGTGAAAGTTCAGAGGTGGAGCTTTCTCAGGACTGTAGGCTCCCGGTCCAGGAGTCTGGAATGTTCCAGCTGGTCAGGAACAGAGAATCAACAACTGACATCAACAATTCCTCTTTTTCAACCTCTACATTCTGGCAATGCCCAGTTTCAGTTCAATCACAGATGAATCAAATCAAGCCCGTATTAGTTTCTCTTAAAGAGTATAACAGAGCTACAGGGTGAATCAACATCACAAACTTTGATTCGAAGCAAAAATTTCAAATTCAGACTAAAAGTCAAAGTCTGTGGCTTTATGAGGGAAAGAACTACAATCCCACAAAACATTGTGACTGACAAACTAATTTAAATCAATAAATATATATAAAACTACATTTAAAGATATTGATTATGTACACTAAAATATGCTGGATTAAAAACAACCAGAGTTGGATTAAAAAAGGGTAAACCCAGTGATGGGGTTGTTTTAACCAAGTGATTCAGACGTTTAAACCCAGCGAATGGATGGTTTTAACCCAGCGATTGGGTTGTTTTAACCCAGCGAATTGGTTGTTTTAACCCAGCAAATGGATGGTTTTAACCCAGCGATTGGGTTGTTTTAGCCCAGTGAATTGATGGTTTTAACCCAGCAAATGGATGGTTTTAACCCAGCGATTGGGTTGTTTTAACCCAGCGAATGGATGGTTTTAACCCAGCGATTGGGTTGTTCTAACCCAGTGAATTGATGGTTTTAACCCAGCGATTGGGTTGTTTTAAACCAGTGAATTGATGGTTTTAACCCAGCGAATGGATGGTTTTAACCCAGCGATTGGGTTGTTTTAACCCAGTGAATGGATGGTTTTAACCCAGCAATTGGGTTGTTTTAACCCAGTGAATGGATGGTTTTAACCCAGCGAATGGATGGTTTTAACCCAGCGATTGGGTTGTTTTAACCCAGCAAATGGATGGTTTTAACCCAGCGATTGGGTTGTTTTAACCCAGCGAATTGGTTGTTTTAACCCAGCAAATGGATGGTTTTAACCCAGTGAATGGATGGTTTTAACCCAGCGATTGGGTTGTTTTAACCCAGCGAATTGGTTGTTTTAACCCAGCAAATGGATGGTTTTAACCCAGTGAATGGATGGTTTTAACCCAGCGATTGGGTTGTTTTAGCCCAGTGAATTGATGGTTTTAACCCAGCAAATGGATGGTTTTAACCCAGCGATTGGGTTGTTTTAACCCAGCGAATGGATGGTTTTAACCCAGCGATTGGGTTGTTCTAACCCAGTGAATTGATGGTTTTAACCCAGCGATTGGGTTGTTTTAACCCAGTGACTTGATGGTTTTAACCCAGCGAATGGATGGTTTTAACCCAGCGATTGGGTTGTTTTAACCCAGTGAATTGATGGTTTTAACCCAGCGAATGGATGGTTTTAACCCAGCGATTGGGTTGTTTTAACCCAGCAAATGGATGGTTTTAACCCAGCGAATGGATGGTTTTAACCCAGCGATTGGGTTGTTTTAACCCAGTGAATGGATGGTTTTAACCCAGCAATTGGGTTGTTTTAACCCAGTGAATGGATGGTTTTAACCCAGCGAATGGATGGTTTTAACCCAGCGATTGGGTTGTTTTAACCCAGCAAATGGATGGTTTTAACCCAGCGATTGGGTTGTTTTAACCCAGCGAATTGGTTGTTTTAACCCAGCAAATGGATGGTTTTAACCCAGTGAATGGATGGTTTTAACCCAGCGATTGGGTTGTTTTAACCCAGCGAATTGGTTGTTTTAACCCAGCAAATGGATGGTTTTAACCCAGTGAATGGATGGTTTTAACCCAGCGATTGGGTTGTTTTAGCCCAGTGAATTGATGGTTTTAACCCAGCAAATGGATGGTTTTAACCCAGCGATTGGGTTGTTTTAACCCAGCGAATGGATGGTTTTAACCCAGCGATTGGGTTGTTCTAACCCAGTGAATTGATGGTTTTAACCCAGCGATTGGGTTGTTTTAACCCAGTGACTTGATGGTTTTAACCCAGCGAATGGATGGTTTTAACCCAGCGATTGGGTTGTTTTAACCCAGTGAATTGATGGTTTTAACCCAGCGAATGGATGGTTTTAACCCAGCGATTGGGTTGTTTTAACCCAGCAAATGGATGGTTTTAACCCAGTGAATGGATGGTTTTAACCCAGCGATTGGGTTGTTTTAACCCAGCGAATGGATGGTTTTAACCCAGCGATTGGATGGTTTTAACCCAGCGAATGGGTTGTTTTAACCCAGCGATTGGGTTGTTTTAACTCAGTGATTGGGTTGTTTTAACTCAGCAGTTTTAATTTATTTTAAATTTCCAATCTATTTCTTTTTCATTTTAAGACAGCCATATACTATTTTTTGAACAATAGTTGGGTTAAATAAAACTACACAGCAGGTTGGGCAAACATTTAACCCAACTGCTGGGTTAAAACAAACCAGTTGCTGGGTTTGTCCATTTTCAAAGTGTATATAGAGTGTATATAGAAACAACATATATTACAATAATGTAATTTCCAGGTTAATGTAACCGGACCTGCACTTTATGAGTTATGAAAATGTTCTTGATAAAATAATGAGCAGATATGTTTGAAAACACACCTGTCTTCTTCTTTCTGCCCAGCATGGAGTACGACGGCGTCCCATCTTTGCCAAAGCGTGTAATTTTGGCGTCTACGTGATACTGCGGTCCTGGACTGGAATCCACCGACACCACTACTCAAAAACAGCATTATGGGAAACCAGCAGAATTTACTAATAGACATTCTAAGCAACATGAATCTAATTAGACTCAAGCATATTCCTCGCAGCGCTCTACTGTTCGAAATGCTATTTAACATTAATTAAACTGGATCACAATCAAGCATATGGACTGTATTAGCTTAATATGCCAGAGAAATCACATTTATCATTTTATTGCATGCCGTTGTTTGTGTTATAAAGTCCAGATGTGTATTAATACTTTGATCAAACTGGGTGTTCTCAAACCCCTCCAATTCCTTCCAAACTTGTGTTACATGTCACTAATTAGGCGTGTAAGTGTGAGCCTGTGACTGTAAATCCACCTACTACTTCAGTGCGGCGCTGCAGACACTAATTAATCTATAAAATTATCAGTCCATACAAGTGTCATGTTGATATATATGTATTTTCTGCATGAACAAGCATGTTAAAAGCATTCTCAAGTGATTAAACCTCGCATTAGTTGAGTGGATCATGTCATCTGTCAGCGTGAGAAGTGTCTGATTTCATGCGGTGTCACTCACTGTTGCTGCTCATGCGGCTGTGGAAGGAGTAGGCCGGGCTGCTGGGTTTGGTGTAGTCGTGGTTTATGTAACCGATAGTGGGCGGAAGAGCGTAACGCCCGGGCCCGGGTCCTGCAGGAACACACAAAAACAAGCTGTGCACAGCCTGTTAGGGCTACGCTTCATTGTAAGGGGATGTAGTACCCGAGTAATACTAATCAACTGCATGTACTTACTATAGAGTCACGGTTAGGGTTTGTTACTTGTAATTATGCATTATTTATTGCTATTATTATAGGAAGTACATGTAACTAGGGCTGCCAAAATTAACGTGTTAAAGGGGAACTATCCAAAAAATCTAAAAAATCTCTCTTGGGGAAACATTTAACCCAACCTCTGGGTTAAAACATCCCAATCACTGGGTTCGTCCATTCGGTTGTTTTTCACCCAGCAGTGTATGGTTTGGTTTAGGGTTAGTTACCTGTGATGATAATCAAAACCAAACAGATGTTTTGTTAGTTTTCGGAAGAGTATCTGAGGCACGAGCTGTAAGCTCCGCCCTCTTCTGGAAAATGGGGCGGGGAGCAGCAGCTCATTTGCATTTAAAGATACATGCACGAAAACAGCATGTTCTCTTTTAAGCTTGAATGGACAAAAACACACAAAATTATGCGAAAATGCACATTATCATCGTAAACACAGTCTTAAATGAATTAAATAAAGTCTTAAATGAACGTAAAAAGTGGTGAGGAAATGGAACACATGTGCGTCAGCTCTTAAAGTGACAGCAGCCTAATAAACCTCTCCTGTCATTAATGTTAATAAAAGAACAAAAGACTAACAGAAAATCACTGAATGACTTTTATAGCTTTAATAAAGATTATTCCTCATTTATAATTGATGCAGTAAAGACTGTGAAGTGTTTGAAAACTTTATTAAATTTCTGTATATTTCCTACTTGCTAGATCAAATATTTAAAATATACTGTCTTTATGTTGTTTCTACACTGATTTGGAGGATAAATGTGAAATGATTACAATATAAAAATATACTAAAATCTTTAACGTTAGGTGCGATTAATCACAGAAGAAATGTGATTACTTTAGTTAATTTTTTTTAATCTGTGTGTAACTATGTCACCTTAAAATAAAGTAAGTACATAATAATATGTAATAAATTATGGTTGTATCACTAGACTACAACTATGATCAAAACTGAAATAAGTTTAATTTGAAGCACAAAAAATTACTAACTGGAAATAAATAAAAACTAAAACTGAAATAAAAATAAATTAAGCCTCAACAGTAATATTCAATAATAAGAATAATTAAGAATGATTAATTAAGAATAATTATTAAGAATAATTCAAAATATTAATAAAAAACTACAATAGTATAGTATTATAAATAACACTAGAATAACATTGTTAATAACTGACTGTAATAACTGATTAATTTTGTTAGTCAATACATCTGTTAGCTGCGTTCCTTTTTTATTACACCTAAAGTAAAAGTATGGAATGTGATTCACACATGCTGCGCACATTTCTAAAGTCCAGCAGAATCTCGGCTGTAAACTTTCATTTGAAATCGTATGAATTTTGTTACACAGTTAAATGTCACACCTTCTCAAAGCTTTGGAACAGACAAAAGAAGTTCCAGTTCTATTCTCAGAATGATACAAGCAGGTGTTGCAATAAAAGACCAAACTGACAGTTTCTTTCATCAAACTGCCAATCCGCTCTCCAGAGCCCAATGGGAGCATGCGGTACATGTCTGAACGACTGACAAAGCCCTGCGCTGAAATAAATCGTCAGATCTCCTTGCTTTGCTGAATGCTTCTTTCGACACCATCATTTACACAAATGAATCTCTTGAAATGAGCGCTCACAAACTCACCTCGCTCCCTGCCGGCGATGATGGGCCGCCGTCTCACCACTTCCCCCATGCCGGCTGTATTTTCTGGCTGGATTAAAGAGCCGACGGCAAAAGCGGCAGCAAGAGTGTTCGAGGAGGTCCAGCAAAGGTTGAAGTTTCAGTTTAGACACACTGGAGAGATACAACTGCGGCCTGAATTATAAATGAATCGTACAAGCACAAGAAACCTTATCCTTGTCCAGGCCGCAAGAACTTCCATCTCAATATCTTTACGCATAACAGATTTCCAAACATCCATCACCGACTACAAAAGAACACCTGCAGTTACAGCTCGACAACTTCTGTGTAATCGACGGCTAATGAACTAATTACACGATGTGAGAAATTACTGAGAGAACCACTTTATCCTTTAAAAACCCTCTCAAATGTACTTCGAATGTGACTAGGTAACACTTTCTGGTAAGGTCTGATCAGTTAATGCATTAACTAACAATTATCAATACAGCATTTATTAATGTTAAATAATAAAAAAATATAAGTACATTATTAACAGATGCAACTTTTGATCCTAAAAATGTAAATGTTGAGATTAACACTAGCTAAGATTAATAAATGCTCATTGTTAGTTCATGTTAAACCTTATTGTAAAAGTGTTACAGAAATATTTTCACAACATTCATTTGTGTGATTTCCAGGCCTAGGAAATTTTACAAAATATTGGTTTCACTTTATTTTAAGGAAGCTTGTTTCCGGCATGAAATAAAAAATAAAAAAGATAAATACGACTTTTTATCTCACAATTCTGACTTTATATCATGTAATTATGAGAAAAAAAAGTCAGAATTGCGAGATATAAAGTCAGAATTGAGATATAAAGTCAGAATTGAGTTATAAAGTCAGAATTGTGAGATATAAAGTCAGAATTGAGATATAAAGTCAGAATTGTGAGATATAAAGTCAGAATTGTGAGATATAAAGTCAGAATTGAGTTATAAAGTCAGAATTGTGAGATATAAAGTCAGAATTGCGAGTTATAAAGTCAGAATTGAGTTATAAAGTCAGAATTGTGAGATATAAAGTCAGAATTGAGAGATATAAAGTCAGAATTGTGATATAAAGTCAGAATTGTGAGATATAAAGTCAGAATTGTGAGATATAAAGTCAGAATTGTGATATAAAGTCAGAATTGTGATATAAAGTCAGAATTGCGAGTTATAAAGTCAGAATTGTGAGTTATAAAGTCAGAATTGCGAGATATAAAGTCAGAATTGCGAGATATAAAGTCAGAATTGTGATATAAAGTCAGAATTGTGAGATATAAAGTCAGAATTGTGAGATATAAAGTCAGAATTGTGATATAAAGTCAGAATTGTGAGTTATAAAGTCAGAATTGTGAGTTATAAAGTCAGAATTGCGAGATATAAAGTCAGAATTGTGAGATATAAAGTCAGAATTGTGATATAAAGTCAGAATTGTGAGTTATAAAGTCAGAATTGCGAGATATAAAGTCAGAATTGCGAGTTATAAAGTCAGAATTGTGAGATATAAAGTCAGAATTGCGAGATATAAAGTCAGAATTGCGAGATATAAAGTCAGAATTGCGAGTTATAAAGTCAGAATTGTGAGATATAAAGTCAGAATTGCGAGATATAAAGTCAGAATTGCGAGTTATAAAGTCAGAATTGTGAGATATAAAGTCAGAATTGCGAGATATAAAGTCAGAATTGCGAGATATAAAGTCAGAATTGCGAGTTATAAAGTCAGAATTGTGAGATATAAAGTCAGAATTGCGAGATATAAAGTCAGAATTGCGAGATATAAAGTCAGAATTGCGAGTTATAAAGTCAGAATTGTGAGATATAAAGTCAGAATTGCGAGATATAAAGTCAGAATTGCGAGTTATAAAGTCAGAATTGTGATATAAAGTCAGAATTGTGATATAAAGTCAGAATTGTGATATAAAGTCAGAATTGTGAGATATAAAGTCAGAATTGTAAGATATAAACTTTGTTATAATGTCCAATTGTCTGACGTTTTTTTCCCAGAATTGCGAGTTTAGATCTAGAATCTAAAAAAAGTCGCAATTATCCTTTTTATTTTTTTATTCAGTGGTGGAAACAAGCTTCCATATTATTTTGACGGTCCACTTTAGACTCCACTAACTATAAGTAACGTTACGCCTGCATGTCAACTAACTCTCATTAGAGTATTAGTAGACTGTTAGTTTAGGGTTAATAGAATAAGTTGACCTGTAGTTGTTTACTTAACTTAATTATAGTTAGCAGAATTTCTATTGGTGAACATCAAGTGTAGCAGATATTAAGCAGAGCCTCTTCTGACTGATAGTTGAGGTGTAGTCACTGTTTCTGGATGAACCCTGATAGAGAAGCATCAAACGGACGTGTCAGACTCATGGACACCTTTCAACCAGTGACTCAAAACAAATGAAACGTCTGGACCCTGCTCTGGTTTCTGTGGCATAGTTTTACAGTAGGACGTCCCGTATCACGTTACTCTGATTTAACAGCGTGAAGCTGCTTCAAACCCATGTTTAAAACAGCTCCAAACTGATGAAATACTGTGTAAAATGTAAGAAAGTGTGTCTGGTGAAAGCAGAGACGTCATCCCTGACCCGTGAGCGGACATTAAACATTAACCTGCTCTGTGTAGAAGCGGGGAACACTACAGCTGACCTCTGGCACACAGCCGGAGAAGAGCCGGAGGTCAAGTTACCTTCGCGTTGAGGAGATTAAGCATCTAAACAGATCCGTCAGCTGGTCTGCATACAGAAGCTCATCATCAACTCTCTCCAGGAGTCTGACACCTCACCAGCTTTAAATAAAAAGCAGGGAATGTCATTTTGCAATTTGATCCTGAGCATATTATTGATCTGTGTACCATGAAAGCGCTCGAGGACTCACTTTACAAACACTTCTTGGAGAAACAATGCTGAGGATTATGGCTTGTTAGAAGAGCATAGACCGAACTTATTTCATGAAGCGTGTTTATTGTTTCAAATGTAAAGGACTCCAAACCCAATGGCCTAAAGCTTCATTTTTTGTTCTTTGTGGGTGTCACTTAGAGAAAAGTGAAATACTGACCGTGGAAGAGGCCAGAGTAAGAGCGCTAATTTGACCAGACAACTGCTCTACACACATTCATCTTCTTCCCTGTAGAGAATCCGCTCTGGCAAAACACTTCAGCTTCATGAGTTCTGCTATTCCTGGATCAGTTTGGAATTCTGCTCTCGTCCTCCTGAAAAACTCGCTTCAAAACCAGTATTGTTTCTAAATAAATGCGTCTGAATATCTATAAACCTTGAGGGAAAAACTGACTTGAAAAATAGTTGTCTAATTGTTTTTTACTTGTTTAAGCATCTCAGAATGTATTGAAAACTCAAATTTGAATGTGATCTCTGAAAAAAATGATCTTAAAACGATTTTCTGAAGTAGTGTTGTCAAAAGTACCAATTTTGGTTACAAGTCGGTTCACGCTTTAACAGATACGTCTGCGATTGGCCGTTGAGTTCACGCGCTCAACAGATACGACTGCGATTGGCCGTTGAGTTCACGCGCTCAACAGATACGACTGCGATTGGCCGTTGAGTTCACGCGCTCAACAGATACGACTGCGATTGGCCGTTGAGTTCACGCGCTCAACAGATACGTCTGCGATTGGCCGTTGAGTTCAAGCGCTCAACAGATACGACTGCGATTGGCCGTTGAGTTCAAGCGCTCAACAGATACGTCTGCGATTGGCCGTTGAGTTCACGCGCTCAACAGATACGACTGCGATTGGCCGTTGAGTTCACGCGCTCAACAGATACGACTGCGATTGGCCGTTGAGTTCACGCGCTCAACAGATACGTCTGCGATTGGCCGTTGAGTTCACGCGCTCAACAGATACGACTGCGATTGGCCGTTGAGTTCAAGCGCTCAACAGATACGTCTGCGATTGGCCGTTGAGTTCACGCGCTCAACAGATACGACTGCGATTGGCCGTTGAGTTCACGCGCTCAACAGATACGTCTGCGATTGGCCGTTGAGTTCACGCGCTCAACAGATACGACTGCGATTGGCCGTTGAGTTCACGCGCTCAACAGATACGTCTGCGATTGGCCGTTGAGTTCAAGCGCTCAACAGATACGTCTGCGATTGGCCGTTGAGTTCACGCGCTCAACAGATACGACTGCGATTGGCCGTTGAGTTCACGCGCTCAACAGATACGTCTGCGATTGGCCGTTGAGTTCAAGCGCTCAACAGATACGTCTGCGATTGGCCGTTGAGTTCACGCGCTCAACAGATACGACTGCGATTGGCCGTTGAGTTCACGCGCTCAACAGATACGTCTGTGATTGGCCGTTGAGTTCACGCGCTCAACAGATACGTCTGCGATTGGCCGTTGAGTTCACGCGCTCAACAGATACGTCTGCGATTGGCCGTTGAGTTCACGCGCTCAACAGATACGTCTGCGATTGGCCGTTGAGTTCACGCGCTCAACAGATACGACTGCGATTGGCCGTTGAGTTCACGCGCTCAACAGATACGTCTGTGATTGGCCGTTGAGTTCAAGCGCTCAACAGATACGTCTGCGATTGGCCGTTGAGTTCACGCGCTCAACAGATACGACTGCGATTGGCCGTTGAGTTCACGCGCTCAACAGATACGTCTGCGATTGGCCGTTGAGTTCACGCGCTCAACAGATACGTCTGCGATTGGCCGTTGAGTTCACGCGCTCAACAGATACGACTGCGATTGGCCGTTGAGTTCACGCGCTCAACAGATACGTCTGTGATTGGCCGTTGAGTTCAAGCGCTCAACAGATACGTCTGCGATTGGCCGTTGAGTTCAAGCGCTCAACAGATACGACTGCGATTGGCCGTTGAGTTCACGCGCTCAACAGATACGACTGCGATTGGCCGTTGAGTTCACGCGCTCAACAGATACGACTGCGATTGGCCGTTGAGTTCAAGCGCTCAACAGATACGTCTGCGATTGGCCGTTGAGTTCACGCGCTCAACAGATACGACTGCGATTGGCCGTTGAGTTCACGCGCTCAACAGATACGTCTGTGATTGGCCGTTGAGTTCACGCGCTCAACAGATACGACTGCGATTGGCCGTTGAGTTCACGCGCTCAACAGACACGTACGTGATTGGCCGTTGAGTTCACGCGCTCAACAGATACGTCTGCGATTGGCCGTTGAGTTCACGCGCTCAACAGACACGTACGTGATTGGCCGTTGAGTTCACGCGCTCAACAGATACGTCTGCGATTGGCCGTTGAGTTCACGCGCTCAACAGATACGACTGCGA
The DNA here is from genome assembly GCA_038088235.1 of Zacco platypus. Lineage (NCBI taxonomy): Eukaryota > Metazoa > Chordata > Actinopteri > Cypriniformes > Xenocyprididae > Zacco > Zacco platypus. The sequence goes on along the minus strand of CM076080.1, from coordinate 34,060,691 downwards.
TTGGCCGTTGAGTTCACGCGCTCAACAGATACGTCTGCGATTGGCCGTTGAGTTCACGCGCTCAACAGACACGAACGTGATTGGCCGTTGAGTTCACGCGCTCAACAGATACGTCTGGGATTGGCCGTTGAGTTCACGCGCTCAACAGATACGTCTGCGATTGGCCGTTGAGTTCACGCGCTCAACAGATACGTCTGCGATTGGCCGTTGAGTTCACGCGCTCAACAGATACGTCTGCGATTGGCCGTTGAGTTCACGCGCTCAACAGACACGTACGTGATTGGCCGTTGAGTTCACGCGCTCAACAGATACGTCTGCGATTGGCCGTTGAGTTCACGCGCTCAACAGATACGTCTGCGATTGGCCGTTGAGTTCACGCGCTCAACAGATACGTCTGCGATTGGCCGTTGAGTTCACGCGCTCAACAGATACGACTGCGATTGGCCGTTGAGTTCACGCGCTCAACAGATACGTCTGCGATTGGCCGTTGAGTTCACGCGCTCAACAGATACGTCTGCGATTGGCCGTTGAGTTCACGCGCTCAACAGATACGTCTGCGATTGGCCGTTGAGTTCACGCGCTCAACAGACACGTACGTGATTGGCCGTTGAGTTCACGCGCTCAACAGATACGACTGCGATTGGCCGTTGAGTTCACGCGCTCAACAGATACGACTGCGATTGGCCGTTGAGTTCACGCGCTCAACAGATACGTCTGCGATTGGCCGTTGAGTTCAAGCGCTCAACAGATACGACTGCGATTGGCCGTTGAGTTCACATGCTCAACAGATACGTCTGGGATTGGCCGTTGAGTTCACGCGCTCAACAGATACGACTGCGATTGGCCGTTGAGTTCACGCGCTCAACAGATACGTCTGCGATTGGCCGTTGAGTTCACGCGCTCAACAGATACGACTGCGATTGGCCGTTGAGTTCACGCGCTCAACAGATACGTCTGCGATTGGCCGTTGAGTTCACGCGCTCAACAGACACGTACGTGATTGGCCGTTGAGTTCACGCGCTCAACAGATACGTCTGCGATTGGCCGTTGAGTTCACGCGCTCAACAGATACGTCTGCGATTGGCCGTTGAGTTCACGCGCTCAACAGATACGTCTGCGATTGGCCGTTGAGTTCACGCGCTCAACAGATACGACTGCGATTGGCCGTTGAGTTCACGCGCTCAACAGATACGTCTGCGATTGGCCGTTGAGTTCACGCGCTCAACAGACACGAACGTGATTGGCCGTTGAGTTCACGCGCTCAACAGATACGTCTGCGATTGGCCGTTGAGTTCACGCGCTCAACAGATACGTCTGCGATTGGCCGTTGAGTTCACGTGCTCAACAGATACGTCTGCGATTGGCCGTTGAGTTCACGCGCTCAACAGATACGTCTGCGATTGGCCGTTGAGTTCACGTGCTCAACAGATACGTCTGCGATTGGCCGTTGAGTTCACGCGCTCAACAGATACGTCTGCGATTGGCCGTTGAGTTCACGTGCTCAACAGATACGTCTGCGATTGGCCGTTGAGTTCACGCGCTCAACAGATACGTCTGCGATTGGCCGTTGAGTTCACGCGCTCAACAGATACGTCTGCGATTGGCCGTTGAGTTCACGCGCTCAACAGACACGAACGTGATTGGCCGTTGAGTTCACGCGCTCAACAGATACGTCTGGGATTGGCCGTTGAGTTCACGCGCTCAACAGATACGTCTGCGATTGGCCGTTGAGTTCACGCGCTCAACAGATACGTCTGCGATTGGCCGTTGAGTTCACGCGCTCAACAGATACGTCTGCGATTGGCCGTTGAGTTCACGCGCTCAACAGATACGTCTGCGATTGGCCGTTGAGTTCACGCGCTCAACAGATACGTCTGCGATTGGCCGTTGAGTTCACACGCTCAACAGACACGTACGTGATTGGCCGTTGAGTTCACGAAGTCGGTATTTTTGACAACCAGTAGAATTATCTTGCTTTGTATGATGTTCATAAGACAAAAATACAGATTTTTTTTCTGTCAAAAAGTTCCAAAGTGCATGAGTTTTATCTCAAAGAAGGATTTTATGAACAATATTAGGGTTTAACAATTCAGTCAATAATAATATAATCTACCTACAATTAACTTAAAGAGACAAAACATAACTTTAAATTTAAATATGCGGATACAATTCAGTACAAAAATAAAAGCAGTAAAATGTCTCAATACATAAAATTATTTTCAAACAGTTCAATGCTACAAACACAGTTACAGTTCAGTAACCGCAACACGGCCGGCCAAAACGTTCCTCTCCGTTCATTAAATGGCCGTTTTTTGAGTCCACTTTGAGTTTCCAACATGGTGTAGATCCTGATATAGTGATGTCAGTTTCAGAGCTCTGTTTCTGTGTGTTGATATGTTCAGCATTGCATTGCAACAACGACCGATTACTTGAAGAAACAGGAGACTATGGCAAGCTGTTCTGTGAGGTATACCTGTCAAATATTTTAGTATAGTCACCACACTCCAACATTCATGAACGGTACCTTTGGTCAATCTGGATGATCTGACTACTCATTTCCAGTCTTGAAGTTACACAAACCGTCGGCTGAAGAACATCCAGGCGTTTTCCATCTGTTCACGAGGAACTTTTGTAACATACAGGTCGGCTAAAGCGAGATCTGAAAACGGGTCCACGTACGGACCACGAGTCACGTCCGGCTCGAGCACAGCCATGTGCAAACGATGACCTGTGATTAATCGCTCCCCGACACCATCAAGAACTTATCTCCACGGATACAGTCCACGTGATTCAGTTTGTTTTCTTGTGTAAGGCGGCATTATAGAGAACTGCACAATTCAGTCTGTGTCCGAGAGACCAAATGCCCGTCACCTTTTGTCGTTTGAACGTCCCGTTTTGAGTCCAGCTGTTCTTTGACTTTCCTGCACTGAGCCGAGCAGCGGTCTGGAAAATGCGAATTCTTCCACAGTGTGCTGTTGTTGTTAAATGTTCTGCCTGCCAGGAGCGACGTGCTATGATTTATCTCCTTGAAGAACCTGAAAGCAGACAATATTACAGTAATCAGATAAACGCCTCAGAACATGACAGGCTTCAAATAGCCATTCAAAAACAATCTGAGTTCAGGGTTCCTGCACGGATTGCGATGGCAAACAGTGATAGTTAAAAGTCATATATAAAAGTCAGAGATATTCTACACGGGTTTATCTCTTACGGTAACGTCACGACACGGAGACGGATCATCTGATATGATGCAGTCGGATCTTTCCCGACACTCTTCTGGGATGTTGACAAGTCTTTTTTTAGGGCTGTCAATATATTAACATTTTTAATCATTTAATCCTAATTGTGAAAATAAGCCTACACCATTTGTCTTGTTTAACATTCATGTTGTCATTATCTGCTAAGTAAACCATCAAAGAAGGCTGATTCACACAAAACTACTTTCTGCAAGCTTCCAAAATTTAAATAACCAAATGACATTAGGAGTCCATATAATTCATAAATTACAGAAACTCTCAGAATTCACAGTGTACAGTAAAGATCTTGTTTACAGTTTAGACAAGTTGCAATACCAAACCGAACCACAAGGAGAAACCAAAACAACCGAAACCAACCACCTCGATCTGACTACATGTACAGTTCACAGATCCATTCAGAATTACTAAACACAGCAACAACACGTGACAAACCCAAAGATTACCCTGAACGTGTGTGGAAACAGCGTGAATGCATACAGTGCGATCACCGCGTCGAGAGCGCACACACGGTTTCCACATCAATATAACAGACTCAGGCGAGCTTACTCTACGATTCCTGTATGTTATCACGCAATCACCGTCACCTTGATTACAGCCGCATCCATCAGAACTTCACTAGGGAGAGGCTGGTTTGCTTTATCCAGCCGAGAAACGTAGTTTGCGTGTCATCTGGTTCAGTGTCAGCGTGATTCATGAGGATCACAGAATATTTCTTTCAAAGAGAAACACGAGCTGGAATAGATAATTCACCGAAAGCGCAGCGGAAGTCTTTATTCTCTCTGATATCTCAGATGATGATGTAGACTGGTGTTCTTTAGCTGTTTTGGACTGTTTGTTTGTATGAATTCTCTTACTGGATCGTCAACTATCTGATCGCAAACAGAGAAGCGAAACTGACTTATATATGTAAGGTGCAATGTATAAAATTTTTCCGGTAAAATATCCAAAAACCACTGGGTCAGTGTTATATATTTTGCTCAGTTGAGTACTTACAATATCCCAAATGTTTCCAACTCTTTGTAAATCATGAGAAAATTGTGATTTAAACCGAGGCTTCGGCACGTGTGCGGGAATATCCTGTCAATCATATCCACGTTACCCTCGATTTCCGCTTTTACTGCCGTAGAAACCATGACAACACAGTCTCATGGACAAATGCGGAAATAGTAGTTGTAGCGTCTATTAAGCAACAAGCTTGTTTCATGCAGTTGTTATGAACACAATTATTCTTTACCGTTTGTAGCTGCTTCTGTCAACATGAACATGATTTCTGATTCCCGTCTGATTGATTTAAATCAGCGGTGGAGTTGAAGATGACAGTTCCCATGATTCCACGCTCCTTCACAGCGTCATCAAGCTAATGCCATTATTGTTGTTACGCCATCTAGCGGCCAAAATATTACACAGTGCATCTTTAAACTGATTTTAAATGGAGGTCACGTTTTTAGTCTCGTTTTTTATGCTGCAAAAGACGTAAGCGGTCATTTTCATCAGTCTAGCGTGTTTTTATATAGGAAAACAATGTGATTACAGTTTATAAAGTTGTATTTATAGATATTTTCTAACAAAAACGCATCGCTTCTCTTCAAAGACTTTTATTAACCCCCTGGAGTCGTGTGGATTAATTTTATGATGGATGGATGTGCTTTTTTGGGCTTCAAAATCTCAGTTACTATTCACTCCCATTATAAAGCTGGGAAGAGCCAGGATATCTTTAAATATATCTCTGACTGTGTTCGGCTAAAAGAGGATGTGCTTGAGGGTGAGTAAATCATGGGATGATTTTCATTTTCGGGTAAACTGAAGCTTTAATGCGTCGACAGCCCTAGTTTTCTGTATAACACAGACCACAGATAGTCTCTGCTGGGAATATTCTGGAGCGAAGGACAATCCCAAAACAAGATTACTGTGGAATCTGACAGATGTGAACTCTAGGAAGGAAACATCATTACTGAAGTTTGTTTAAATAGTCCGGTTTACTTCAGTGGTTTATGAAACGTTACCTGAAATCATATGAGTCGCCTCATGGTATTTACTTCTGTGGTTACCGAGCAAAACACAGGAAACGCAGAACAATAACACAAGAAGCACTTTAATTCAATTAACTCGGGTCGCTCCAATAACTCAAGGCAATGGATTCCGTCTCACGGTGTTATGAGAGCAAATATTTATGGCATAACACGGTGAAAGAAACGAAAGCTGAAGAAAACCAGACTCTTAAACGGTGATGAATGCGGTTCGGGTTGAAAGTAGAATGCGAAGGGAAATCTGCTTACCTACCTGGTTGCGTGTTTTGTGAGATTTCTGCAGCCAGACCCGCCACTGATCGTAGAGTTTGATGCTCATTCCGCTGCAACCGTAGGCGTGTTTGCGCACCCAGCCGAAGAACTGCTTCAAGTCCCGCCGCAGCGTGGAGTTCTGCTGCCCCGCCTTCGAGTCACATGACCCCGTCAGCAGTCGCTCTGCAGGCGAAACACAGAAATCAACACGTCCGTCCAGGGAGACGATCGTTCACGCGTCAGGCTTATCACCGATACAGGCCGCAGTTTACACAGCCGACCAAACACAAGTTGGGATAAAAATAAATCCTTTTCCATTTTAAATAAACAGCAGATTTCTGAGCTCCAGATGTGGGTTAATGTGCAGAGGAGTTAATCTGTTAATCTTCAGAAACAACCCTCCAACACTCCCGCGTGGATCTCTGGCAAGCCACAAAACGGGGAGATGTGTGACTAAAGTAATGCGTTGCATGTGGAAGCTGGTGTCTGCTGGACCGAGCGTCGTCTCCGAAATGTGTGTCTGATTATGGGACGGACTGAGCGACACGTCTGAAAATACGACGAAGGACAGCGAAGGCAACATCTCAATCGACTCTCGCCATTTAACTAAAGACCGGCTAGACTTTTTTCTTCTATGTAGGTTTTGGGATTTCTGTTATTTTTGATCACAAAAACAGTTTATTGGTAAATAAGAATCAAACTCCGTTGCACTAGAAGAGTGCCAGTCCAAGATTAACATAATTATAATTTCATGATCTGCATTGAATTTACTGATTCAAATACAGTAAAATAGCTACAAAGTTTATTTTTTTATTTTAAATGTTTTTTATAGTATGTTAACAGGGATTTCACAATTCTTCTTAGGTATGATGTGAAGTGCCTGAACCTCTGTTGGAAAATGTGCGTTTTGAAGATAAATTCATCAATCCGGTGCCGTTCAAAAACATTATAGTCTATAAAGTTATAAAGAGGCTCTTGGGAAACGTCATACTTTTGATTTTCCCTGCCAAAACACCGGATCTTCACATAAAAATCAGTCTACAGGCTTTATGGACAACTTACGTTTTGTTACAAGCTGTTCAAACAATAAAAAAAGCAAATAACAAATGGAAATTCTTACAAATAGCCTCTATTTTCGAAATAAACAATATTTTTGCCAAGTAATACAGGTGCCAAACAGCACCAAAAATGACACGTGTGTGCATTCACTGTACATGTATCTGCATTTTACAACGGTAAAAGTGTGTAATGTTGCTGTTTGAGCAGAAACAACATCTGCAAAGTTACGACACTCAAAGTTCAATGAAGAGCGAGATATTTTCTTTTACAGAAATCTCTTTTTAAGGACTACAACAATTGTCTGGTAGTGACATCACAAACCCTAAAATTTACATAAACCCTGCCCCCGTGGATACGCATCAAAGGGGGCGGGGCCATGTTGGTCTGTTGTTGTAGTCGAGTGTTGTTGATGACGTCATTTTACGCCGGACTGCTTCACAAACGAGGGTGGATTCAAGGAAAAAAGATGAACGTGACGACACATGCTAGTGATGAGTTGATCAACTCCACAGCAACTACATCAATTTATCCACTAACCGTTCAGAAACGTCTAAAAGTTGGAACTTCTTCCTGAGTCTCTCCATCAGTTTGAACACTTTCCTCATTTTGTCTGCGTGAGATTCTCCAGCTTTGTTGTTGTTGAGCTGTTAAAGCTCCGCCCTCTTCTGGAGCAGCAGCTCATTTGCATTTAAAGGGACACACACAAAAACGGCGTGTTTTTGCTCACACCCAAATAGAGGCGAATTTGACGAGCGATAATAAATGATCTGAGCTGAAACTTCACTGGAGACACCAGAGACTGATATTACATCTTGTGAAAAGGAGCGTGATAGGTGCCCTTTAAATGTTTGGGGATTTTGCCAAAAAGCAAAGCGGCACCACTGTACTTTGATATTTACCATGGTATTTACCTGGTACTTTTAAGAAATACCATGGTATTAGTATGGTAAATTTCCAAAAAGGTTTGCAAGGACAGCATAAATGATATTTCTCTTACCGCTGTGTGGTGTTGAGGCTGCAGTAGGGTGGCTCCAATCACTCCAAATCCCTGCTTTCCTAGATCCCAGAATCCCAACCGGATTACAGCGCACCTGCACAAAATACACCGTGCCTGGCCGCAACCCCGCCAGCCTGCAGGAAGTCTGGTTCCCAACATCATCCACCACCTGCAGAGAAAGACACCCAAAACAGTCTGTCACATCAAACACCTACAGCGGCCACACACACACACACTCACACACACACACACTCACACACACACACACTCACACACACACACACACACACACACTCACACACACACACACACTCACACACACACACACACACACACACACACACACACCGTTACCCTAACGGGCATATTTAATGTTCTCTATAAGAAGAAAAAAAGCCATTCACTTTCAAAATCCTTAAGCAAGTTCACACAAGCTCGTCTACAAAGAAGAAGAACAAAGAAATTTCCCCCCTTTTGTGCTCCTGCGGGATACACCAACATATATCAGAGACAAAGACAGGGACACACACATCAATAATTGGCCTGCCTTCTGGCTCCACACACACACACACACACACACACACACGAGCGTCAACACTGCCCGAGAGGAAACCTGTTATCTGTTACTTGATTGAGTAATTGCACGGGAGCAGACGGGATCAGCGGGCCGTGTCAGGCTCGGCGCTTCCTAAAGCAGAGGTAGAGTCGGGATTCAGATGCAGGAATGTGGAAACGGCCTGGGCCCCCGTAATTATTTACAATCCCGGTTCCCCTGAATCAGTCGCTCCATTTCCAGACTCACATTTCAAAAGCTACAAACACGGTTAATATGCACGGCTCCGTAATCCGAGGAGCGTCATTACTATTGGAACGTGATGAGTGGCAGAATGTTAACATCATCAGGTTGGCGTGTAACAGGCATGCTGGGTAATTATTTCCCGTCGTACAGACTGCGTGCGGAATCGAGAACGGCCCGGGTGACATTACGGCTTTCTATCGCGCTCTGAGCCCAGCGGATCATCTGCTGCGATGTGCTTTTGAGGGTCACTGTCATGTTTTGATTCTGTTCTGATGGGTGGAGGGGGGGATTATGTAACCCAACTCTGCCCAGCCTCAGGAAACCTGCCAACTGATTGGATCCATATGAGCGGAATGAGGAGAGCGAAAGCTCAAGTTTATTTGAAGCCCTGAAGTTTAACCGGACTCTTCCGTGGCCGGAGGACTGGAAACCATGTGCTGTTCTGCAACAGCTGGAAATGACGTTTCAGACAAGAAATACAAACAGCCCAAATTCTACTGAAACATGGCTGTTATCTTTCGAGCCGCTCTAATTAATCATCGCGCCGCTCTGCAAAACTGAGACACGGACATTAGCTCACACGCACACACAATTTGTGGGAGACTGGGAAGACGGCTAGTAATGAGGATGATGGGTGTTGTGAGATGGACGCTGATGGACAAGCTTCTGTACCTTCCAGTCGCTGTTCTCCTCCAGTCTGTATCTGATCTGATATTTGGCCTGAAACAGGAAGTCTCTCAGCGCAGGCGGCGTCCCCCAGCGCACCGTCAGCTGGTCCTCCAGGTCGCCCACTCGACTCACGGTCACGTCCGTCGGTGGATCCGTCGTCACTGGAGGGAAAACCATCCGACAGCAAAGAATAAGACGGAGACACTGAGACATGAAGCACCGTATTCTTCAATTCTTACACTGGAATGACATTTATCCATCCATCAATCCATCCATCCATCCATCCATCTATTCATCCATCCATCCATCCATCCATCTATACATCCTCTATCCATCCATCCATTTATCTATCCATTTATCCATCCATCCATCCATCCTCTATCCATCCATCATCCATCTCCATCTATCTATCTATCAACCATTTACCAATCCATCCTCTATCCATCCATACATCCATCCATCCATCCATCCATTTATCCATCCATCTATACATCCATCCATCCATCGTATTGTAATTCAGTTTAATTCTACTTGAAATGAAAATTCTGCATCTTGTTAATGAACTCTGCATTAAATGAATTACACACTAATATTCTGGCACAGAAAAATGGATTCAATTAATTTGATGTCAGACTAAATTGTACAGAAATCACAGAAATATAAATTTAGTGAGCACAATTTCTGTCTGTCCACTACCGATAATTTCAACATATAGTATAGTGGATATCCTGCTCTCCTGGGTATGTAGTTTACGTGCTTCAAAAAAACAAATTGCCTTGGGATTACTTTGTCCTAAAAATCTCATTGCGTTGATACCTTCTTAAAAAACATGCAAGTCACTTATAACAACATTATAACTACATTATAACTATGTTATAACTAGTCGCTCTTTTTTTCCACTTTGCATTTTGGTGAAGATGTTATAAAATCACAGAGCACAGAAAATGCTTCAGATTCCAAGTAACTGTAGAGCTGTTGGATCTCAGAGCGGTTGTTTAATTAGTCAGATGAGCATTGTCTCTGTTGCTAAGGCGGTGGAGGCAGTAGGCGCGGCGGCTGTGTCATGACTATGGCATGTTTCGAGCAGCACCCACCTTCCTCTACTACTCTTTCCATTCAGAATGGCCCTGCCTCCCCCTTCAGGTGCAGTTACACTGATTTACACACACAGGATGCACCACATTTCTCATATCCTTCTTGAGGACGCGTGGGGGTGGGGGCTTTAGTTCAGTGTGCAATTTAATTTCAAATACTTTCTAATGTCTTGCCAAGACGCAATGCCCCTCGACTTAACTCCTAACCACACTAATTCCATTTTTATGAACATGTTTGTAGTTTAAAATGTCTGTTTGAAGAGATTATGTGGAAGCTTGGCCTGCACTCAAAGGACTCAACAAAACATTTGTGAACAGTAGCCCCGGGCCGGTGCCGGGATTAGCGAAAAACTTCGTAAAAATTCCATTCGTCGTCTGTGAAGGCGGGGGTACGAGCGAGTAGGTGGGCAGATACTGAATGACGCAGCGATGGACCGCTGCAATTCGTCATGCCTCCACCCGGTTTTACAAGGAGTGGCGCTCTCACGTTGCACGCGGTCCTCTCGGATTGCCCACGAGGAGAACACCTGGGGCTTGTGTCTGATACGGGGTCAAAGGTCACGCACACTCACCCACGTCTAAGATATCCAAGTAGATGATGTCAGATGTCGCGGATCCGAGTTGGTTAGAGGCCTCCACCCATATCTCGTAGGGCGTGAAGAGGGCGAGGTCGCGGGGGATGTAGCATGTGTACGGCTGTCCCGCATTATAGTCCTCACACTCCTTTTCCCGTCCGTACCACCTACAGGTGCGCACACAAGTTTAGCTTTCTGGACACAATGGACAGGCTTTTAAAGGAAAGAGCCAATCATACAGAGTCAAATGTGGGAATGGTTCCTTAATTATGGCTTGGAATGAGGATATGAAAATTGTGGGATCTGCATTCCATCTGCTCACTGAGCATGAAAGCCAACGTTAATTACAACAAATATATATTAATATAAATGGCATGTGCCCATCAGGAGGGATTAGCACAGATAGTTTGGTTCGAGACATCCTTGAACATCCCTCCACTGTCCTCCAGTCAACAGGCATGTGGGAACACGAGCTACACAAACAAGATAAGGCGTGAATTTGGGAAGAGGCATAAGCGTGAATGACCCGTGGCACTGACCTGAGCTTATATTTGAGCGTGTATTTGGTCTTGATGAAGGTCTCTCCCTGACCTCCAGGAGCCCATCGACAGGTGAGGTCTTTAGTGTTCCTGGACCAGCAGGTGAGGTTCACGGGCTTCTCAGGAGGCACTGAAAACAGACGAGGAGCTGTCAGACTGAGTTAGAGGACAGTGACTCACGCCTCTCTTAACACCGCATTAAAGCTGAGGATTTCCACTGCAGTTCTCCAGTGTGGAAAACATGATGGTCAGAATTTGGTTCAAAGTCGACATGAACAGTGTTTGTTTTACTTCTGTAATATTATTTCTGAGCGAAATCAATATATATGTGTGTGTGTGTGTGTGTGTGTGTGTGTGAATCATATATATGGGTCAAAGATGAAAAAAGGTTTTCAAGCATCAAGAATTTTTTTAATTTGTTAGTTTTATCTGAGAAAAAATTAAATATCATACATTTTACCATAATTTACAGAGACCCCCACTGAAATGTCATTCAGTTTAACAATCTTGTCACAATCAATCTTGTATTTACACCATTTTAAAGAATTACTTTTACCCCAAATGCGTTTGCCACCAGGTTTTCCCGTGTGTCAGCAGGAATTAAAATGCAATTTAGTTTGCTCACTTATTCTTTTATATATTTTAACGTGTAAAGGTCAGAATAAATTTGTTGTTTCAATTTTTAAGTGTTACACTGAATGACAATGTCATATTATTTCACACACATTTTGACATTTTATTCTCCCAAAACTTAAAAGTAGTGGTTTTACTTGCATTTAATGTGCTTTCTATGTATTTAAAATCACTTTTGTACATTTTTATTGATGCAGACATTTAATGTATATATAATAAATATATATAATATTTTGTATTATTTTTATTAATATTTCCAATTATTTATATTTATTATTATTTTGTACAGATATATACAACATTTTAATATACAGAACTCGTCCATATCAGAGTGATTTCTGAAGGATCATGTGACACTAATAATGCTGAAAATTCAGCTTTGATCACTGGATATAAATTATATTTTAAAGTATATTAACATAGAAAACCATTATTTTAAATTGCAATAATATTTCACAATGTTACTGATCAAATAAATGCAGGCTTGATGAGACTTATTTCAAAAACATGACATTTTTTCCAAACTTTTGACCAGTACTGATATATACATAATATAAATAATATGTAAATATATATGTAATAAGTTACATATATCTAAAAACAGTTCATTTAAATTGTTTCACAATATTTTTTTTTATCAAATAAACTCAAAATGTCTCTTAAAAATAAAAGTCACTTCAAAAGAAAATAACCTTTTTTGGAACGACGCTCACACGAGAAACACGAGAAACGTGTATTACAGAAGTAAACAGGGTCAACTTTGACTTTGTGTTGACTTTAAATATTTTCAATAATGGATGAGTGTCTTCAGCTGTCATCCTCATTTAAGTTCAGGAATGGGGCCAAGATTCCTTTCAGCTGAGAACAAAAGACAGAGCGTCTAAGTGTAAGACTGTGATTATATGAGCCGAAGCTCAGAGACACCGAGAGCTTGAGTCAACACACTCTTCTCCTGACCGCCGCGCCACATTTCTTGCGTTCAATCTTTTTTCCAAATGACCAGACGCTCGCTTCCTCCACTTTGTCTCGCTCTCTCAATTTCCGCCTTTGTGTGTGTGTGTGTGTGTGTGTGTGTGTGTATAATTTTCCATACTGCCACCATTCCATGTAACTTGACAAATGCGGTACATTTGTTCTGTCACACGCGTCAGTCGAGGAAAGCGCCGATAATGGACCACACAGGTGCTAAAAGCATAACAGTGGAACAGATAGCTATCTTAGGGGCTTAAGCAACTCTCCAGCTCATCGCCGAACAGGCAGAAAACATTAAATACTGCAACAACTGCGGCTCAGTGGCAGGGGTCAGATCATAAAGACCGTCCAACACTTTCCCCGAGCGGACACACAAAACCCATTTCATCGCATTTACGTTGGACCGCGTTCACACTCGCCAATTAAACACACCCCGCAGTAAATACGAACAATATGGTAGATGAGACTCACTGCCAACATAGATGCAGGAGCCGGCCAGCACGTGACCCCCGCTGTTATGGCACACGAGGTTGTCTCCGGAGCGCTGGCGGGACCCGGAGAGCCGCGGGAGCGTGACGCTGAGAACGCTGGGGCTCAGGACGCTGTAGCTGCTGCTGGGAAGACGCTTCCCGTTCAGCGTCCAGTAGAGCGAGCCCGCGTGGACGCCGTGGTCCGGGTTGACGGAGCATGTGGCCGTGAGGCTGGAGCCGATGGGAAGAGCGGGGTCTTGAGGGAAGATGGTGGCCAGCTCTGAGGAGACACAGATCAACACCACATGACGTGACAGGAGGAGCCGGACCGACCAACACATCAACACACATCAACACACATCAACACACATCAACACACATCAACACACTTCAACACACATCAACACAACACACCAGACAACATCACATCCGTTTACTGGGAAAGGGAATACATATCTGACTGTACATTATCCCACCCTGGGTTAAAAACAACCCAAGTTGGGTTGAAAATGGACAAACCCATGCAGTAAATGTTTTATTTAACTCAACTATTGTTTAAAAATGACTGTATGTCTGGATTAAAATGAACCCAAAATGTTGGAAATTAAAATCAGACACATAATTATTAGAGACAACAATAATAATCAACAGGTGAACATTATTAATAAGCAATTTAATAAATATTTTATTATTCATTAAACTTATTAATAAATGTCCATTTATTTTGGGTTCGTTTTAAGCAAGAAATACAGTGATTTTTAAACAATAGTTGAGTTAAATAAAACTACCAGCAGGTCAAACATTTAAAACAACCCAATCGCTGGGTTATAAAAACAATCACTGGGTTAAAACAACCCAATCGCTGTGTTTGTCCATTTTCAACCCAACTTTGGTTATTTTTAACGCAGTATTTTTCAGAGAGTAGGTTTGGTTTAGGTTTTGGACTTGTAATGATGCACAGTTTACTGTTAATACTGCATGTAAGTTCAGGCAGTAACGTGTAAATACATCATCTTTAATAAAGTGTTAGTAACCCAGTTATTGTAATTGCTGTAATAATAGATTATACATGAGCGACAGGACTGTGACAAAATATGAATCAAGATTCAGTGTTTCATATACAGTTTATAGATCAGTAAAACATTATTCTGGGTTAAAAACAAACCCAATGTTTGCTCATCCTGCTGGGTAGTTTTTATTTAACTCAACTATTGTTTAAAAACTACTATTTTTCTTGCTTAAAATGAACCAAAAATATGTTTGAAATGAACTTTTATTAATAAGTTTAATGAATAATACTTAAACAATAAACTTTTATTAAATTGCTTTTTTAATATTATTGTTTCCTCTAGTGATTATGTGTCTGATTTTTAATTTCAAACATATTTTGGGTTCATTTTAATCCAGACCTACAGTGATTTTTAAACGATAGTTGAGTTAAATAAAACTACCCAGCAGGTTGGGTAACTCAAACACTGCATTTTCAACCCATCTTGGGTTGTTTTTAACCCAGTGACCAATAACAGTAACTGTAGTTTTTCTGGAGAGCCTCAGAAGATCCCAAACAGGAACTCTCAGTCATAACTTCATCAGCCCTGTTGGAGTTCATCATCTCTCCAGTGACAGTGAGGATCCCTCAAGTCTTCATTCAGCACAATTGGGTAATGGAGGTGATGAGGGAACGGATTACACGTAATTACATCAAGACGGATGGATCGACTAACCTTAAAAGACAGATTTCATATTCAGAGGAAAGATGAACTCTCCACTGCTTCATTTCAGTGGATGTTTCATCATTTCAGACGGTTTGATGACAGCAGCGATTACAGGTATCGGTCACAGGTGTCTGGACGGTACATGAGTTTGGTTTCAGATCAGGTCTCGCGAGGGAAGCTCGTGGACGCACATCTTACGGCTGACGGTGAACAGCGGGACCGTGTTGTCAAACCGCAACGATCTTTTAAAAGGTTACTTCTGTCTGCACACGTTCTTCCCTTTAACTCTGTTTATATTTCACTGAGGCCCAGAAAAAGTCAGCCTGTGGTTTGAGCGTTTAACGCCGAGTCTGCGCCGCTCTTCGCTTCTCCGTTCCCGTCTGGCACTGACGGTGTGAATGAGGCAATACTTCATTAGCTGTAATTAGTCTTAATCTTCCCCTCCGCCAACACCTGCAAATATCACGTAAGGGGAATGTGCTAAACGCTGCACTGTTAATGTGTTTCACAAGAGCTATTAATAATTTAGCCCTTTGTTATTTACAGCACAATTATGCCCTTTGATCCTGATACATTGTTCTCTGCGATTCATTAAAAGCAAATTAAACTTTCACAAGCTCCTATATTTCACCGAAACAGGACCCTGATTTGAGCTGAACTTCTTCTCGCGGTCACACATGCATTATGAAAACAAGCTTAAGAAACATGATGTCGGGGTTTTATTGTGGGTTAATCATGCTTTGACCTGGAGAGATTTAACCCCTCGCACACTTCTTCAATACTGTACAGAGTTCACCAGTCTGTTGAAGCACCTCAATACAAACTACAACAAACACACTTCCAGTGTCAGAGCGAAAATCACTGAGGAAATCTGACATTTTCACTCTGATACTGGTTAAAAACAACCCAAGTTGGGTTGAAAATGGACAAACCCAGCGGTTGGGTTACATGTTATTTATGAAATGTTTATTACATGTTATTTAACCCAAATATTGTTTAAAAATGACTGTATGTCTGACTTAAAATCAGACACATAATTACTAGAGGCAACAATAATAATCAAAAGGTTTAACGTTTATTAATAAGCAATTTAATGTCTGTTTAATTATTACTCATTAAATTTATGAAATGTTAATGTTATTAAAAAATTATTATTTAATGGAAATCAACATTTATTAATATGTTTAAATGAACATTTATTAATAAGTTTCATGAATAATAATTAAACAATAAACATTTATTAAGTTGCTTATTAATAATGTTCATCTTTTGATTATTATTGTTGCCTCTAGTAATTATGAGTCTGATTTTAATTAACAACATATTTTGGGTTCATTTTAAGCAAGAAATAGTCATTTTTAAACAATAGTTGGGTTAAATAAAACTTTTAACCCAACCGCTGGGTTACTGCATTTTCAACCCAACTTGGGTTGTTTTAGCCCAGGCTGGGATAATGTACAGTCAGATGAAGACGGATACGTATTCCCTTTCATAGTAAACGGATGTCATCTTAAGTAAAATTACCCAGCAGGCTGGGTCAAACATTTAACCCAACTGCTGGGTTTGTCCATTTTCAACCCAACTTGGGTTGTTTTTAACCCAGAATTTTTAGATTGTAGGACTTCATGAGTTAAAGTAAACTATAAAAAGAAAAAATTATTCTGTTAAAATATTGGGGAAAAAATGCCCACAAGATTGAAGAAACAAATATTTAAAGTTTTGTTGTGATGTGACCAGAAAACCAGGTTAAACGAGAACCATTACTTTGTTTTTGTAAATATTTCAGTACAATAAAACTATCAGGAACATCTTCATTTGTTATTGATGCTTTGCAGAATTGTCACTTTCAGTAACTTCAAGTTAGTATTCTATTCAAACAATTATGTTTACTGATATAAATCCAGTTCTGAACGCGCCAGGTTCCGAAACTAATCCCATTCCATGAAGAAGGTACGCACACACACACACACACACACACACATGAATGTACTCACGGGTGGAAGCAGACAACACGCCGGCAGCACAGAGCAGCAAAAACAACAAGCAGACCATCTTACGAGCAAAGTTCGCTCTTTCTTCAGGACACGAGGCTGTTATCGGTGAGATCCGCGCATGCCAGCGCGACTCCCGCTGCGGTGCAGCCGTCGATCCGCGTCAGGCGCGGCGCTGCTGGCGTCGGTCACGCGGATGTTCCAGAAGACTGAACTTTAGAGAATATCCGCCGAACGCTGTGTTCCTGCCACGGTGCATTCGTCCTCTTCTTTTAGTTTTAGCATCGTGCTGAGGCTAGGACACATCCAAGTTTATACTTTGCTGGCTCCTCCCATGTCTTCCCACACAGTTCCAAGTCATTTTTGCCTCTTTCGTTTTATTCCTCCCTTCCTCCTGTCTGTGCCCTCCTCCTGTCTCGAGACTGAACCCCGAAGCTTCAGCCTCTACCTGTGTGTCCGAACGAGTCCGACTCCAGCCTGTGAAGCTCAATACTTCACTGTGAGGAACTGACCGGGTCTGGAAGAACCACCTTCACCTCCTGTCTCAAAGATATCTGTAATATGAATACTATGTTTTCATTTTCTGAAAAATGTTGAGGGAAAAACAACCCAAGTTGGGTTGAAAATGGATAAACCCAGTGATTGGGTTAAATGTTTGTCCAACATGCCAATATTTGGGTTAAAAGAGCGGTCTTAAAATTAACCCAAAATAAGTTAGAAATTAAAAATCAGACACAATCACTAGAGGAAACAATAATAATAATCAAAAGGTAAACTTAAGGTGAATAAGAAATTTAATGTTTGTTAAATTATTATTCATTAAACTTATTAATAAATGTTCATTTCCAACATTTTGGGTTCATTGTAAGTATTTTTATAAGTTTAATTTAGTAAGTTAAATAAAACTGCAGCAAGTCAAACATCTAAAACAACCCAAACGCTGGGTTTAAACAACCCAAACACTGAGTTAAAACAACCCAATCACGGGGTTAAAACAACCCAATCTCTGAGTTAAAACAACCCAATCACGGGGTTAAAACAACCCAATCACGGGGTTAAAACAACCCAATCGCTGAGTTTAAACAACCCAAACATTGAGTTTGTTCATTCAACCCAACTTGTGCGGTTTGTAACCAGCATTTTTAGAGTGTAATAATGAAGAGGTGAACATTTATTAATAAGCAATTTAACGAATGTTGATTATTGAATTATTATTTATTAAACGTGTTTAACTAAATGTTAATTTAGTACTTTGGGTTCATTTAAGCGAGCAATACAGTCATTATTAAACAATAGTTGAGTTAAATAAAACAACAGCAGTTGGTCAAACATTTAACCCAACCACTAGGTTTGCCCATTTTTAACCCAACTTGGGTTATTTTTAACCCAGCATTTTTAGAGTGTATGACCCCCTCAAAAAATGATGTTCTTTTCTATTTTCCATATTTGCTCAAATGTTCTACAGAATATAAAAATTCAAAACTTTTTTGAATGGATCTTATTCAGTTCTGACAATTGTTTTGATTTGGGTAAAAAATGCACAATCTGTAAATATAATTATACACATTAGATATTGGTATTCATGTAAAGTAATTATAACTTCACATATTTATATTTTGAAAGAAAAAAAGCAATATTTCATTAACATCTGGGCAATCGTTCTGCTATGAAAATGTGTAATAAAATGAATTATTAGTTTCCTAAAACATAAAAAATGTGATAAAACTGAATTTCTCTCTGTCTGTACAAAGTTTAAATGAATGGAGATGAATGTCGGTTCAGTCCCAGCGCCTCACGGCCGTCATGACTAATGTTTGAGTAACGGCGGTCATGCGAGGCTGGAGATCTGCTCCGGTCATTGAGTCACTCGTTCGGTGACAATGTATATTTTGAAACAATAACCATGACAGTAAGGTCAGCCGTGGGTCAGCAGACACAAAGTGCTGCTTTATTCAATCGCAGAAAAAACGGCGGGTTTACCGTCAGTCTCACGCCGGTTCTGTCTGGTAAATGAGTGAGTGGACTTCCTGTCCAGTTATCACCATACAGCGCTGTGACAAGAGGGATGTCATCCGACGTCTGTGAATGGGGACAAAGGCCATTCATCCGGAGCGTTCCCACCACATCCACTCATTCTGCCCTGATCCTGTAACTCCATGTGCCTCTAAACAGTTATTTAAAAGATCTGCACTTCTAAACAACATGTTCCTAAATACAAGCTGAATTCCACACAGTTTACTCACACATCACGTCTGAGTTGAGTTACTCACAGACATCACGTGAGTAAACCGTTGGGAATTCAGCTGATATTTAGGAACATGCTGCAAGACTCGATGCATGATCAAGACTGTCACCTCACACTGCTGGGTGAGAAACAACCCAAGTTGGGTTGAAAATGGACGAACCCATGCAGCGATTGGGTTGTTTTAACCCAGTGGTTGGGTTAAATGTTTGACCCAACCTGCTGGGTAGATTTATTTAACCCCACTATTGTTTAAAAATGACTGTATGTCTGGATTAAAATGAACAATCATTACTAGAGACAACAATAATTATCAAACGGTGGACATTATTAATAAGCAACTTAATAAATGTTTATTGTTTAATTATTATTCATAAAACTTATTAATAAATGTTAATTTCCAACATACTTTGGCTTAATTTTAAGCAAGAAATACAGTCATTTTTAAACAATAGTTGAGTTTAATAAAAACTACCCAGCAGGTTGGGTCAAACATTTAACCCAACTGCTGGGTTAAAACAACCCACTTGCTGAATTACAAACAACCCAATTATGGGGATAAAACTACCCATTCGCTGGGTTAAAACAACCCATTCGCTGGGTTAAAACAACCCAATTGCTGGGTTAAAGCAACCCATTCACTGGGTTAAAACAACCCAATTATGGGGATAAAACAACCCATTCGCTGGGTTAAAACAACCCATTCGCTGGGTTAAAACAACCCAATTGCTGGGTTAAAACAACCCAATTGCTGGGTTAAAACAACCCATTCGCTGGGTTAAAACAACCCAATTGCTGGGTAAAAAACAACCCAATTGTGGAGATAAAACAACCCATTCGCTGGGTTAAAACAACCAAATTGCTGGGTTAAAACAACCCAATTGTGGGGATAAAACAACCCATTCGCTGGGTTAAAACAACCCATTCACTGGGTAAAATACAAACCAATTGCTGAGTTAAAGCAACCCATTCGCTGGGTTAAAACAACCCAATTGTGGGGATAAAACAACCCATTCGCTGGGTTAAAACAACCCATTCACTGGGTAAAATACAAACCAATTGCTGAGTTAAAGCAACCCATTCGCTGGGTTAAAACAACCCAATTGTGGGGATAAAACAACCCATTCGCTGGGTTAAAACAACCAAATCGCTGGGTTAAAACAACCCATTGGCTGGGTTAGTCCGTTCTCAGCCCAGCGTTGTTTAGAGTGCAGGTTTACACTGACAGTGAAGCAGGATGAGGTCATCACAACACCGTCCGCAGGCTTGAGACGAAAGCTGTACAAACAGATGATTGAGGTATGAAGAAGTAGCTGTTGCTGGGAAATACGCGACACGCACGTGTGATTTCACCCAAAAATAAGCTCCAGATTTGAGAGGAAATGGTCTTACGATCATCT